>JAPTMW010000005.1:35207600-35223193 GCA_029822955.1 Ostorhinchus angustatus
TAAAAACACATCTATCTATCTTTATATGAAAGACATTGGCCTATGCTTACATGTTTGCAGTACATGAAGTGGACTTTTCTCTGTAATGCTCAGTCCCAGGATTCCTGCAGTTTAAAGTAGATTTCTTTCTTGCGTTGCCCTGGTCGTCATCTGAGAGCTCCTCATAATGAAGCAGCTCCCAAACAAGTCCCTGTTAGAGACTGTTGGCCTCTAATCCACTAATCAGAAAACTCATTTTTCCCTGCCCATGAACTCCCAGAAGCCCATGAGCACACATACACATTATGCTTGTTCACTTCCATGTTTACACACACACACCAGTGTTTCTGTAAGAGGCCTTTTACAGTAGGAAGAAGACCCAGCCCTCCACTCTCTTCCTACTTCCCCCCCATTCAGTGGAGAGGAGAGAGTGTAGGGAGGGCAGGAGCAGCCAGCTGGGTTGTAGGAGTAATAAAGAAGGAGAATCAATAGGGCATGCAATGGAGCCAAGGTGCTGCCATTCATCACGCCGCCTCCCTGACTCCCATCATTCATCATGCTCAATGAGGCAGCAAATAGGAAAATGACTATTTGTATCAAACACATCTGCACTCATCCACCAAGGTATTTTATTCCCATTAACTCTCAGAGTAAAATACGCACAGGGTTGTTGTTTTTTTCCCCTCCTTCCAGTGATTGTGTGTGTTTGAGTGTGCGTCATCTTTGTGTTGCATGTGTCTCTCTGTTTGTAAAGAATAGTGGTGAAAAATTTCTTGGGCAAAGAACATATTTATGGCAGGGCAGCTGTTTTTTTTTCTCCCTTCTCGACTTTTTTTTTTTTTTTGCAGGCAAACATTTTTATAATGCTCCAAGTATCAACCACACCCACATCCCCACCCACCTCATCCCCCCTCCCCACCCAGGTCTCACACTCCCATCATCCTTTATGTGCTGTCATTGGCGGATTTTCATGGATGTCTTCATCCCGCAGCTCAGCTTTGAACACACATGCAGCCCGATTCTGTTTGCCTTTTGGGTTTACACTGCTGTAATAAATCTCCGTGTTTGACTCTTAGTGTGGGTTGTGTTATTCCAGCGTGGCATATTCATGCCTTTGCTCTATAAATTACCCATGCCAGGTAAGATGGAGGTGCAGCTCAGCAGCTAAAGGCTGGATGGGATGCAAATGTCGAGGACTATCATCATTATAGTGTAATACCCCATGAAATGGTAGGATCATTACAGTCTATGGCAGGATCATTATTGTCCAAGAGCTTTATGAGGTTCTGGGGAATGGCAGAGAAAAGCGACTATAAGAGAAAATAGGCCTGCGTGCACGTGTGTTCGCATGCACTCACACCTCCTCAAGGCTTTGTGATCCAGCCCCTCAACCTTTACATTAAACTAGTGCTGTTTGTTTTGTGGCTGCTCCCCTGGTGGTAACCCCATCACATCATTATGGGCCTACCATTTTAATTGGATCTGCCAAATTCTAATTAATGTGGATGATCCTCAAAACAGAAAACATAAACAACCAGATTCTCATTAGGATGAAAGTAATGCAATCTGAGTTTTATTTTTTCATTTTTTTTCTAACATGAATAGAGAAAACAGCCACTGGGGAACAGTGATGCATCATATTTCACATATCACTGAAACCTTGAATGATCCAGATTATTTCATTTCACACACTGAACAAATGAAGAACTGATCTGAATCTGAACTGTAACAGATGACGACCAAACAGGTGTTTTGATCCAGTGCATGATGGACTACTTTAAGATGCTGATAGATTTCACACTGAATAGTTTTGTTTTATAAAATGTGATAAAAGTAGTTTCATGGAACTGATTCTTCCTCTGTGTTGTAAAAGTGTTAAGGTCCAACCAAACTTGAACTTTTTTGCAAGAGCGCTGTGAAAGTTCTATTTGCATCATAATCCTAAATAGATTTCAGAGAGATGTCGAGTATTTAAAGCAAGTTCTTAACCACATTTCAAGTGTTAACATACTCACAGAGAATAAGTTAAGGTTGTGTATGTTACTAACAGGACTCAATTGGAAAAACAAAACCTGATTTGGTTGTAAGGTGTTATCTTCCCACATGTTCTTCTGTGAATGAGGTGAAGACACAAAGCGTTACTGCCTCAGAGTGTTTGAGGAGAAAAAAACAAGAGACTAAGACAGTGATATAACATGATATCATCCTATAGCCTTCTGTAAAAGTAACTTCATTAAAATTACTAAGGGTTTTAAAATATATTTTCCCTTTAAAACCTAATTAGCTACTGCTTCATGAGCCTTAAAGTTGTCAAACTTTCTGATCAACACCTTAACATTCACAGTAATAAACCTGGACTTCAAACTTCTTTTTGTGTAGGTGTTTGTAATAAAAGAAATATAATGACTACCAATAGCACCCGGCCTCTGACATATAATATCTTGCAGGGCATGCAGGCATAAATTCTGCAGGTTTAGATTGGTTACAAACTCACCTGACTCTTGTTAGAATTTCCTCCATTCCTTGTTTTGCCTAATCTGTAAAAGATGACGAGTGTCACAGAGACAATATGATGAAGTGTCCTATTTATTTCTGCAAATTAGAAGTATGTCTGGTATTTTACCTTCTGTACACCATCTACTGGCACATATTAAATCAGTCGTTTTGGTTTTGGAAAAGCAAATATTTTTTATTAGACTGAATTTCCTCTGTCATCAGAAAAAATGAAAAAGATGGAAATGGATGCAGGTGCATAAACTAATTCAAATATGAGTCTTTTTCCAGTAAATCAAACTATTTTGTTTGTTTCTGAATATATGTCTCACCGGCCCCTGATTGCAACATAAAGTTGTGTAAAAGCTCCACACCTTCCTCCTCCTTCTCCCTTTTTCCTCCCACATTTCCTCCATTTGGCTCGGTGCCTGTGCCCCACTTTCCACTGATCTCCTCAGGGAGCAGCCAGGAAAGTCACAGACTGCAGGAACAGACCTTTCAAATTCATAAAATTCATAGGATTTTTCACAAATGAATGAACACAATTTTCTACCATTTTCCTCATTATGCAAATATGCAAAATATCGCATTTAGGCCAATTAGGGTTCCACACAGTCCCAAATTTAACCGTTTAGTCAGTAATTGCAGAAACTATCAAATAATTACCGCCGCTAATTGTGAATATTTGTGACAGATACAACAAATTCTCACACAAATTACATTTTATTCAAGGAGCCACTGAAAGCCACTGCAACTCTTTTTTGTGAAAAGTCTAATTTAACTTACATAATAAAGTGAATTGAGTGCTTGTTATCAAATTTGAACAATTCATAAGGCTGTAATGTGGAATGATGAAGTAAATTGGTCCAAGATCCACACAATATTTTACTGATCGTCTTCACTGGCCTTTCTATTCGTAGGAAAAATGTCTCCTGCTATTACTGTAGGTGTCACAAAGTCTGTGTGAGAGTGATAGAAGCTGATAAAAGGTGATGGACTCTCATCACCAAGTCTATATTCCCCACAGAAGCTGAAACTGATTTGAGAAACACCCCATTTTTCTGTTAGAAGGAGCCATTTATTAATAATAAAACAAAAGATATGTGTGACAAAGCCTTTCTTTTTTTTCTTTTTTCTTCTCTTTCCCATAATAAATGGAAGGGAGTGGTTGGTACTGCATCCAGGGAAGGTCATCTTTGGACACGGACATCTATTCTACCCCTATTACTAGACACAGGCATTAATAACTGTCTTGCTGGTGACCCGTTAGCAGATTATGGATGTCCCCCTCGGGCAGTGATTTGTTTAATCCGTGGAAATGGTCCTGGTGCTATGTAAACAAGCCAAGTGCGGAATGAAGCTAGCCACCCAAGCGTAGCGGGGAGGCCCTATTTGTCAGGGACCCTTCATAAAATACGAGGGACGGTGTTGGGAGATGTGATGTCTTCATTTTACACAGAGGGCAAAAAGGCTCAAAGACGACTCCAGTGGATTTAACCATGAGGGGAATTTGTAGGAATTGTAAGCTGCTGCAGAAAAATGAAGTTGTGCTCGGTCTGTGCTGCCTATAAGGGTTTCCTACTTGATTGCCTAGTTAGAATATTTTTAGATTACATCCACTTAAGTTAATTAGTTAACAATCACTGAGAAAATTGAAGTTTTTTTTTTTGTAATTTGTTTATTCTAATTAGTGACCAAAAAGAGTAGATTTTCCAGGCTAACTTTAGTCTTTTAGCCTTCTTTATACATTTGAGGTAAAAATGGTACATATATTATGTCTTTGACATATTCAAGATGCTCAAGTTCATGTGTTTACATAGCTCTGCCTCAAAGGTTATTTATGACCTCTAAAAGAGGTGGAATCCTGGAATATTTAACCCTTTATATGTACATACATGTCAGCAGCATGGCCACCTACATTAAACTAGTGAACTTATATGATTCCTGTGGTTGTTTACGGGCTCATTCTATAAACATACACACATCCTCTTGACAAAAAAATCACATAAACACCGATGGCTGAAGCTTTGGACCCTCATGGAGAATGATTTTGAGAGTGAATAGAGATGAAGGAGGGGATATTAAGTCACTCTATATAACATCCAGGACACAATGCCGCAGTGATTGATGGGGGACAAAGTGAGAACAGCAGGAGGGGGGAGGGAGGGGTCCTTGGAGACAGAAAGGGGGGTAAATATGGGAGAGGAACAGAGGGAAAAGACATTTCGGGAGGGACCAGGCGGAGTTTGGAGTCTATTTGTAGGCCTATGAGTAATCAGCTTCCCAACACACACATACACACTCCACTCGGCTTCTCTCTCTCCTTCTCTCTGTCAGCCGTGTTTACTCACTGATTTTCTCAACAAGACAGCCATTGACACTGGATGGATGGGGCTAATCCGACACAGAGAGGAACAGCTCTGCCGGGGTTACAGGTCTGAGATAGAGCACCCCTCGACACACTCTCCTCACCTAATCTTCCGGCAAATATTTATCACTATCAATTTGGCCTGACGCTGTGACATTAAAATACCACGTATAGATAACCTCTCGCTGGAGAATCGATGGGATGGGGCATCCTGCTGCTCCTGTCCAGCCTCCGTCTACTCCGTGTATCAGACCAGAGAAATCAGATGGAGAAGGTCACTTCAGTGGCACATCACACCTGATACCAAACAGGTCATCCATGCTGCTCCTGGTGCTGCTGCGGAGCCTAAACAAGCCTATATGCATTTTAATAGGGTTTTGTTAGAGGGTGGTGGGGTAAATGGGGTCTCCCAGCAGAGGGGGCACCAAGGAACCTCCTGGCATGGCAGTGAAAAACAGATGTATTTCTCTAAATATTAAGGAAGACTTTTCTTTTATGCGAATAAATCCAATTGTCACTTAAATCTTAGCAGTATGAAAAAAAGTATTAAAAAAGACTTTTGTAAACATCCTTATATACGCTGTTCCCCATAAGATTGGAATAATTTTGTTTTCAAACACATTCCTCTTTTTGTTGCTAATAATGCACATCAGTAATCCCCCTTAACCAGGTACAATAATTCCATACTGAGTCCCAGTTACACTTTATCTATCAAGAATGAATCACAATGTCACAATCATTTCATAAGAAGATGTTAAAACTATTTTATTCCAACTCTATGGGCAACAATGTATGAAAAGGCCTATAAATGCATTCTTTTCTTTGGATGTAAATCACAAGTCAGTTGGCCAGTTTCCAGAGGAATCCTCTTCTTGTTTTATTTTACCTTTATTGATTTTGTCTTTTCAGTTTATATGTTTGATTGAAAATGCAATTTGAAATTTTACATTTCCATAATGCAAGCTAAATTCATCATGTGTGATAAAAATTAAACAAAGTAAATATCCCCAGAATTTTTTTCCCTTTGTTTTTGGACTGAAAAATATTGGCAGTATTTTTTATATATACTATGCTAGTAAGATCTCTGAATGAACTGAACCTATACCAGTTAAGTTTAGCATCATGTCTGTGAACTCACAGTGCTTCCAAATACTTGGTGTTCTATACAAAACTACACATATCATTTGACTCCAGCACAGGACGCGTGTTTTTGTGAAATAAGCCATTATGAAAAAAGAAAACACTGAAGCAGGTTTGTAAATAGAACCACAAAATAGCCAATTACCCAGCACTTGTCTTTATCTCCATCCAAGTCACAGATATTATTTCTCCAACTTTATTACGATTCAGTGGAAATCACATAAAGCTTCTGAAATCTGGATGCGCGTATGAGTGTATGTGTGTGTGCGTGTGTGTGTGCGTGTGTGTGTGCACGCAGACCTGCACCGTGAGAGTACCAGCTGATTTACTCTTCTCCTCCTCCTCCTCCTCCTCCTCTCTCCTCTTCTTCTCAGCTCTCGCTAATTGACCGAAGGCGTTCATACACACATTTCCCACTAATTTCACATTTGCTATTCCAGCAGTGGCCGAGGCACGTCTCGAGGAATACATCTCGCCCTCACTGTCGCAGAGTCCATCAACGACTCCAACCCCCCCCACAACAGTTATAAATTAGCTGTTTTGTTTGATAATCAACTCTGTGCGATTCTGCCTTGTTCTTCCGTGCGCAAAACGGGCCCATTGGATGTACGCACACGCACGTACGCACACACACGCACGCGCAGAAGCTTTGCCTTTTTTCTGAGGGAGAAAATTGCAAAAGTGAATTGATATCCAATTTTTAAGGACTACAACTACATCTCAGACACACACAGGCGCGTACACGCACGCACGCGCACATATTGCTCTCTCATTATGTCACGCCCACACAGTCCATGCGCGCGCACAAACGCACGGAGACGCACACAGACGAGGCAACGCATTAGAAAACTCCAAAGTCATCCAGTTTGCTCTAATCATTACAATTAGTCGTGAATTATCACCGGACTCTGACAGACGTTCCTTGTAACTCTCTTTTATTTCCACCCCGCGCTAATCAGCGGCTCTCATTACAAACGCTGATTAAACTGCAAATTACCCAGCAGCGGCCCCGTCCGCGCCTACCACTGCCTCGCTCAATATCAATTAAGTCTAGCAGCCCGTCTGTAGTCTCACAGCGCTTCCAAATGCTTGATAGTGCCACTTATTAGTTTGGAAAACTCGGAAAATACCAATAATCAACGGCCATGAAGCTGCAGGGAGAGAGCTCAGGGTTTTCCCAGCACTCAGATGCAATCACATGAGCTTTGCCTGATATAGAATTTCTCTGCTGCAGCTCCTGCGCAGGCATGCAGCCAGTGCGCACACACATCCATGTACACTGGAACCTGCGCCATTCATTACCCACGACTGGTGCGGGAGAGAAATATATATTAGACCAGATAATATCTTTGGCGATGGAGTAATATGTGGAAGTTATTACGTGAATTAATGCATGGCAAATCTCAAATCTAACATCATTAGATAGTTCTGGTGACAGAGAAAATTAACAAATCTCTGCCCTCTTACATTAACCTGTTTAGTCTTGGTAATGTAAATTAATCACAACTTATTACAATTATTTGGCATCGGAAGGCATGTGCAGATCTATAAATCTAAGTTCTTTCCGAGCCCCAGAATCTATAGTGAAATATTGAATTGGTAAATCTTCACACATTCAGGTGCATTTTGACGCATAACGTCGTTTTCACATTCCGTTCACTAAGAGGAGTCAAGAAGGCCTATTCATTTTTAGTGCAACAGAACAACATCTCTTCGTCGGATGGAAATATATGCCTTTCTGAGGTTCATCAACGTGCTTTATTTGCATTTCAGATCCTTTGTGATACTGTAAGAATCAGCTGATTTATATAAACTCATCACTAAATCACTTTAGCTCTCACAAAAAATAACTTTTAAACACAGAGAACTGTGTAAAAACCACAAATGCATAATCATTTCAAATAAATATGACATGAATTCAGTTTGCATTTTAGATGTCATAGCCTATTTGCCCCTTGTATATAAGTGACACTTTTCAGACAGTAATGAAAAACACAGTCAGTCATGTTAGCAGAAATAATAATATAATATTGGAAATTATGTGAAACAAGTGAAATATTTGTTCGATATGTAATGTGTTGATTTGTAATCCTTAATTTAATACAGAACAGCTTCCACTTTGCTTGTTTCAAGAAAAACTTTAATTGCATGAGGAGAGGTGTAAATTTCCTTTCAATCAACCTTGACTTGACAGCTGCTCCAGTTAAACTATTATGATCAGATGTGGTGAGCAATTAATACCTTTTATGGAGCATACTGTGTAGAATTAGTATAATATTTTTTTGCAGAAAAAGAGAAGTGCAGATCTCAGTCTTTTACACTAAAGTTGATGCCATAATTTGCAGAAGTGTATTTGAGTAACATTAACTTTTAATGGTATTGTCAGGCGCAAAAAGCAGATAGTGATGAAATATATATCTTGATACAAGCAGCCTTGAAGAATAGTATGAAATTGATTCTTTTTCATAGATAACACAAATCAATATCAGATGCACAAAGATTCAAATGATATTGAATGTGCTGTTGTCTTGCTTACACAGCTTTAGAAGCCATGTCAATTGATATAGTGTGTAAATAAAGAAATGGGTTCAACGTATTGTGAGGCTCATAAAACCTGAACATACACAGAGTATCAAATATTTGTTTGTATATACTGGTAGTTTGACACTTATTAAAACCAAATGTGAAAAGTCTATTTAAAGAAAAAATAGATAAATGCATGGCAGAAGATAGATCTATATTAACTTTAAAGACAGCATGCATAGCTGTAGCGACATTCAACTAGCTGCTGGCTGACAAAAAGACATCTAAGATTCTGTTTCATTCTTTTTCTTTTTATTGTGTTTGATGTGTATATCATTATGTTTTGCATTTAAATAAGGAACAAAAATAACTGGATGTATGATTATGGACACCTTTAAATAGTCAGTGAGATATTTGTTATGCCCCAGAAAAGAGTGAAAGGATCCAGTTCTGTACTTTAGTGTCACATCTGTTTCTGCTTTATAGAAGAGTTCCACATTGATGCAGTTTTCATGTAGCCTGTAGGTGATGACTATCTGCACTTTTACTTCAGATGAAGCAACAATAGACCTTCCATTTCCATTCCCTGTAAAGGCATGTGAATCATTATTTTCAAATTAAGTGTGATATTAACATATAAGACTGATTTGTGGAATGTGGAGAAGTCATCAGTACTTTTTAATGTTAATACTTCTTTTCTATTTATTTCTTCTTTTATTTCTTATGTGAATGAGGCAGAGTAATGTGTTGTTTTAAATAGGCCTATGTCAGTGTTTTTCTGTTTTAGACATAATAACCTTAAATTCATCCAATATAAATGTGAGTAGAGAGCACACGGGTTAAATACATCCTAGAAGTATCAGCACTCAGAGGTGATTTTTCTGCTGGACTTGCCTGTCAGTCCCTCACCCAAACACCGGACAATTATCCACTCTCACGCATCGATTTATCTGTGATCGACTCGCCATCACTGACTTCCACTATCACACCGCGCACACAGGACCACTGGACGTTACTACTATCTATCATCCACAGCCATGGCAGATCCAAGAATACGGCAAATCAAAATTAAAACGGGTATCGTAAAGAGGTAAGCCTATGTTTCATTCATTCGAGGATCGATTGTCCCGTTAAACAAGATAATATCGCTGGTTAACATGAAGCTAAGGTGACAAGCTAACTAGCTTAGCCGCTCAGACCCGGCTGCTTAGCATCGCGCTAACGCGGTATTAGAGAGTGTTTGACGCGGAGGTTTTACTTTAGTCCGGTGCTTCAGTCAGGCCTAGTAACTGCCGAAAACAGCCCAGCGGTGCAGATATACGTTTCATTTTTAGTATCTACAAAATAGTACGAAGCACCTCTGATGTGATAGTGTAAACTAACAGAGGATATATGTAGAGGAGCAGCTGTTTGGTAGCTGATGTTTTTGTGGAAACTAGCTTAACAGTTGATGTCTCATGCTAGCTGTTAGCTCCGCAGCTAATTCACTGTCTAGAACAAACATAGCGTAAAACATCAAGTCACTGTTGAACAATATGCTCATCTCACTGCTGCTGAACTGTTACTAATGCTATTAAAAGCACATACTATAGTTGAGGCGATAGGTTATTTGTATTGTGTAGTAGCTTCATGTGTAGACTACATGAATTTATGAAGGAGCTACATAATTGTACAGATACAGTTTGCATTAACAGCGTTTCAACATTTCCATAATAGTAGCAGCTTTGTTTTACTTTTGAGCTTGACAAGAAACACAGAAGAATACCCAGTATCACATTAAAGTTCGGCACATTGTTTTTGGCTTAATGTGGTGATTTAAAAAAAAAAAAAAAAAAGTCAAATAAGCTTCATACATTCATCAATGAAACCTGGTAATCTGACAATACCTAGATTTACTGAACAGTGTGTTAACTGCTCAAATGCTGATGGTATGCTCATCTGTTTCCTCCTGTAGTAGTCTCCTCAGTTCCTGTGATGATTTGTAAAGTATATATAAAATATGGAGACAGACAGAAATGTTTCAGCTGGCTCCAAGGTGCATTGCAGAAACTCTGCTTTTATACATGGTACAGTTATGTAACACTCCAGAGTTCAACTGTCATTACATACATTTAGACCTATGGGAATGCTGCTAACATGAGACACCACCATATGTAAATATGGGTCATTCTGTTGGACAGTTGCTCATCTGTAGTTTGGGCTGGTCATATAACACACCCTGGTGTTATCTAAGATTTGTCTGTCCTTTGAACCTCACCCCTGTCTTTTAGTGCAAAACATACTAGTGCATAACAGACTATGCCATTGATATTACCTGCTCATGTTAGGAAGTCCAAAGACAGAAAGTAACATATTTAATTACATGACTTTCTAGTAAAATCAGCTAGGCACATCTCATTTACTGGCTGTTACATGCAGAAATTAAACGTCTGCACCCACAGTTTACAATTTTCATGCGTTCATATAGCCTGTAATAAACCATACAGCAAAAAGAGACATTTCCTGTATTAAGAAGAATAAACATGTGATTTTGCACTCCATAAACGTAGTCCATTATGTGAAAACATTGCCAAGAGTATAGATTGTCCAGAAATGTTTGTCACTGCCAAAAAGGGAAGATGGTCTTTTATGCTGCCAGACTAATAAATAGATAACCCAATCAATATCCAAGAAAATCCAGCATATGGGAAACACAGCTCACACATTACAGTTTGACAATTCTGAGAGACCAGTATTAGACCAAATATAGACCTTTTGATTTATAAATAGATGTTCCCTCTAAATTTGTACAGTGGCCACATTTGTGATGCCAAAATAGAAAATATAGTAGGTATTATGAGCTGTGGTGAGATAATGGGCTCAGCATAGTAGTCAGTGTGACAGTCTGAGTGTATCTCTCGTCGATCGGGCACTCCCCTAATTCCCTCTGTCAATGGTGTTAGTGTAATGCAGTATCGATTGTGTTTTGATGAGGGTCAGATTACTAACAGGCTCCCTGAGGTGGTAATGATGGTGGCTGGATTTCCCATAGAGGATAATGTCACAGTGTGTCGAGTGTAGGAAAAACAGCAGCGTTTAAGTGCAGAAGTGTATTTTATCATCCAGGATTTAACCTCACCACTGGACTTGATGTTTGCAAAGTTGGGTATTTGGCCGTATGGCTTGAGATATTACATCATACCTCCTCCAGGTCAAAAATATTACCTCAACTTGGACCCTTAATCATGCAGTTGGAGTTAAATGTACAGACTGTCATTACTTGCCGCCTCTTCATACTCCTGCGTCCCCCTCCTTGTCTCCTTTTCGCCTCTTCTCTCCCTCCTCCCTCACTATATTGGGGTTTAGAGGAAACCTGCCTGCTCTTTTAGCCGGGTCTATTTCCAGTGGCTTTCGCACATTCCAGTCAGTGCCTTTCTGCCCTAGCGAGGCGGATGCCCTTAATAAAATGACAACAGTAATTTGCCTTTGTCATTCCGGTCCCAGCACAGACTACATCGTGGCTCAAAAATACAGTGCTAGAGGAGGCGGCCGAATGTGTGTGTCGGCTGGTTCTAATTCCCTTTTTTTCTATTTTCCAGAGAGCTGCCTTTTCCATTAAGCCTGAGGTGGCAGGTCTATTTAAAACCAGCCGCGACCCCACCCCTTATTCACACAGCGCTCCAAGTCTGAGAGAAATAAGAAATTAACATCAGGACTGGAAGGGGAGGAATGGACATTTTGTTATTAGACTGTCCTTCAGTTTTATTCAAATTATTCCAGCCTTCCTTTCTCCATCTTTCTCCTTTCTCTTTGCCACTGTTTTTTTTTACTCTAAACAGGTGACATCACTCATTCTGCATCAAGCACAAGAGTGAAAAGCAGGAGCTGCTTTTGCATATGGTCCCTGTTTAAATAGCTTCTTGATGGAACTGAATTAGAACGAGTGGTAATTGATGTAAAATATGACAGAGTACTGTTGGCTTCCATGGCTAAGCAAGGAGCGGTGCAACATGAAGGGAAGGGTCTACAGTAATGTGACTGATTAATGAAGGATCACTCACTTACGCACACGCAGCTGATTTTATGAAAAATGAAATTTGTGTTGTCATTCCGACAAGCGGGCACAGCCGGAAAAAGACTATTAGTTGGGTATCATTATCAGTAGCGATATTTTCAAACTCCATTATGCCAATCAGGGTCAGAATCTGTTTAATAGATTTAGTTCCATTTGGCCCGTAATTGATAAATAATCAAAATTTATCAATGTACTCAAGCCCATTTTCACTAACAATCAAGGAAAAGAGGCCCATTTACCACCTGACTTGGTCCAAATTAGGGACTAAATTGATGATCAATTAATCTCTAAAAAGGACTGGTAGTGTGTGGGTGTGTATGTGTGTTGTGATTTAAAGCTAGTGAAAGTGGATAAAGGAGTCGGATACGTATGCGTGGTAAGGTGTGAGTTGGAAGGCATGTTGCAGTTTGTTTTTAATATAATGAGTAGCATGATGCTTATCTCTGTATTTTTATTAGAGCTGCACAGTTAAGCAGATTACATTTGCAATGTTATCCTGTGCAATTGTATCATTTCAAGATAATGTCCTTTAAAGGTCCAGGGTGTGTTTAGTGTGTGACACTGAGCAGATACTACTGTTGTATAAAACATGTAACATGAGATGTGACAATAGCTCGATTTTCTTTTTTTTTTTTTTTTGAAGGATCTGAAGTAATCTGGTCATTTTCCTTAGTAACTGAGCACATGGACTAGGGGAAAGTGATTTTTTTGTATCCGAATCTTTTTTTGTAATTTTGACGACTTTTCGTCTGTATTTAAAATCTTGATATTTGTAGTTGGTGTTTGCCAGTTTTACATAGAGTATTTTGCTGTATGTGGAAATACTGTGCTGTTTCCATTTGTCTGCTCAGTTTCCAGAACTCTAAGTAAATAATTTAGATTTCCTCTGACATTTTTTAAGCATCTTTTCTTTTAGTCTTTTCAAGCAACTAAACATCTTTTAAAAACTATTTTGACATAAGCATAATCCATTGTTATGTGACACTAGTCCATTTTTCATGCTAACAAAACCTATATTTCCCCGATACTATACACTTGTTATCAGCACAGTGTATCCACAAAATAACAGTCACTCCATTGCATCTTTACATATTTTGAGTCATATCGTCTGATAGAGGCTGCACATAAATAGTATAAAAGTAGATTTCTGTTGTATCCTGCCAGGCTAAATAGTTGTTCTGCATTTGCTTGCAAAGCAGCCATCCTTAACTACAGTTAAAGAATGACCCAGTTTGTGTTGATTGAACAGGCTTTTGCAGACTTGTTTTTCTAAATCATTGTGCAAAGTGGCACATCAAGCATCAAACAGCCGCTGTATTTTCACATTACTCCAAGTTAGTTTAAAAATAAACGACCCTTTTGTGCTACATTAGTATTGTTCTGATGCTGGAATCCATCACTGTTGGGTATTCAGACTTATTTTTAAACATTTTATAATAAATTCATGTAAGATCATAAGGTTTTCTATCAAAGCAGACTTGAGTGTAGTTTTCTTCTTTTTACACCAGTCCTATGTGTTGCCCTGCAGCAGTGGGAAGGAATGATGTGTTGGCTGGTTGTTATTGAGGTGTGTATCTTACCATCCTGCGGGAGATGATCTCACTGTGTCCCCTCAGTCAGAGGAATGTTGGATAGAATGAAGATAGATGGCCTTGTCTGAAAAAGGTGACCATCAGAGACCGCCTTTTCATGGTTCAGCCTATATTATCTGTCCAGGAGGCTGTGCATTTATGTTTCATGTTTGATGGAACAACACAGTGTCAGTGCTTTCAACTAACAACTGACTACTTCCTCTTTCCCTGTTCTTACTGTCCACAGGCTGGCAAAAGAGGAGATCGCATACGTAACCGAGGCAAAGCAGCAGGAGCAGAAGATTGAGCGAATGAAAGCAGAGGCAGGAGATGAATACGTTATCAAGAAACAGGTAGGTTACTGGTAATTACAGTTTTACCTTTAGTTTTGAAGACATTCGTGTTATACATTAAGCACCATTTCTATCCATATGGACTGTTGTCATTCTATCTGAGTCTTATAACTGATGGCTGCTTTGCTTTATTAGAGTAATGAAGAAAATTTTGTCTTGGTTTGGTAGTTTGAGTAAAGCTTTGTTCATGTAATGAGATCATTCAACAGTGATAATGAAGAATTATGTTTTGAGAGCAGTTTTAGAATGTGCTAGATCCTCATATAATCTTATATTGCTTCAGAGGAGTTTATTTACTGACACATGCTGGTATGAATAGATCACTGGTCCATATCCTCCACTCTGATGCCTCACTCTACCCATAACCTCCATCATGTCTTTACATCTGTGTGCAATGAAAACGACAACATATTGGAAATAATAACTTTCAGCATTGTCGATATTTGACAGATGTTGACAGATCGTGGATTTTTACAGGCCAGTGTGAGCATGAAAAAGCCACTAGCAAGATTAATTGTCCAATACTCTCCTATTGTGAGAAGTTGAAGTTGAATGTCAAAGTCAAAGTAATATATCAGTAAATTTGGAACTCAACATCTAGGAAATTGGAGGTGCACCTTTTACTTTTTGAGCCATTATTTTCCCCCCAAAATCAATAATTCCAGTCGAGGAAGTTAATGTTAAGAATCGGCTGCTATCGGATATTTTGCAAAACATTCTATTGTCGCTGATTAATTGGCCAAACTAATGAATCGGCCTCCGTTTTAATATTCGCTGTATCAGACAGGGAGGGGCTTCAAAATCAGGCACAAGAGGTGATTATGTTTTCTGGTAACATTAAAATTCAGCGTGTGTTTTTGTTGTGTTTGTTCATTCATAGAGCGGCGGCTCGGGCTGAGCAGGAGGCTTGGCTGGTGTTAAATGGGGAGATCGCTAGGCCAGATGGATTATGGTTGGAGATGAGAGGTCTGAGGCAGGATGGATTAGAGGTTTTTATTTTAATGGAATCAATACGCTGTAAGTGTCATCCTTATCCAGCGTTGATGGGATCATTCCACCGCAAAGGGAGGGCACTGTGACTTTTCTTTGTTTCAGCACTCCTCTGCTTAGTC
>JAPTMW010000005.1:35340609-35354862 GCA_029822955.1 Ostorhinchus angustatus
GTATAAATCCATCAAAAATCTCATCCCATTGTTGTCTTTGTCTCTAGTTGAATGTTTGTCTATATTAGGTCTATGTTCAAGTTTGACTGGATTCATGTTGTTTTGGGTTCATGTGGAAACCTGTGAGCAAAGACAAACCGAAGTCAAATTCCTTGTATGTGTTCACGTACTTGACCAATAAAGCTGATTCTGATTGTGAATATAAACATATCTGAAGGTTTATGTGCCCTTTTATTCATTCATCCTTTTACTGGGTTCAATCCCAGACTATGAAGGAATAAAACTGTAACATTAACAGCACCATGGTGGATAAATGTCTCTTGAAAAATACAGACGTTCATAATATTTGGTGATAATGAAAATGAAAAACATGATCAAATCAAATCAAATGGGCTTTATTTGTCACATATACAATCATACATTGAACAACATGCAGTGAAACGTATTGTGTGTGCTTCTCTTTGATACTTACAAACAACCAGACAACAAAAGGACAACAGCATAAAGAAAACAAATAAGCAAGTACAAAACAAACTAACAAGTATATGAATATAAATATAAAGTGTATTATATGTGCATAAAGTGAATTGTGTGTACTTATTATGTTACACATTACAACTTTTCCATGTATTTAATCCTAAAATAAATGAAAGCAACAGTGGATTTTGTCTGTTTTTATTCAAGTTTCTAAAAATAAATTGTCACTAAAGCATAAAAATCAGCTTGTGAGTATCCTGTTTCCATACTTCACTTGCCAGCGGGTTACCTTTCTGTCTGTGTCACCTTGTGATAGAAAATTGTCATGTACGTTGTAGGACTTATTTTTAGCAACAGCGCATTCGATCCTTTGTCATTCTGTATTGATAGTTTCCTCTCAAACAGTGTCGTCCCTCCTCTGTCTCTGTGTCGTAACTGGCAGGGGAGAATAACACCTGATTTAGCCCACAGCCCCCAAAGACCACGACCTGTGGGACTTCAGTCGTCAGGTGTACCTGCAACTTTTCTTCCACTGCCACAGAGAACATAACTTTCCATTTATTTAGGTGACGAAACTGTTTCCTCTGACAGCCGCTGTGCAGTGAATGTCGTGCAAGAAAGGGGACATATCACCCTCTTACCGTAGACTCTCAGCAAATAAAATGTGTGAGTTGTTATTTCAGAGAGCAGTGCAAAAATGTTAGGTCACTATTGGCTTTGTTACATTGGCAATGTTCTAATGACCACATATCCATTTATGTGTCTGCGTTACTATATGCACAGCTGGAATATACAGATAATATGTGACGAGGATTAGAATTGTTAAATATTATTAAAGCGATGTGGGTAGATTCTAGGGGTGTCAAACATGCGGCCCAGGGGCCAAATGCAGCCCGCCAAGGATTCCAATCTGGCCCATGGGATGAATTTATGAAATGCACAAATTACACTGAAGATATTCACAAAAAATGTTGTTCAGGTTCCACATACCAATCAGTAAAATATTATTATAATGACCTTTAAATACTCACAACTCCAAATTTTTCTTGTAAATGTAAACATTTTCATGCAATTTTCCAGTAAATTTACACTAAAACTATCATTTCACAAAAAAATGTAAATATCCTGCACAAATATGAACAACCTGAAATGTCTTAAGAGAAGTGGAAATTTAACAATATTCTGCCTGTTATTAGATGTTTTGTGTATTTATAGATCCAGTGTGATCTGTAAGTTGTAATGCACATGTGTAAATGATAAACTGAAACATAATATTGTTAAAATTGCACTTATTTTACTTAAGAAATGTAAAGTTGTTCATGTTATTCACATTGTTTTAAAGGACAGTTTGTAGATGTAAACATTTTCATCATGTAAGGAAAGTTTGGACTTGACATGATTTATATATAATTATGTTATTATTCCACTGGTCCGGCCCACTTCAGACCAAATTTGGCTGAATTTGGCCCCTGAACTAAAATGAGTTTGACACCCATGATCTAGACAGAGAAAGGAATTAAAAACAGTGTGAAGGAAAACATCTGCATGAAGCTTGGTGTGATACACCACTAGATTATTGAAGGAAACCTCCAGAGAGTCAATCAAGAGAGGTCAACATGTACTCAATCCAAATTGTTAGCCTCATAGCATAACTGCCTAAGTCATGTTTTTGGCCAAACTGTCATGTCTGTGTAATTTTACTCTCCAAACACTGCTGCCTCATTTGGCATCACGGACTGAAAAAAATACGACTATGAATTTTGCTATGAGGCTAACGAAATGGAGGTCACAATAAATACTGGCTTTCACCGGTGGAAACCATGCAGCTGTGATTTTGTGTTTTAAAATGGTGCACAGATTTGCTGCATTTTCCCACTGATCATTATTAGAGACCAAGAAATAAATAGGTTAGCTCAATACAATCATTTGAAAACAACATAACAAGAGGTATCCAAGGACTTTTGCAGAGTACGGTACATGTCAACATGGGCCTTGGTTTCAATGTGATGCACAATAGTACATTTTCACAGATATTGACTAAAATGAAATATAGTCAAATTTCTTTCTCTTTCATTTAATGTAAAGCTGTTAAAAAGCATCAATAAACCATTGTCTGAGAATGTACACAGGTATAATGATATTCAGACTAGTTGTTGCTCTTAATAATTCCCTTTTGAAATATCCTTAACAGAGAAACAGCCAACGGTTGAACAGCAAATACACTGAAGGACATTTTCCAGCTCTGATTATTGACTTCAAAGCTATCGAGTCCCTTCACAACATGTACCTTTTGATTTTTATGTGCCCTTGTCCACCTTTCCAGCTCTCTTCAGCCTGTATTTATGTCCTCGTAGTAACCACACACATTTTTTTCCTACACGTCTCAGTAAACAAGACGATACAAATCATACTTCTCCATCACGACATGTAGTTGTTCATAGACACATCTTTGATTTGATGATACTGATTCTGATGAAGCTCCTTATGTCTTCAATTTATTCATATCTTAGAAAAAAAAGTATGTGGCAAGTGCTGCACTGGGTCAAAAAAGAACAAAAAAGACAACAACTGTTAAATAAGTGGGACAGTCCTTGACCTTTCTGCTTTTATTTCTTTATATTTGAAATGATGCTACCACTCTTGAATGCATGAATTATGAAGGTTATAATGCTGTGTATGATACCTGTTAAAAACAAAAACAGTCTTTAAGGTCATTTGCATTATACATACCAACCTCATCATATACTGAAGTCCTTTTTATCTCTATATTTCCCTGGTAACATGTGCGGTCAGTAAACCTGCTGAAAGGTCTCAGTGTTTGACTCATCATCTCCAGACTCACTGGAGGCTCTGTTTCCAGTGGTGTTGGATCGCATGAAGACCTTCACCTGTTGACGAGTCCTCACGTGGATCTGCCTGGTTGTCCCTGTAGGAAGGTTTCTTCTAAACCTGAAGTTGTGACAACACATACTGTCACACAGCCTTAAGCTGCTTTTACACAGAGAAGAAATGATTTAGAATGAGGAAGTTCGGTCTGTTTTCTCAACTTACTCTTACTTACTTATTTAAAAGACTCACTTAGAAGTCTCTTAAAAGAGATTTCATGTTAGCACAACATTTTATTTTTAATATGCGGCTTTGTTATATTCCAATATCTGTCATTTAACGTGAACTTCTTGCTCCACGTACTTTACTATGAGCAACATGGTGAAAGGAACTTGTAATTTTTGCCTGAAAAATAAGTGTGTCCCGGATTCCTGTAATTCATAGACATAACAGTAACATAATAGCATCATTGCATTAATGCAGATCACTGAAAGCCAGAGCATTTACCACATGGGGTGATCTGGACAGCAGCTCTTGGATGTGTTGTGGCTGCAGAGTTAAGTACATGTGTGAACAGAGGGGTCTGACACACTGTCATCATCTCCTCAGACACCTACTAGTCATATTAGTGACACAGACGTCCTCCTCTCATTTATTTTACCAACACTTGTCCAGTAAGTGGTAACGTGGAAGCAAAAATTGTTTGTGAATACTTGTAAGTGCGTCACACATAGATTTACAACCCTTACAGTACGTCTTCAAAGAGTCTATACTAATGACATGAATTCAGTGACTTGTACAAAGTTTCTGTTGCAGCATCAGGTATTTCAGACAGAGTGCAACATTTAGTACAGTTTTACTGTTTGGTTAATCATTGGGTTGCAGTATTTAAACATATGATCATCCATGAAGGAATAAGTGTTATCTCACATGTTTTAATGCTACTGAGGGAAACATCAGAAACTAGGAATTATTCGAAGGCACTATTGTTTAGTATTAGAAAATGCAATTTGTGTTATTGGTAAAGGCTGTACTGCCCTCTGTTGGCTGATCAGAGGTATTAATCTTGGATTGAGCACTTTGCTTTTGCAGGTATTAACCACAGACATGAGGATCAACAGAACTATAATTCACTGGTTTGCAGTGAAACATATAATCTTACCATCGAGTATCAGGTGTAAGTATCTACTCTGTTCACTTTAATCTATTCTATATATCATATAATCTATGTTGATACTCTACATTTGAAATTGGGGCAGTTTTCATTCCATGTACTGGAAAACACCATAAATAGTCATCCTTTTGTTATTATTTTCATAGCCCCTTTTCTTTATTTGTAAAAAATTACCATTCAAATAGTCAGTTTCTTCTTCTTCTTCATTCAATGTGAGCTTGACTAACAAAAATAACCAATAATTCCAATGTTTTAGTTATAGTGATGAGAGAAATTGTCTTAGAAGCTAAAGGTAACAGAAGACAATTGGATTTTTCAGAAGAAGCAACTCTAATAATTTTTCATTATTATTATTTATGGATTACATCGTGGACAAAAAGCTGCGTACTTTCATGTCTGTTATTATCATTTAGTTCTAAGTGCCATCAGAGTCAAAAACATGTCCTTCCTATATATTTACAGTGTTGTACTTGTCCTACTATAGATTATTCCCAATGTAAACTTTATGCAACGACTGCCCTAAATTAACAGCACTGGTAATTACCAAAATCATTTCTGTAATAGTTGATACACCAGTATGAACTAGTAGAAGCTCTTTAACAGAAATGACATGTTTAATGCTAAAATATAACTGCTATTGTTATCCGCGAATTTTCAAATTTACCGTTTTATAAAACAAATAGAAAACAATAGAAAGCACATTATAATTTCTTGATTAATATATCAAATTTAAGTTCTTTACTTGTATTTCTGAACTGCATTTCTGACATATTAGTTTCAGTGAATGTTATGCTTGATTAATTCCTGACTTCTCAGAGAAGCCCAAAGAGCCAGCTCAGATTTAGGAATAAAAATGTGAATTCAGTGTGAAATTCCTCATTCCTGTTAAAAATGGTAAAATGTTGAGATCTCACTGAGAATGAGAGTCTGTATTGAAGCACCTCATGATACTGAATAGTCTCTGAGACAAATAGGGAAAGGTGGACTAATACTTCTGTTAAACACTGTACATGACCGCTTTCATTACAGAATCATATGGAGCAGTGTTCCAACAGTCTTTCCTTTTTTTTTTTTTTTTTTTTTTTCAGATTTATTATTCAGTTAATGCAAAAAAAAATGTAGTTAAAGGAGCTAACGCATGACTACAAAGCTCATGATATTGTATATAATAAAACCTCCGTTCTCTGCAGAATTACTGGGTCCGAACCATAGAAACAAGAGCTGTGGTAGCCGGTCCAGTTCAGTTTTCAACAATTAAATCTGTTTTTTAAGTAAACAGACTAAGCAATGCAGTTCAGCATCAGACAGGAAGTGCCTTTGAATCCTTGTCATATTTGACAGCTTTTCTGTGATTAATGAGGAACCATGTTGTTTGGTTAAGCATGTGTGTATTTGTATTTGATGATCTGAGAACAAGAGAGGCAGAAACATTAACATGCTGATTATCGACCTACTCAATCAGCATTTACATCCTAGTTTAATCTACTTACTACTTCATCCTCTCTTTTAACATCTAAACGACACTTTGTCTTGTTTTTCTTTATGTCAAAGTCAAATTCACAAGCAAACGGAAGCTCTCCCTCCATGATTTGGGTCAAAAATGAGAGCTGTTGTGGCCCAGCTCCTGAGTCCTGGCTGCCGTCCTTGTGCCCATGAAAAAGGGCCTTTACAGAGCGCCTTCTTTTAAAATGCAGAGGGTGGGGGTGGAGGTGGGGCTTGAACATACATAAGAGCCTAAGACAGTCAGCCAGTCCAATTTGGCACAGCATCACCAGACAATTTGATGCTTCTCAACCTATACGAGGCAGCTGATTGGATCTGTCCTTTCATTTAGGCCCTCTTTATCCTCTCCTAGGGCTTGTTAGATAAGAATCTTTTTTGGATCGGCCTTCTTTTCAACCCGAAAACAGTGTGTTAGTGATGAGTACAGGCAGGTTACTCAGAACTGAGTATTTATCCTGGATGTTGGATGTGGGCAACGTGACCGGGGGCCTGTCCCAGGGCTCGATCCTGCAGCCTGCCTGGGACTACCTCCACCAGAACCACCACGACCTCCTGAGGAGTCCTCTCTTCCCTGTGGTCCTCTCCGTCAGCACCTACTTCTTCCTGGTTGGCCTTTACACAGTGCTGGACCTGTTGGCTCCCTCCTGGCCGTGCATCAACCGCTACAGGCTCCACCCTGACAGACCTGTCACGTGCCCCAACATCTGGACTACCCTGGGAGTCACCATCTACAACCATCTGCTTTACATCTTCCCTGCTGCAGTCGCACAGTGGATGTGGAGGCCGCCGACTCCTCTGCCACGGGAGGCGCCCACTCTCTGGGGCTTCTTCCTGGGTGTCCTGGGCTGCATGGTGGTCTTTGACTTTCAGTACTACGTCTGGCACCTATTGCACCACCGGGTTCCATGGTTGTACCGCACGTTCCACGCCGTGCACCACCAGTACAACCAGCCCTTCAGCCTGGTCACCCAGTATCTGTCAGGCTGGGAGTTATTCAGCGTGGGATTCTGGGCCACAGTAGACCCCATCCTGCTCCAGTGCCACTGTCTCACCACATGGGGCTTCATGGTCTTCAACGTCTACGTCTCTACTGAGGACCACTGCGGCTACGACTTCCCATGGGCCATGCATAATCTGGTGCCCTTTGGCCTTTGGGGTGGCGCGCCCAAGCATGATGCTCACCACCAAAAGCCCAGCACTAACTTTGCTCCATTCTTCTCTCACTGGGACCGGCTGGGAGGCACCCACACTGTGCCAAATCCCTCCAGCCATGCTGCCACGGGAGACCCAGACGAGATGAAAGGGAAGAAAGACTAAAGAGCTTGAATTAATGTCTCATTGACTCTGTCTCTCTTTTACTCAGAGTGTCTCTTTTGTACCTGTTTTCATCCCAATGCACTGGTTTTTTCCTTGTCTCTCCAGCATACCAGTTCTCTATTCCCACTGTCAGCTTTCTTTTTGACATTATATTTACTCACCCTCTTCTGTTATTTTTTCTAACATAACACGGATTTTCTTCAGTGTTTCAGTGCAAATGATCACTTTAGCATTTCTTCTTTATCTGGTAAGTTGTTGAGAAGAATTGTGTACGATGTTATATGATCTTGTACTGTTGTAATGTGCCACATTTATCTCTTTTTAATTGAGATTTTCCATTTAAGTTCATGTACTGTGGCATTGCCATATCGTCTCAGTGGTATTCTCAGGTCAGATTCCCATATCTGTGTGACTAGGTTTTGAAAAATAAAAGTAAAAACAACACTTATTTCAGAGTTGCTTTGTTATATTTCACTAACTACATCTTAAAGAAGTGTCTGCTGATGGTACGTAGGTATACAGGATCTGACAGAGTGATTACACACACATTAGCACGTACATTCTCCCTCTTTCCCTCCTCAGCACTGACCCTCTCACTCGCACACATGAATAGCTTTCTTTTAGCTGCGTCCCAGAATAATGCGTGGGCGCAATACTAATCTTTCGTCCTCTCTTTGGAGCACAATACTCTTAGTGGAAGAGTTCTTAAATAAACTGCAGAAGAGATAGTAGTCTTCAGCCTCAGAGGAAATGAACATCGATTGTAATAATTGTTTCTGTTTAGTGCTGCAGGTGTTTTTAATTTAAGATATCTGAGTGTGTTGGTGAGCAGTCATTACTGTGACTTAACAGGTTAAGGACATTTTACAGTACCTTTAAACTTACAGTGATATATTTGTTTTTAGTTGAAATGCCATAACATAAGGTGCCTTGATATAAAACATTCAATAGTTTTGTAGTTGATGGCTTTAATTTCACTCCATAATGTAAACCAGCAGAGGTCACTTTTCAACACAATTCAGAAAACAGCAAAGCTACACATTGTACACAACTGCAAGCAAATAAACCCATTCCCTTTGACCACAGTAGTGTCAGATTATCCCTCAGTGGGTAAAACACACGTTCCCCTTTGTGAAGCAGCATGTTTTCGAATTGAGCAGAAAATCCAGTGTGTCACAGAATTGCAGTGTAAACCCTGCAGGCCCATATTCTCCATACCTCCCCTGTTATTACTTACCTTGTAACAAACACAGCAGATGGAACTGGTTTGACCTGTTTCTGGTTTACAAGAGCACTGTCTGTTGCTAAATCAAGTACTTGAGTGAACCATTAAAAATATTCAAAAAGGAGCTGTAATGTAACAAGTACTAAAACTAATCATTAAACTTAACTTTATGCTGTGTTGGAAAGAATATTTGGAGCTGAACAGTTCCAACTTATACTAGTAAACACATGTATTATTGTCATATCCCTGAGTTAAACAACATGTGAACCCTTTGGTTTCACAAAAATGTTGCCACTCCTGAGAATGTAAGAACATACAGTGCATGGTGCGTCAAATAAATCAGCAAAACGAATCCTTACATGCATGTGCATGCAACTGTGCATACAACTTTATGAGAGATGTTTTTCCTTTTCTACTATTTTAACTGAAGTGACAGCTGTGTAGACTCAAAGACAGTACTCACTGTACTTTACTGTCAATAGCTTTAAAACAATACAACAAATTGACTTTCCATTCTTTTCATACCAGTGCTGCCAATCATAGCAGCGATGCAAAGAAATGGCCCTTTCTTCGTGCAGCAAATGTTGCAGGATTGCAAAAAAGGAGTATTTTTGCATCATTTGCACCCTTAGATACTCTGTCTGCATGGTTTGGCTTTAATAAAAATACATTCCTCCATCTTGCATAACTGATTGCTTTTCATATGCAACATGAATTGTCTTCAAATGATCATATTACTATTCATTCTGCTTTTATTACACTCAGCACCTTGGAAGTATTGAATGCTGAAGACTCTCTACATACACATGTAATGTCAATCCTTTTTCCATTTGGTGGGTATAATTTCACTAGCAGCTGTCCTTTTCAGCAACGAGGCAATATGTTGGCTCAGACCTAACATGATTTATGGTCATGGTCATTTCCCAGTGTAACCGACTGATATTTAAAAGGAACTGTGAAAATGAAACATGGTCAGGGAGTGTCTGTGGCTGAAGCATGTGAAAAGAATGTATGTCAAAGTGCTGACAAAAGGTAAGACGACACTCCATTACAATCATTTACCTCCACAGGGCTGCCTCAACCAGCCATTAAACAGGAAGCTATCACCATTCACTTTGTGTGCATACACCTGGGGGTGGGGGTGACTGGGTGGGGTTACTGCCCAAAACACACGAGTTCATTTACTCCCACAGAGATAAAAGACCAGAACAATTCTTTTCAGTTTACAATACCCTCTTTGTCACAAGTGTTTTCTTTAAGCGATGTGCAGACCTTAGCTAAAGGTTAAGAAACAGCTTAAAGTTTAACTTAGATGCATGTTTTTCTTTATCAAAGACAACAACAAAGTTAACTATCAAGTAAGAAATAATTTAAAGGCTTACTACCAAAAGAAAACTTCAAGTGGAGATGTCACAATCTATGTTTCATACATACATGGCACAGTCCCAGCACTGAAACTAGCAAAGTGACAGCATGTTGAGATCATCCCCCAATACATGCCTCATCATGCTCAACATTCTTTCACCACTCTGTCTGGTGTACTATAGGTTTATGTTCAGCCTTTTCTTCTAGTGAATATATGTGAACACTAGCAACTCAACCGATTCTGAAATATTTTAAGTCGAACTGGCCTAGACATTTTCTAAAACTTAACACAATCACAACACATTCTTTGAATTCCAATTGTAACAGTAACGCAAGTAAAGAACAGATCTACAACAATGAAGTACTGCCTGCATCCTTCACCTGAAGACGGTTAAAAATAAACCCAGTGACTCACTTGACATGTGACTTAATCAATTGTGTAATAGTATGAAGGAGTTTCACAGAAACTATACCGCCTGTTTCTATAATTTATTTGAGAAACAATGTAACATCACAATATAGGTCATGACTTTATAACTCAAAAATAACAAAAACACTGTTCGTGTCTTTATAATTACAAAAAAACAACTCCTTGTACATGCTGAAATAAAGCAAAATATTAAATAAACATCTGCACTATTGATGAGAACATAGTCATTTTTACATCTTTGGTGCAGTACTTTGCTCAGTCGACATGTTGGAAAAAGCCACATTTACAAGACATTCAGAGGTAACATGATATATACAATAGGCCTTTTCTTCATTTATGTTAAAAACAGCAAATATTCACATTAGCAAGATCAAAAAAAAAACATACTTAGATCACATTGCATTATTAGCACAAAAAACTTCAGCACAGTTAATCTTTGGATATCTGATGTGGTGAGGTTACACTGTGTGACAGTGGATCACACATGCTATGTCCATTATAAGAAAATAACGTGTCCCACTGTGACCTGTCAGCTGCTGTGGTTTCAGTACATGACACACAGGCACATACAGTCTTTTCTCTTTCTCTTCTGCTAACACGTGCTGCTCTGCGTCGTCCCAGTATCCGACACATATGACTTGCTCTTCCTGGAGTATTTCATTGAACTGAAAGACACTCTCATCCTCTCCACTGTCCTGCTGCTCCTGCACCGCAACGTGTTCTTCACATGGTTTCTGAAGTCCTCAGACACAAAGTAGTAGATGAAAGGGTCCAGGCAGCTGTTGAGGCTGGCCAGGCATAATGTAGACAGATAGAAACTGTAACCATTATTTATAAACCCATCTTTAAGCAGGGAGTAATGCACCACCAGCATGATGTTACTGGGGATGAAACACACTAAAAATGTGACCAGAACAACCACAATCAACACCACAGCTTTTTGGCGGTTCTTGGCTGCTGTGCTGTCGTCCATGCTGTGTCCCAGGGCTCTGAGTAACATGATGTACGCAATGATAATCACTATACAAGGCACAAGGAACACAACCAGTCCCATGAAGATGAAGTAGTAGTACGGGTACTGGATGGAGGGAAAGGGATCGAGAGGATCTTTGATGACGCTGACATCGTGACAGGTGGTGATGTTGGGCTCCTTGAGCTTGGCGGTGTGGTCATACATGTACAGAGGCGTCGTGGTGAGCCAGATGAAAGCCCATACGGCCACACAGACACCAACAGCCACCTTGTTGTTATTCCTTTGGTGGGACAGAGGATGGGCCACGACCCAGTACCGCTGCACACTGAGGCAGGCGATGAAGAGGATGGAGCAGTACATGTTCCCGTAGAAGAAGCTGATGAGAACTTTGCACAGCGGCTCTCCGTAGATCCAGTTGTTGCCATTGAAGTGGTAGGCGATCTTTAAGGGAGTCCAGATAACAAAAAGGAGGTCAGCAAGAGCCAGGTTAGCCATGTAGATGGATGACGGATGCTTTTTCTTTGTCCTGAACAGAAACACCCAGATGGCCATACAGTTGGTGGGCAGTCCCACAGCAAAGACAATGATGTAGACGACTGGAATGAAGACTGTGGTTAAATGACTCCTCAGGGCGGCAGACACCTCCTCTGACACAATGACTTTATCTAAATCCTCAGGGTCAATTTGGCCAAAGAAACCACGTCCTTGACCTGAAAGTATCACATGTTAATTTATATATATAGATTTCAAAGCTATAACTGTACATGCAGCAGTGTAACTTAAGTTCTTTCTATAATAACACAGATACTCCTTATTAAATATAGGCTGTAATGCTACAAAAACAATATTACTTCCAGTCTGTTCTTTACAAAACTTGCCAGAGTCCATGAAAACTTCTCCTGTTCTTCCATATTCAACATGTTTAATTTAATATACGGACTAAAATACAGTTACATGAGTCTAATCAATTCTGAGACCAGGAATTAGTCGGTGTCACAGTCTCGGTACGTGAGCAGCCAAAACCATTACAATGAGGAAAAGAAACAAACTCTTTACCTGGACCCGCATTGGAGGCACAAAAGCAGCAGAATATGAACAGCAGTGACAGTAACCGAGGGAAATCCATGTCTTCGTGTCGTCTGTGTTAGTACACTGACGCAATGTGAATCGTACAAGGTCTTAAATGTCGGACACCTCTCACCTTGGAGGACACACCCCGAGACTACCCGGCTGAGACAGGTGGAGAGTGACGTCATGTTGGCCCCGCCCACCTCGGCATTTCCTGTAGTCCTGGTTTTGGTAGTTTTCCCAGTGTGGGTTTAAGGTGGATCACACATCATCACATACACCCAAATAGGTAAAAGGGCGACCAATTCACACCAGTGACACCATGGCGTCCGTTCACTTCAACACAAATAACATTTAATATCAATACTGTACAAAGTCAGAACATTCATAGTGAGGTATTTTATTTATTGTGACTATGAATAACTTCAATTTAATATTTCAGTCGTCCATTTTATTGTGAGTTTCTTTGCTTTCCTGTTGTTCTTCTGGTAAATCTTGCAGCAACAGACAAATTTCATCATTTCCCACAGCAGAGTAGTCCTCCTGGTCACGTATACCATATGCTTATTTGTTTATATGCATGGACATAAATAATGCATGATATAAAAACATCTGCTGCCTCCCACTAAAGGGACAGGTGAATATTCAGGTTATACTCTAGGCTCTTGAAAGCATAATTTAAAAGGGAAAAACATACACATTTCACTTGCAAAATATGCAAACAAGGCTGATACTGACATGTTTATAATAGTTAGATCATGTATGGCAGAACTTTGATGATTCCTAAGGAGTCGATCAGATCTAAAACATACTGACGAAGATTAAAATAACCTTTAAAACATATAATTTTTTCTGCTTAATCCGATTTTAGGAACTAATTCAAACTGCTAAAAACTTCAATGGAGTGAATCTTACTCTTGTGAAAGGTTTGTGTTTTCCATGAGCTTTTCTCCGTCATAGAAACGATACTACCTGTTTTTAGAGACGTTCGCATGTTCATGTCTGCCAAAGGTGGAATTAGAAGCATGTGGTCACATAAACAAGTTTAGGGAAGCACTACTTTCCCTAAAACAAATCACACATTTTCAGTTCTCACAGGATAAAGAGACCAAAATTATAATGTACAGTTGTGTGCAAAGATCCTAGGCCAACATTGGTTCTTGGTTTAATACATTTATAATGACTATACATATGCATTTCTCTGTATTAAAATACAATCTGGATATATGTGGGGTATGTACAGCAGAAAAACCTAAAGTTTCAGAGAAAAACAGCTTCTATAAACCACGTCTTTAACCCTTTTGTTCAGACAAATTTACATCATTAATTTTTCTAGCATTTTATTCCAGGTTTCATTCAACAAATGTCAGATGTTTTTAACTGTTTGTGCTGTTCCTTGTCATGGGGTCAGGGGTCACACTAAATAGTCACTTTAACCTTTAGAAGCCATTTACTTGAGTTTTTTTTTTGTGTCCTTAAGGCTGTGCACATATTTTCTGTATTTTATTTTTATGTGAAGAAAAAAAACAAAACATATATGCTAATTTCAACCCAGAAAAAAACAACCATGATGTAAGACTTCTGCATAGTACTGTATAAACATTTACGTTGGGAACTTTTCAAACCAGTTTGCACTATTTAGGTACTTACTGCAAACACATTGTGTTGGTTTGTTTTTTCGAGCATATTAGGCATCCTGAGGTCAAAACAGTAAAAAACCAAACCAAAGGTTAAAAATACAAGAATTGTTTTGGAAATAAGTTTGACCTTTTAAAATGACTTCAAGAAGAATGTCCTTAGCAATAGAGTGTGATGAAAAGGGAAACATCTTGCTTCATAGTAACCTTAATACTTTTATTATCACACTTTAAAATGTAATACAGGTTAAACAAGTA
>JAPTMW010000005.1:35420688-35436203 GCA_029822955.1 Ostorhinchus angustatus
TGAAAGTGGTGTAGGACTTAAAACCTGTTAAACCCTGGGCCATTTGTTTCCTGTGGGAATCATTTCAATGTGACACAAAACAACGGATTAACTGATAGCTGAAGTTTCATTCATTTTAACCAAGTCATGATCAGAAAAGGTAAGATAATATTCATGATCAATGCTTCATAATGCAACCTTTATTTGTCTCATTCAGTGAGTTTTAGCGGGAGAAAAGTAATACTTGCACAGTTTGTGTCATTTGACTTTTGTTTTCTGAAATTATTTATGACATGTGGGTGCTTCTATGAAACTGGGTTCATTTTGATACCTGACACTGCAAGGTTTGTAGACCCAATAATAAAAGATAAATTTAGATTTGTGTCCGTCCCCCCCAGGATGTATCTAATGATGACAAATGATGATGAAAAAATTATACTCTTGCTCGGAGCCATCCCCAAATTAATGAATTTTTGATAAAATATTGTGGCCAAAAATAGAGCCAAAATCGGGACATTAAAGCTACCTATGTGTCAGTGCATTTGATCTGGAACACATGGCTGTAAATGGTCTTATAGACCGCTATAAATAAAGACACTGTGTTAAATTTGAGGATCCTAGTGGTTTTTCTAATCCAGACGTGGGTTTTTCATGAATCGGCAGTCTCACTCCAGGTTTCGCGCCTAACCCATCGTGTCCACTGGCGTTACATGCGGAACCTGCCCTGTTAAATGCATATAAATTCCGTGTGATTTTGCAACAGCGGTCATTTTTGTGAAAAACTCTGCCTTGCATAATTAGTTTGATTCCCAAAATGTACCCCTGAGAGAATAAAAAGATATTTTAAAAAATGTAGCACGTAATTTTCGTGTCTTTTTTACCGTGTTACATAAGGATTTTTGTAGAAAATAATATAAAAATGTGTTTTATCTGAAAAATAGTTGCTCTTTTATGTCAGAAAATATTTATTTTTAAAATACATCCAAAGTGCTTCCAAAGTTGCTTCATAACATTAGTCTACATCTGGTTTGAGTTTTTAGCCCCATGTCTTGTTTTTAGAAACAGTTTCATAGAAGCACCCACATGCTGCTCTCAGACTGTTGGCTCTTTTTAATATTTGCTCATTGAAGAGCTTAATGTTTGGATGGTGATCTGTTGTCTGATGAGGTTTTGTTGAGTTTTTAGCTGACGATCTTCTAGTCATATAAAGGCCTATAATGCTACAAGAATCGGGCAGAATTACCATGGTAACACAGACAGAACTGTGGCTCCCTCAGTACTGGACAAAACTGGGTTTAAGAAGCTACTGTTAAGATGAAATTGCAGACACTGAATGAATACTGGGATTCAAACTCTTACCAAGCCATCCAGCACCAGAGTTGGGGACACACATGTCGGTCTCCGCACTGGGTAGGACGAAGCCCACCACGAACACCTCCACACCGTCTGACATGAGCGCCAGGCCGAGCACGAAGTACAACTGCCACTGAAATCTCCCATGACCGCACTCCTGCAAGATCAGCTCGTACTGCTGGGCCAGTTCCTCCTCGTCGGCCTGTCTCTCATTTTCTAATTCCTTGTGGCTCTTTAGGCTGTCAGAGACCGGCTGGCCCAGAGCCACCTGTCCATCCCTCGGCTTCCCATCATTGAAAGCAGGCACACCCTGGTACTCCCCCTCATAGATCTCGTCTTCATCATCGTGGCCCTCTGTGGCGTCACTGGAGGCCCCGTCCTCGTCGTTGGCTGCGTTGTCAGCATAGTGGCCGTCTTGCTGAGTGTAAGAATTGTAGTCCTCCTCTTCGTCCTCATTCTGGAAGCGGTTGTAGCTGCGATGAGCGGAGTATTCATCTGAGGCACGATCAACAGCTTTGCTGAAGTTTTTGGCAGCATGCCTCTTGGCTTCTTTAGCAATGTCCTTGGCACCTTTGACCAAGGAAGTCCTGTTGTTATGTGTTTCATCCATCTTGGCACAAAAATAGCTGTGACTAAATGTCTTTTAATTCAACTCTATTGAGCCTGTAGCCGACAAGGACCAATAGATGTAAGTTACCTATTTTATCTTTGTGTTCTCCTAGTTTCTGACAGATAAACTTAAGGCAGTTTTCTAGTTCAGTCAAATGCTAAAATCCAGTCATCTGCCACAGCACTAATGAGTAAGTGATGATGTCTAATTCCATTGGATGGAAGATGTTGGAAAGCGCTGAAACGGAGACAGTCGATCTCAAATTGGAGAGATCCTTACTCCTGTCAGAGCTCAGCAGAGGAGACCATCAGCCTGTCGAGAAAGAATGAGAAAAGCAAGATTAGTTTGACTAAAAGCTGTCTGTCACATACTGTATACTTGACTGCACTATTTCTTGGCACGCAGGACACTCAAAAGAACATTTTCACACAGGGACTGCCAAATTTCCATCTGAACCTGATGCAGCATGAATTTATTGATGAGCAGATTTCTGACCCTGTTTTGCTGTGAAACAAACCAGAACTATAACGGGCCTCATGCTATGACATTTTGGTATATTCATCCTAAATCCCACCGTAGAGATCTTCTGTTCGTTTCTAAAAGAAAAAAAAAAATCATGTATTCTGACACAAATGACAAGACTGTAATCTGTTCCAAAAATGTATTAGAACAAAAAGGTTCATTTACATCATGTCAGACGGTAGAAAAAACTACAGACTCATTAGCTGTGTAAGCTCTCTTTCCTTACTGCTGAGAGATCATATGACACACACACAAAGTGAAGGTGCATTAAATAGCAACGAAGAAAATCTGAAATTTTCAACTTCACACAAATAAACTTAGAAACATTAATTCTTATTAGCCATCATCTTTTGGCTCTTACACCCACTTAAGGTTAAGTCATATGAATATTAAAACTTGGTCCAAACTGCTCAAACTTGAACTTGTCAACTCATTTTAGTCTGAATACTACTTGAGATCATAGGGAGGTGCACTTTGGTGAATAAAAATATGCTCCATAAATTGTCAGATTAGGCACCTTGTTGGCATGTGATAGGGCAAAATAAAAGAGAGGAATGCTGTGACAAAATAGAGCAAAACAATCATTCTGTATCTTCACTGTATTTTGAGTCTACAGCTGTTGCAGGAGCAATTTGTTAACATTTCTATGGATAAAGTAACAACATTTTAACAGTATGTATCACATTAGTAGTAACAGTAGTAGAAACACTAAATGTGATAAAAAAAATAAAAAAAAACTAACAAAACATCCATTATGAGGTCTGTGCGCTCAGCCAAGTGTTCCATTAAAATACAAACGGTGTCCTTGTCCATGTTTGGATCATGTCCAGGACTGTGGCGTTCAGAGTAGGGCCCACAAATGTCGAATTAGGACGGCTCGGTGATTAGCACTCATCCCACTCATGTACGCCACTCCCTCATTATTACTTAGCTGACATAACTGCAGGGGGTCTCATCATGTACTGTAATGAACCAGCCCCCAGTGGGTGTTTCAGCCGGTTCCACAGCAAGAGTCAGCAGTTTTACCTCACTGACAAACTAATGGTACCTGTAACCCCCTGCACTTCTATGCAGCAATAAAAAGCATCAGACAAAAAAGTCACAGTGACCCCATCAGCAACCGCGATGCCACTTTGGACTTGAAGGTCTCTGACTGCGGTGGCTTACAAAAGGTACTGGTTAAGTGCATCACTGGCTCACCCTCTCACTCACAAATTGGACCTCTTTAAAACATTTTATGAAAGCACAAAGCAGACATTAGTGACCTCCAGCTTCAGACCAAAAGGGTTCAGTCTAAAGTTATGGATGCCTGCTAACACCTACAAACGGTTATTTTAAATTCAGCATTAAGAGGTGATATATTGCTGACCATGTTATAACTCACAACTTGATGTTTTAGATCTTACACTTCTTTGTCCATTCATCTATTATACTAAATTTTACCAGATGAATAAAATGTTTTTTGTTTTTTTTTTAATCCTCAAATTCAATACATACTTGGCAAGAAAATAAACACCAACGGCAAATGCATTAACATTTTTCTAAAAATATGTCACCACTTTGAGTTATTACAAATATGGTACTGGTGATCTGAAAAAAAAAACAAAAACACTATTTTATTATTTTCAATAAACTAACACTACAAATCTTTGCATTGCAGCATTGTTCGGTACTTTTTAAGGCGTACATATGTACATAAGGATGATATATTTACTTCAGCTATTGATGATGACGTCAAGCTACACATGTCTGTTAACAAGGAAAAATGTCTGGCTCTTTTTGACATCTGTGGTAATGTGGCTCTTGTGCTTCTGAACATGTTTTCTGTCAAAGGTTTTTTTTTTGTTTTTTTTTTTCCATTTCTGCTTCATGTCAGCCCATATGACTGACCACCCTTAGGGCTCTCTCTGCTGTGACACTGGCATGGCCTCTCAGAAGACCTGTCAACACATCAGGCCAGAGCCGTCTGTCTGCCACGCTGCGAGCAGCAGTCAACCAGCCCAGAAACCGCCACAGGAGAAACACCAGCGAGCTTTGGGCTATCACATTACACTCTTCCTGACACGGCAATTACAAAGAACAGGCCACACAATAGGCAAATACGTACACCTGCACTGGCAAAAACATTAAAACTCAATTTTATTTAATAGATCCCTGACTTTATGATGTAGTTTCTACTATATCCCACAAAATTCATCCTAATAAGCATTAATTCGTCATAGCTTTAACATGCTAGTCTATATCTGCAGCCCCTGGAATGGAAAACATATACTAAGGTGTTGAGACTGGGTTAAGTGCCCAAATAGACCGTGGCAGGTTGATGTATGGTGTCTCTGCTCACCTTTGCTCTGCAGGATTAGATAAAACATCAGTTGGGATCTGTCACTTGAACATAAGCACTGGAGCTCCACAGCGGCATAAAGCAGCACCAAGAGATTTTGGTGCAATGCAGCAATAAAATGAAGTAAGAAATGTGTTCTAACTAACTTTGTGCACAGACAGATGATGAGATAACTCCCTCTGGCCATACATTCTAAACGGCCGGCCAACCAACAAACTCCAGCCACTGCAGCTTTTACAGAATAACGGAAATACCCTACTTTTAGCGACCATGTTCTCAACTCAACTGCATCAACATGTCCTTTTAGTAAAACAGTGAGTTTTCTTGCCACTGCGACACACAAACAGGACTTCTTTCTAGACTGAATGCAGTTTTATTTTTTCAGCACTGTATGAGCAAAACTCAAATAAATGCACTACAACCACATGCAGTTCTTGTTATATGAAACTGGCATTTATCAGGAAAAAGGCTTTCTCCTGCAGGTGACCTTGTGCAGCAATGCAGTTAATGACTTCTCACCCTGAAGCAAAGGCAGAAGTAGCATGACATTTAACCACGTAGACCTTCAGTTAGCCATGACCATGATCTTTTCTTTTGTTGTTGTCCAAGTTTATATAAACATGGGTGGCAAGGATATTTTTTGTTTAAAGTTTGTCTGAGGAGCTGGAATTTGAAACATTACATATTCTGTTGTATTGTCAAGGAAAGTATGCAATTGTTGTCTTTGAAATTGCAAAATACTAAAAAGCTCCAAATCTTGACAAGGAAACTAAAAAGTAAGAATTTTTTTTTTATAAAAGGTGAGGACTTTGCCTTATACTAATGTGTTCACATAATGCCAGCTAAGCCAGTTACAGTTCTATTTGACATCAAATGTGTAATTAATACAAACTGTAAAATGTGACAGTCCCACTAAGGCACATTAGCAAACAATTATTTGATCAAAGAAAACTTCTATAAAATGATTTTTTTCAAAACATATATCCAGACCTAGAAAATAGTAAAATTTGGTTTAAAAAGAAGGTATAAGAAGGGTGAATTCAGATATAACAGACTGTCTCATAATCACTTGAGTGCTTAATAAATATCTCACATGAACTGACTTTGTGTGTGCTATTTTGTCTTTCGTCACCAATCTCATTTCCCTTCAGTTCAAGCAGCTCCTTGAACCGAATGCTTGACATCTGAGACTAAAGACAAAACTCTGTGATAAAGCTCATGATGTGCTCTAAAAGTTTCTGCACCAAATGGCCAAGAAGAAAATAGCCAATCAACTCAGTGCACTGAATTTCTATAATAGAGGGAAAATGAATAATGGTGCATAACAGGCTGCCAGGTCTGTGTATAATCCCTGGTCTCAATTCACCGGCTCCATGCTGATCTGTGGTTTCTCCTCTGTATGCCTGTCAATCTCTCTTCACCTCGTCTTTTCTTACTCTTCCATCTCTCCCGGCTCTCATCTGAGTGTGGCAAGAATTTCAAAGTCATCATCTTGATGGCAACACAGAATCTGAAAGACATTCCTCCTCTGTTGACATTTCATTATTCACGATACGCTAACCGTTCTCCTCCTTATGCAAATGGTCATTAATGCTGACATTTAAAAGTCTCCTATCGAGTTTGAGCTATAGAGATAATTCCTCAAAGTCAATATCCACTTCATTTTCAGGCAACATACTGCTGATGCGAGGAACATGTGCGGTTAAACAAGAAGTCAACACGACCAACCCACAACCTTGGCCTTTCCCCCCATAAACAGGCAAGCTAATATCCTTTATGGCTGCTTTTATTTCTTTTTTGATGGCGACTCCTCTTGCGTTGTGCTGTGATGCTGAGATTGGGGTTATTACAACAGCACCCTTATGATGTGATTTTAGTAATCAGCAAAATTCCTGCGAGCTCTGAATCAGCAGTCCACGAAGAGAGAAGAAATGATTTCCTCGCAGTCGTGCTGTCATGGCCTGCTGATGCCATCCAGCTACGTTCATTAATCATACACAGAAACACACGCGAATGCAGTATAGATACGCACACATGCATAGACTGTGCATGTGCGTTCCATGGATTTCATACTCTGCAGGGTGACACTGATTTTTTTTTTGTTTTTTCAAAAAAACTGTTGCATTCGTACCCAAAAATGGCAGTACAAATCTTAAAACATAAAACAAAAATGTGGTTTGGTGTGGAATTGTTACATTAGCAAAATACAACTAGAAAAAGACGAAATGGAAGTAGATCTGCATGCGACATACTGGCTGACAATATGTAAATTGAAGTGGTGTGTGCAGAGCCTTACAGGCTTTCTGCCTTTCCGCAATGCCCACAGATGGCCACAGTGAGCCTTTGCACATCATGTGAATAAAAGTACACGCCAGGCTGTGCAGATGCTACACAGGAGAGCTTTAACGCTCTAAGAGGAATCATCCAGAACTTCTCATAAAATGATTTAGCTTAAGATGCAACAAGAGAGAAATTTGGTCACATTTAAAGCTCTAGAGCTGCCTTTCAAAGACTGTGTGATGTTCCTTCATTTCATCCATTTTTAACTGAACTATTAGCTATTTAAAAATGTTAAATTCAGTTTTTTGAACATTGTACATTTCACAAATTATTAAAAGAAGACAAAAAAAAAGAACAATAGACATTTTATGTTTGCTTCATCCTGCTGAGACAAACAGACACGCTTGGTCGAGGTAATAAAATGTGTCATATTTCATCACCACCGTAGTAGATTTCATTGATTTAAAAAGAGCATAATGGTTGATCAAACTCTAAAACATCTTCTAATAAACTTTTGAAGTCATTAGAAACACTTGCTCTGCTATCCCAAGGGAGAAATAGGCTGATGAACAAGCACTTTAACCACGCAGCCTCAAGAGGCTGTTGAAACTGTATGACTGCCAGGGGAGCACTGGAGTAGAGGTTCAGATGAAAGTAATGAATAAACACATACTACTTATGGAACATCGTGCCTTCGAGCACACAGATGCACAGAACACAAATGAAGAGTCAACATAAATTCATATATCCTATTCACAAATGCATTGGGGAACTACCAGACGACACAGGGCTTCATTTGTATTCTCACTCCACACCCACTCACACAAGCATGTTGTGTTTCCATGTGTTTAAGGGACATTAAAGCTGCTGCACCTACTCTAACCTTAACTATAACCACAATGTACCTTTATCTTCAGATTCTATCCTTAGGTCTTAAATCTAATGCTTTACATTAGACTTGCATTTGTCCTCACATCTGACTACAGACACACACATACAGCTGCTTGATTGCTTGTACATAATGATGACTGCGAGGGTTTACTGACGGCTGGAGCTCAGCCAGCTGCTGTGGGGGTCCCTGTGTGGATGCCCAGAATGCAGTTTGATAGTAAGTGTGTGTATTTGTGTATCTGTGTGCCTGCTACACTTGATGCATTCCTATATTTTTTACATTTTATCTGTATTCTGTATTCTTTTTTTTTATCTTACGTTGCAATTTCTTGCATCAAAAAGACACTACAAGTGTGAGGATAGGGGTGCAAAAGTCCCAAAGTATAACTAAATTCATGTACAGAGAACCAGTCTGAAAATTAAGGGAAACTAGGGCTTAGCTTCATAATAAACATTTTTTTCTGAAAACTGTGAAAAATGCCTGACTTGGAAAGTGTAAATTCAACCAGTTGTTTGGTTGTAATATGTATATTCACTGAGGTTATGTTTCTCCAGTCATTGCCTCTCAGTGATGGTTTATTTGATTAGAAATGCAGTTTTAACAAACAACACAAATGGTCACACAAGTGTTGCTTTCTTTGCTATTATTTTTGTTGACATCAAACATAGCAGATGGTTTTTAATCCTGTTTTAAGTTAGGTCCATGTGGATGGAAAAAGAATTAAATCATGAATGAGCCATTGCACTGATCAAAATTGAGATTCAATTTTTTGTTCATATGGCTCAGCCTCAAAGGAAAAAAAAAAAAAAGAACACATGCTGAGCTGTTCATCAGTGTCTTTTACGGTTTGTGATTGACTGTCTGACTGCATCCTGATCTGCTGCCCTGGTACATGTCCTGCAGACCCCTACCAGCCATCAACAGGCTGTCTTTAGTGTTTAGTTTTCCATCACACATAAATAAAGCTGAGATAACAAGGAACAAAAGACTTGGTTAAATAGACTGAATAGACGCCTGCTGTTGTCATCTGCTGCGTTAAAGCAAACACTGAGCTATAGAAGAGGCAAACATTCATTTACTGCCTTGGGTTTTTTTGGCAGATATCTGTTTAAACTACCAGTAATATACAATGAGAGAAACGGCATTTATGCAAACACCTGGCCACCGTTTCATATCTGATCCAATCAAACTTTCCATTCAGCGTCATGAGGCAGCTTCCCTCCTCTTTGTTCCACTTGCACCTTTTCCTACTGCAGGCTACATATTGGCTCCACAGGCTGATCACAGCCCACAGACCACGTACAGGAAGGAACATCAATCACCGCCGAGTCTTTTGACGCAAGTCTCGTCCCATAGGCTAATTAGATTTCGGCCTGTCCTGCTGCTCTGGAATCAATCCTCCCTCTCGGAGCGGCGGCACAGTGCGCTGTACAGTCAGATGACTCTGGCCGCTGCATCGAACACTGACTCCGGAGTAATGGATGGAGCTGCTGTCTCCCTCTACGCAGCTTACTGCAGATTCACTCAGCCTCTGTGTGTGTGTGTGCGTGTATGTGTGTGTGTGTGTGTGGTGGGGGGCACGCTGAGCGGAGGGAAAGCACGGGGTTGCCACGGATGTGCGCGTCTAAACACCCCCTCCCCTTCTAAGACCACTGATCACGTCACAATGCCAGCCCCCTACCCGAACCTCAACAGCCGCACCATCATTCCCAGAATCAGCATCAGCACCACACGCACGCGCGCGCGCGCGCACACACGCACACACATACAACATCCTAAAAGTCTCTACTAACGGTGAAATAACACTGTGGCCACTTTCAGCTGGTTTCCGCGCAATCCATAAACTTTATTGGATGAAAAAGTGCTGATTTATCAATTCTTGACTTCAAATGTCCTCCCATCATGAACACACTTATGCTTTATTCTATTTTTGTGATTGTACATTTGTTATTCCATCCACACACTGGGGCTTAGTGATACCCAGGCTGGACAACTCCGTAAGTTCCCCAATAACTTTTCCGTCAATCATGCGCACCGGCTGCGTATTCATGGATCTCTCCCCAAAGAGCGTTTTTTTTTTTTTTTTTTGTACCAGGTGAATCCGACATCTCGTTTCTCCATTTTGCATTTTAAATGATCCAGAATGCTGGATAATGATACCATCTATGTTGTTCTCTAACGCTTGAAAGGAAGATGCTCAGTGAGTTACAGTTCGGTGAATTTTAATAAAGAAAAAACACTTACCACCTAAAGAGGACCAGATGCATTCTATCTGTTTGGCTGAATCTGAGGTGTCCGTTCCCCCACTTCCTTTTCTACAGAGCCACAGATGGAAGCATTGCGCCGAGATTTCTTGTCTTCTTCGATGCAGCGGTTCCTCTGCTGCAGTCCAAGAAAGACGAGAGGCTGAGGGGAGGTGGGAAGCGTGAGTGTGATGGGGGGAGGAGGAGGAGGAGGAGGAGGAGGAAGAGGGGGAGGAGGAGGAGGGGTGGGGGTAGCCGGACTAAGGTAGACTAAAATGAAATCAATAGTAGGCCGGTATCAGACAATAGTGAGCATTTCCGTGCAACAGAGAGTTCAGGCGTAGGCTCAGTGATGCAGGATGGTGTTCTGGCACAATCCCAGGCTGAGGAGAAACAAAGAGGAGTAGGAGTGAGGGATGAAATATGGCTCCTGGGAAGAAGTTTAGTGAGGGATGTCGGACTGATCCTGGATCTGCATCTCAACCACAAACCAGGGACGCTGTTACATAACTTATGAACACTGAATTACAAATAACCAGCCAGTATTTTCACTTTACAGTGTCCTCTTCTAACTTTAGTTTATTAAACTCTGACTTTAGGTGGAGTCTCCAAGACAGGAGTCAATCAACTGTTTGTGTGTTTGGATTCCCAGTAGATGTGTAATTCACTGCCACGCCTCCCTTTAGAGCAGGGATGATTTGGATTAACCCTTAAAGACTTCTGCAGCGACTTCCAAATCAAGTTTTCTCTGCATTTAATCACCATTTATTGTTCTAACAGAGTCATACAACAATAATTTTACACAAACATGAATATAAACGAGCTGTGCATACCTGTGTTCATCTGTATTCATGTGTAGTTTAAAATGTTTTTGGTCAATTAATGAGCAGTCAAGTGACGTATTTCCTGTTAAGGGCGCAAAAATCTGTGCCCAAGACTCACCCTTTACCGTATGGACGCTCGTTATAAATGGTGTGTGTGCACCAGAACCCCCTTCAGTACAAGAGAAAGAAGAGCCTCAGGTATCACTGCACTAGAATATTGGCAGGAACATAACGTCATTTTTCCCATAGGCTAACTTCTACTTTTTAAATGCCATGTGATCTACCAGCATTCACCCCTGGTCTAAATGCATGGGCCATATTAAAGGGGAAAGACACTTGTCAGAGACATGCCTGACTTTAACAAAAGAGTCATGGAAAAATTGCATATTTGGAGGATGGAAGGGTAAAATTGACAATAAATAAATAAATAAATAAATAAATGTCTGAAAATACATACTGTGCATTTTTATTTTATTTTAAATTGCTATTTTAAAATTGTGGTGTATGTGTTTTGGTATATCCTAGTGATATGTGGTTATAGTGCATCTAAAAACTGGCTTATATTCCAAAAAATATATACTAATACACCAAAAAAAAAAAATAATAATAATGATAATAATAATAAGACGAAACAAAAGAAAAAAAATTAATTCGCTAGCCACCACTGATTTTATCCTTTGTATTTTTCAGTAAAAAGGAAACATTTTCCTGTATTTAACTAACTGACAATGCAGATGTTCATAAAAGCTCAGAGTTAAATCAAAGGTAATTGAAATACTATAGAAAAATTACTCTCTCTATAAAATATATCATTAACTGAATGTAAAAACAAGTGTCTGCAACTACTGCCATTTCTCAGTATTTCTTTTAAAGGTGAATCAATGCTGCAGAACATGACATTGTCTCCATGTTCACTATGGAGCCTCTGAATGTCCAAAGGGGTCAAATCTAACAAACTGTATTTTTACTTGAGTTATTTACTTGTATTGGCAGGAATAGTGGTTTCAAAAGTTTTTAAACATTTCAGGTCAGTAGATGCTTATGGTCGCTGGTGACTCTTCAGGTCATTGAGGTTTAAGAAATTTAATTTTTATTATTATTAGACTGTGTGTGGGATGCATAAGTGTGGGATATGAGTGTTTACAACTACTACTGTTACTGTATGAACCCTGAATTTGTTGTGTTTGTGCCTTTTTCAGGATGTCAATCAGTGCCAGATTACTCCCAAAAAAAGTTTGCAGCAAAAAGAATCAATGTGGACATCAAGGCCAAGTAAGCAATCCCCAAAAAAACCCATATTATTCTGCATGACTAGGGAAGGGCCATTATGGGGAGCAGCGAATGAGCACTCCTCTGCTGTGCTCATGGAAATAACTATAACCATTTCCATGAGAGACGCCGTCTCAAGGAGTGAAGAAGGAACAGTGGAAGGACGTCCCTCTTACTCAGTCTAATAAAATGTGGATCAATTTGCATTTCTGTCCAGCAGCTGTTGCTAAATTTGAGAGATCAAATCAATAAAAACCAAACAGACAAATCAATCGTATCCAGTCAGGGTTGCACACAAACACAAGTTCATGCAAATACATGTTTTCAGCGATTGGTGAGTTTTTCCTGCCTTATAAAAACAGTTAATGCAGTACATTGTGATCTGGGCTTTGGGGAGGCAGAAGTTAGCCCCCCCCCACCACCACCCTTTCAGTTACACACACACACACACACACTTTCTTTATATCCTTCTTCTCCTTCTAAGGTCAATCAAACAAGAGGGTGAGTGGACAGATAGAGAGAATCCTTGAGAAAAAATATGACAAGAGGATTAAGTCCATATTATTTACATAGCTCAATATCATAAATGTCAAAATGGCTTCCAGAGGTTTTCCAGTCTGTTGTCTATTGCAATCAATATGCAGCAAACTGTCCTTCAGCTGTTGGCTTAAGAAAGAAAAAAAAACACATATACATGGAACAGCCTGTGTTGGAGTGATTTCTCCTCCAGGGTCACAAAACATTTGTATACAAATGATTAAACATAATATAATAAGCTGCGTTCTAGGCATGTATCTTCAAGTTCTGTGCTCCAACACAACAAAGTTTTGAAGTTAACGTTATGTACAGAGTGAGGATTATAACATTGTTTCTGGTAAAATGATGATAAATAAGCTATGAAATGTACTATTTTTAATCTATATTAATCACGTTTCATTTTGCACAAGCAAACAGACTCAAGAAAGAAGGGAATACTTATTAATGTGTTTGTCACAAGCTGGGTGACTTGTTAGCTGAAGTGCTAGCAGAATCCCAGACTAACGTATGCTTCGCATTAATGTGGTATTTTAAGCTGGAAGTGCATTGGTGAAAAGAAAACTCCTTCCTGCAGAGTGTGTGTAATACTTTATGTCGATTGACTGTTCTGTCTTGGGTTTTTTTGTTATCATATTTCCATCCAGAGGGCCAACATGTTGTTAAGTGTCTTCCATCTTTACGCGTTGGTTCTGCTGCCTGTCACTACTGGATCAACTGACCATTTGCACATACGTGACGCTAACTCTGCTTGGACAAACTGCCCCAAATGTGTTGGCAGAGACGTTCAGAGCCATTCCGCAGATGGGTTAATTACATTAAAATTTTTAATTAGATTAATCATGATGGATTAATCTGCGTTAATGCATTCATTTTGACAGTCCTAATATACATACAGTATGTTTTTAGGGAGGACTCACACATCCAACACACAAAGTGCACACCCTTGCACCTCCATAGCGAACCCTTTATTCTCTTTATCAGTGGTGATGGCATGGAAATCCATCAGCTGAGTACCTCTTTTCAGACTGCTGCTTTACCACGTAGCCAATTAAAATATGCTTTATTTATTTATGTATGGAAGCTCCACCAATTCTACAATGAAGGTCAGTTTAAGAGAACGACTCGGTTTGTTAGCGTAGTAGCATATTATTTTCTGAAGATATCATTAGGGATGTATCTGATTTAATTTAATTTCATATAATTTACATATGACTTAATACGGGTGATTTTAGGTGTTGCTGCTGATATTAGTCCCTCATCCAACACACAAACATGAGCATGCGTCTATGCCTGACCGTCTTTCTACCGACCCTTAAATTCACTATTGTTTTTGTGAGTGTGTGTGTGTTCTTTTTTTCGGATACTGACGTTCACATAAATGTTATAACACACATTACAATTTATGATATTACAGTCAACCTAAGTAGTGTAAACCTTACAAATTCCCCTATGTATTGATGGCCTAATAAGATGCACATCTTTTGCAATACTTATAAATTAACTTGATATTCTTGTAATCTCCCTTAAACCAAACCTCTCTATATTAGCGCCTGGGGTAGTACACTTTGGTAATATACTGCAAAATTGTTTTGAGCAATTTAGTTGGACGTGTGATATGGAGTTTAATTGATTTCTAATTATACGGCCTGGTGGGCGCATAATTTCATGCATAAAAAACAAAAGGGTTTGTTAGCAAGGTCTGCTTTAGAATGCACTGAGATGCACTGCTTTATTTTCCCTGTAATTACCCACTCCACTCATCTTCCCGCTCATACCTTGTACACACGTATTTGAAAAATGTATTTTGAGAAGTAGATAATTATTTGTTTTTGAACAGAACTTGGAAACTACTGAATAAGTACATTAGAACAATGCTGATGATTCATATGAAATGAAGCTTTGAGGTATAAATTACCTCTAACTCTAACTCTTCCTGAAGTCAGAGGGTGTGCAGGACTCTTAAAAGTCAGTGTTTCACATTTAGAGGTCATCTTATAATAACACTCACAGTTACATCTTTATCATTTAGCACATCTTAAAGACTTCTATAAATGTGTTGATAAAGCACAGATTAAATCTTTTGGTTTTGACACTTGTCTGAGCAGCTCTCTGTGTTTCTGTTACAAATACTTCATATTACACTGAGAGGTCACTTTTCAGCACCAAATGTTGCAAATGGCTGCAAACAGATCCATTTACAACATTAACCTCCTGTAAACACATGATAAATACTTAAAGTAACACATGTTAGGGTGCATTCACAGTTTATCCTCCTGTCCTGATCCAGCTCTGCACTGACCATTAGCCTGCACGCTGCAGCCAAACACGAGTAAATGAAACACAATATTTAAAAGTTGACTGCGAAGAAAATTGTCTGTCATGTGTTTGAATTTACACAAAGCTAGAACATGTTCTCAGACTGGCACACACAGAGAACCAGCTAAAGGTTAACAACAATAAATTATCAAATCAGTTATCAAAATGCTGCAAAAATCTAAAAAAACAAGATAAGTTGAAATAAGTCTCCATACAACGTGATATCATGACTTGTGTAAATATACATGCCACTTTTAATTGGCGTGTTATCTGTATATATTATAAGCTTTGTGTATGTTCATATATGTTCATGCCTCCTGAATTGATGCATCAAACACTATGCACTGAT
>JAPTMW010000005.1:35597507-35607980 GCA_029822955.1 Ostorhinchus angustatus
GGAGGATCGGGACACTTGTGCTAAAAAATCAATAAAGCGAAGAACATCAGACTGCGTAATTATTCCACTGCGCCTTCAGCTAAGACTGAACTCTAGAGGTGATTTGTCATAGAATATCAACAAACAAACACGTAGAAATAGACGAACCTCAGTTAAATGAGCTATGTTGACAGTTTCCAGTGCGTTAGCGACCAGTTCCCCTAGCGCATCAGGCGCGCCAAAAAATCGTCATCAAGAAAGACAGGACGCGATGCACTATGGGACTTGAGGTTCATCTATGAATGAACTGTCTGTATTTGTATTTCTAGAATTATTGTGCATTTTCGGTGTTATGCTCAGTATGCTATAAACTAAGGGCATATACTTTTGAAAATTTCCGTTATAATGTCCTGGTTATGTGTTTACCCAACCTGATTCATAAAACGAAGTTAGCTAATCTTCGTGTTTCTAGCAGTAAGGTTTTATTCCACCCAAGCACAAATACCATTCAGCTCGCTAACTGCAGTACTTGATCAAACAGCCGTAGCAGTATAAGTGTCATATCAAGAAATTGGAACTTGTAGCAGATTAATATACTAAAGTTGATGGACAAAACGCAGATATAAGACAAAACCACTACATGTCGACACTAAAAAAACGCAACCGGAAGTGTATGCATGATACTCCTCTCACACTTGTTCATACTCTTTGGTGTCTTCCAAGAATGGCCGCTGCTGCAGCAGGAATAAACAAGCAGGGTGCCGTAGCGACGATGGAGCCCTGTATCCGACACGGGAGGGGGGCAAATGGAAGCACTGTTAAGGTTGTAATATTGCTACCAAAATGCACATTTAGCTTAGGCTAAGGGTGGTTAAGTCGTTTGAGTGATTTGTATGAAAGCTCGGCAGCAGACTGCCTTCGTGGCTTCTGGTTTTGGGTGAACGCGTTGGCGTTGGTGGCTGTGGATACCAAACACTCATCTATTTTTATAATGTAGGAGCTTTGTGTTGGTTCTTTTGAGTTGCATCAAAGAAGAGTAACAGCCAAATCATTATAAAACGAATTTAGCTTGATCTATGTGAAAATACGTAGCTGATGTGTGTGTGTGTGAATGTGTGCAACATGCTAACAGGGCTGTATGGTTAGTGATCGCTAGCTGCCGTTTGCACTGGCTGTTGATGTGCCATTAAGCTCCACTGCAGCTCCTGGTGGGTTTACGTCAGTGGCGTAGTAATTTTTAAGAAGGGCTGCAGAGTTGGCATCAGTGTAATATTATTTATAAAGTGATCAGCGTCCTCAAACTGCAGCTACGCGGCCAAGTAGGGTGTAACCGTATGCAATAGAGGCTGAACTTGTTAAACTTGTTGAAGTAAATGCATTATGCATCTCATCGACTTCTCACTTAGGTTTGTGACAGTAGGTCTGCATGTAGACCGTGTCAGTCGATTTTAAATGATTTTTATTGTAAATGTAACAATCTCTGCTGCAGTGACTGTCACAAACAGTGGTTACCATGCAGTTAATCTGGTGGCACTCATTTGTTTACAGGTGTTGGAGTGCGGTGTGTGTGAAGATGTCTTCTCTCTCCAAGGAGACAAGGTCCCACGTCTTCTGCTCTGCGGTCACACAGTGTGCCATGACTGTCTCACCAGGTTGCCCCTCCATGGCAGAGCAGTCCGCTGCCCTTTTGACAGACAGGTCACTGAGCTGGGTGAGTCCAGGGGTCTTTGCTCCCACACCATCCAGGATCTGCAGACATAGTAGTCATTTTGTCCAATGGAATCGTTCCTAAATTCACACTGAAATAATTTCTACTCTTGAACCTGTGTTCCATATTAGCTGTATATGTCTTTATTCATTTACAGTATGTCAGTGTTGTTTCTCTGTGTTGTTTGTATTTATTGCTGTAACAACTTTTAAAAATTATTTTGTTATATTGTATTGCATGTATTGCCAGTTTTTTTTTTTTGGCCCAAAAAGCAGCTCTACACAAAAAACTGCAACACAGAAACATACATGCACGTTTATGTTTTTGTTGGGTTTTTTTAGCAGTTGTATTTTCATCTTTGTTGTTATTATTCTGTTCCCCTTTTCCAAACTCTTTAGGGGACTCTGGAGTTTGGGGTTTGAAGAAGAACTTTGCTCTGCTTGAACTCTTGGAGCGACTCCAGAATGGAGCTTCGAACCAGTCGGGGATGGCAGAGGACGCCCTGAAAGGCATGGGAGAAGTAAGGAAGTGAACTTTCACCCAGTGTGTACACCCTTCTTAGATGTACTAAACCTGTTATTCACAACAGTTTTTTTTTTAATTAGTGTATTATTCGCTGTGATGAGGATGAAAGCCACACAGCTTCCATGTATTGCACCGTGTGTGCCACCCACCTGTGTGCCGAGTGTTCACAGCTCACCCACTCCACTCGTACTCTGGCCAAACATCGCCGGGTGCCTCTGGCTGACAAGCCTCATGAGAAGACCCTCTGCTCACAGCACCAGGTCCACGCCATCGAGTTTGTCTGTCTGGAGGAGGCCTGTCAGTCTGGACCACTCATGTGCTGTGTGTGTAAGGAGTACGGCAAGCACCAAGGACATAAGGTATGTACATAAAATACTACACTCCCATCAGAGTTTTCCTTGATTTAGTGTTTTGTTTGGTTTTGATTTCAATTTAGATTTAGCAAAGTTGTTTTAGGTTTCTTTTGGCCAATTGACCACTAAGAGCTCAGGATCTAAAATACAGTCAAAGAATGATGAACTTCAAGCAAGTAAAAAATTTTGTTTATTGAAGGTCCAATCTTTTGCAAGTCAGTCTTATTCTTACATTAGTCAACCCACAATAGAGGTCATAGCACCCGTAGATAAAGCAAAAAGCAGAAATGTAAATAGTTTGCATTAATTTAACTTGCAAACACTCAGAATACACTAAATCATTTAAGGAATATGTAACTCTAGAACAAGGTAAACTCTTATTTAAAACTTTGGTAAGACAGAATTACACACATTAGACTGAATGACGTTCATGTCAAAGGTCCTCTTCTTAAAAAAAAATGATATGTGTGTGTGTATAATTAATGTCCCATCATCTTAAATTTCCATAACAAATCAAGAAGAAAATGAAAACAAATTGATTTTACCTCCAGTTCGCTTTCATTTTTGTTCATTTCATTGATCATACTAGTTTGTATTTAGTTGTTACATTTCTTCTTCAGTTAAATAAAACCCCCTTTTTTTTTACTGCTAGTCTTAGTTTTTCTATAACTGCAATAACCCTGATTCTAGTCAATAAAAGCTGATTATAAGTTGTGTGTTTATGTGTCATCTTACTTTCAGCATGCTGTTCTTGAGACTGAAGCTAATCAGATTCGTGCGTCCATTTTGGACATGGCCCACTGCATCCGGACCTTTACAGACGAGGTGTCAGAGTATTCAAGAAAACTGGTGGGAATTGTGCAGCAAATAGAAGGTGGAGAGCAGATAGTAGAGGATGGGGTTGGCATGGCACACACTGAGCATGTGAGATACTATAAAACTCAACTTTAATCTGAAACATGAATGGTGGTAATTTTCCTGTGACACTAACATGTTCCTCTTGCAGGTTCCAGGCACAGCAGAGAGCGCACGCTCCTGCGTACGAGCCTACTTTGCAGATCTGCACGAGACGTTGTGTCGGCAGGAGGAGATGGCTCTGAGCGTTGTTGACGCTCATGTCAGAGAGAGGCTGATCTGGCTCCGACAGCAGCAGGAGGACATGACCATCCTGCTGTCCCAGGTCTCCACCGCCTGTATGCACTGTGAGAAAACACTTCAACAGGTAGGAGACCAGAAAAACAACACAGCGAAAGCATTAACCGTTTGTAATTGAAATGGATTGAAAATGATTTTCTCTTTTTTGTTTACTAAAAGCAGACATTTAGCGTTGGTTCACATCTGTAGATAAGATAAGATAAGATTGATTCCACTGTGTAGAAATTGTAGCCACAAAAATATAAAAAAATAAAGTGCAAAAAGACAGGCAGAAACACATAAGAGTGAACAGGATATATAAAAGTTAACAGTTAAACTTGAAATGAACAATTGAATATTAAGAGACTGATTTGTTTTAAAGAGGATAATAAACTTTTCTTTGTAAAAACTGTTTATGTTCATGTTTATGTTCATGACTAGACAAGATCTTTACACACTTTTTACTTTCACTTTAACTGTTCCTCATCGCTGATCCCCTAAAGGTCCCCTAAATTTACGGCACGTCAGTAGTGATGCCTTCAGGTTTGTGTGGAGGTGGACTGTAAAGACAGTACATAACACTATGGTGGACACTGACACAAAAACAGAATACAAAACAGAACGGTACTAAACCTCCAGTATGTGTCTGTTGTAGGATGACTGCAGAGTTGTCTTGGCAAAACAGGAGATTAACTGTTTGCTGGAGACACTTCAGAAGCAGCAGCACCAGTTCACAGAGCTGGCAGATCACATTCAGCTCGATGCTGGCATCCCCGTCACATTCACCAAGGTACACACCGTCACCACTCAGTGATGCCTGCAAATCTGTCCAGAAATTGTTGATGGCCTGAGTAAAAAATCCTGTTGTGTTTTCAGGACAACCGAGTTCACATTGGTCCGAAGATGGAGATTCGTGTAGTTACTCTTGGCCTCGATGGAGCTGGAAAAACCACCATCCTTTTCAAACTGAAGCAAGATGAGTTCATGCAGCCCATCCCTACTATCGGTAAATACTCATACATACATGTAAAATGACTGTGTCTTATCCGGTGGGATTTTTACTTGCAGGACATTCTCAAAACACTTTTTTTTTTTTTTGAAGGTTTCAACGTTGAGACTGTTGAATACAAGAACCTGAAATTCACCATCTGGGACGTGGGTGGAAAACATAAGCTCAGACCCCTCTGGAAGCATTATTACCTGAACACACAAGGTACTGAAATTGTTATAGTTTTGTTGGTGCTATTATATTCCTGAATTCGAGCTCGGGGATATACCCTTGCTGTTGGCCCCTGACAGTGTAAGCCTCGTTCATCAAGATCTATTTTATCCAGAACCATTCGGACTAATTGAAACGAACTGGGTTTTGGGGAAAATCAACTGTCATTGCAGTGATGCTAGAGTGGTTTTGATCATTTCCAGAAAAGCAATTCTGCTGACTTATCTTTTACAATGAGCCTGTTTACATGACCATAAAAGTCTGATATCTGGGAGTAGTCAGATAATTGTAATAATCAGATCTAATGTATTTACATGCACTTAAGAAATGCGATAATCAAAAAACCCGGTTTAGATGCTCCAGTCCATTATGGGATTTCTTTGGGAGTACATGACAGACGTAGTGATGGTGGACTCAAACTTCCTGTTGTCTTCTGCTCATATTGGACTACGTAGCCTCTGTTCTCTATGACTGTATTTGTGTTTACACACGTGCAGACGTAAGAGAATGAAATAAATCACATTAACTTGTATACATGCAGGAAGACATTGAAGTATTGGGGAGAACTCCAGGTGTGTTAATCTGATTTCTCATAATCAAATTACTGCTGTTGTCTATCGCATATCAGATTATACTGTTTACATTGTCACTGAAATAATCTGACAACTCCAGAAATCAGATAATGCTCAGAGTATTGGTGTGCATGTAAACAGGATCACTGACTACAGTGGACTGATGCGCTCAGAGACGGGAGATGGTTTTATTCACTGGGGCGGCTGTGGCTCAGTTGGTAGAGGGACCGAAGGGTCGGCAGTTTGAATCCTGGTTCCGACTGTCCACATGTCAAAGTGTCCTTGGGCCTGGCAGTGCCTTGCATGGCAGCAGCTGCCTACTGGTGTATGAGTGTGTGTGTGTGTGTGAATGTGAGGCTTTGTAAAGTGCTTTGGGCACCATGAAGGTGTATAAAATGCGCTATATAAGTACAGGCCATTTACCATTACCATTCACTGTCCATGTTTAGCTATTGTTATAGGGGACTACATATTTGTGCTTTAACACACCCAGTGTACTCGGATACAATGTGAACTTTATTGATATAAAACTGTTTGTGTGTCTGTTAAATTTCTATCAATAACTGTTTTATTTCCATGCAGCGGTGGTGTTTGTGATCGACAGCTGCCACAGGGACAGACTGATGGAGGCTCACAGTGAACTGGCCAAACTACTGACGGAGAAGGAGCTGAGAGACGCTCTGCTGCTCATCTTTGCAAACAAACAGGTGAGTTTTGATCAACATTTACACTGTATCACAGCCCTGAGGTAAACCTACCTCAGGGTAAATTTCTTCAGTCCGTTCTTGTCTTACCTCAGAGACTGTGTTGACCTTGGGTTTATGTGTTGTTCGGTGCTTAGGATGTTCCCGGAGCCGTGTCTGTGGAGGAGATGACGGAGCTGTTGAGCCTACACAAGCTGTGCTGTGGGAGGAGCTGGCACATCCAGGGCTGCGACGCCCGCAGTGGGATGGGTCTTCATGAGGGCCTGGATTGGCTCTCCAGACAGCTGGTGGCGGCCGGCGTCCTGGATGTAGCCTGAACATGGCAACCGTGTGGGACTACACTGACTGTCCCCTAACAAACCCAACCTGAGCCCAGCCTCGAAGCTCCATCAACTCTCCCACCACCTCTTCCTGTTAACTCTAAAACTGCAGCTTTAAAGCCTGTCTCCCACTTCATGACCCTGCTCATCTTGCCTTCTTTGTGCACCACTGTGAAGAACATAGCGGTCGGAGCAAAGAAAACAAAGATGTAAATACGTTATCTAGCCTCTTTGAATGGTAACACAGAACCAACAAAACTCTAAAGTCTGTCCCATCAGTCACACCCACCCAACTCCACCGACGATTGCGCAAATTCTACATATAAGCTCGCTGTTCCACATTCCCATCTGCTTGACTTACATGCTCTAACACATTACTTAATTTAATTTCTTCTTAGTCTAACCCTTTTCAGGAGACAAGCTGTGCATCTACCATCTGTAGCTAGTTGAGTTAGATTGAGTCGTATGTTACAAATGCTCCTTATGCCCTGACAAAATGGACTGTATTTATATTTCCTATAACTCATCATAACCACCATATGTGACAGTAATCTTGACTAAAAGCAGAGTAGTCTATTGTAATAATTATATCATTTGTGTTCAATCAGTGGTCTCACCCAACACATCAGTAAGTACACTAAGACATTGTGCAATTCGGAACATCACGTTAAATGCAGTATATTTGTAGGATTGATAGTAAATTTCACTGTGGTCTAAATGGACCCTGAAGACTTCCAGCGGCTCAATCTGGTGGTTACACACTGATTTCTGGCTCTCACTTTGCCTTGACGTCTAACGTAAGCAATAGGGGTTATGGTTTTAATATGGGGTCTTTATGTTTTGTGTGAAAGTTTTTTTGTGTGTGTACGTGTCAACTTATTTAATGCCACAGCTGGTCTTGAAATGGCACACCAGTAAAGTATAGGATTGAATGTGTTTTCCGTTACAGATGAAACTGTTTACTGAACTTTATGTATGAGCGGGGAAGGTGGATGTTACTTTGATACGAGGCTCAGTTATCAACGCGCCGATTCTGCCTCCGTTTTGTGGAGTGTGTCGCACGCAGAGTTTGTGGAATGCACTGCTGCCTCACTATTAGTTTTCATTTGGAAGCAAATGAACTTATCTGCTGTTTCTTAGTGGACTATGAGCATTAACTTCACTGCAAACAAACATCTTGTGGAAAAAAAAAAAAATTCTCAAGTCCTGTTTTATGTCCGAGTGCTTACAAGGTACACCTTAAATCTACAGCCTTCAGTACTGTAATGTGAAACTTAGTGAAACTTTTAAACATAACACTGATACTTGTTGAGAACACCATCATTTGCGTTTGATTTCATCTTTATTCATTGCTATGTAATGTTAACTATATATAAAATATAATTATTAAAAATGCACGTTTGAAAAGCCTTTCCACAGCTGGTGAAAGATTTCCATTTGTTTTTGAAACATAGAAGCACAAAACACATCAGTACATGTCCCCTGTGGATTACAAACAGCTTTTGTGAAAAATTCATAATGTGATGCTGTAAAATAAACTAATGCCCTTATCTGTTTGGCAGCTTTTTCTTTGTGAACGCTGAAAAAAATCATGACGACGCTCATTCTTACAAGTACAGAGACACAATGTGTTCATTAAGTTGTATTTTTTTTTAAAAAAGTCATCACTGTACAGAGCCTGATAAACACGTATGATTACTTTATGGTTATGTTGATAATGCTGATGTCTTCGTACGGTTTGTCAGTCTTGGGGTTCACTTTGGAATTGGAGATCCTCTGGACAGCCTCCATGCCTTTTGTGCATCTTCCAAACACGGTGTGCTTGTTGTCGAGCCAAGGCTGAGGGAAAACAACAATGCAAGGAGTTATTTTTAGTTACTTTAGAATGATGAATAAAAAGGAAAAAAGCAGCAAAACATATTTTTAGAACATGAAACTGGATTTACAGGATTCAAGAAAAAAAAGTGTACTCATTTTCTTAAAGCTATGATTCATAATGTGTTGGAACTCAGTTTAACTAAAGGAAAGAACCCCCCCCCCCTTTTTTTTTGTTAGCCTTAATTAAGGTTAGCTTTTGTAGAAACTCAACTTGCTACTTAACCAAATTCAGTAAAATCACAATTTAATAGGAGTAGTAACGTCACAGTATAAATGATTTATTTAAATTTAAGAGTTTATTTTGGCATATAATGTAAAAGCATATATATATATAAATGTTAACAACTGTGGAAAAAAAGATTTTTGTTACTGTATTTCAACCGTGTTCAAAAAATGCTGTTAAAATACATTTCATGTTATTAACGGTTTTGCTGTTTACTAGGTGAGGCTACCAAAAACAGGAAGGAGAGATTTACACATTACTTTTTATTAAGGTTTCAAAAGTCTAAACCATCAGGAGAAACTAATTTAGCTCCTAAACACACTTTGCTTAATGTTCTTATCTCACCAGTTCCCGAAAATAAATAGCATAAGGAACGTAATGCATCAGATTCATAGTTCTACTCATTTAACTGAGACTATCCTGTAATTACACTGAAGTATACTGTGAAGAAAATGCACGTTTCATCCTGTTCCTGTTGTTCTCGCACTATTTTGAGATGATTCAACTCCAGTTTGAACTACTTTGAATGAAAATATTACCAGGACAGATGATTATTGTGACTTTTATAAAAATAGTGGCTGATTTATCGTGTCAGCGCTGACGTAACTTACAGTGGGTACGACAGTGACGAAAAACTGAGAGCCGTTGGTGCCAGGTCCTGCGTTGGCCATACTGAGTGTGTACGGCCGGTCATGTCTCAGCGTAGCATGAAACTCATCCTCAAACTCTCCTCCCCAGATGCTCTCTCCTCCCATCCCTGTGCCTGTCGGGTCTCCTGTCTGAATCATAAAACCCTGTAGACCACAGACACAAGGTTTCAGAAAGAGCTCAATGCTGACTCAGATATCAGATCACTACACTGGAAAAAATCTAAATCTTACCAAGTGTATTTTTCTCATTTCTAGTCAAAATATCTCATCACACTTAAAATAAGACAATCACCTAAAGAGTAACTTTTCAGTGAGATATAATAACACATTTTTAGACAACAGATCTTAAAAATCTTATTTAAAAAAAATCTTACCAAGATAATTTTCACTTGTTCCATTGGAAGATTTTTTTTGTGCTTGAATTAAGCAAAAAAAAAAAATATCTGCCAATGAAACAAGTGAAAATTATCTTAGCAAGATTTCTTGAAATAAGATTTTCAAGATCTATTGTCTAAAAATTTGTTCTGATATCTCACTGAAAAGCTACTTGTTAGGTGATTATGTGTGATGAAATATTTTGACTAGAAATGAGAAAAATACACTTGGTAAGATTTAGATTTTTGCAGTGTATACATTCAGTCACAAAGACTGACCTTAATCACTCTGTGGAATATGTGACCGTTGTAGTAGCCGTTCCTGCTGTGAACACAAAAGTTCTCCACAGTTTTGGGGCATCTTTAAAAAAAAATAGAAAAAGAAATAGTTATTTATTACCAACAGTGCAGACTGACAGAGTAAATGTCTTTTTGGCCTCTGTCATGTTTTAAGAGATACATTAATCCATTTCTTTAACTTCAGTCTAATAGTGTCCCCTACTGAGAGTTTAGAGTCAGGTTTCACTTTAGTCACAATAGAGGAACATTAACATTGTTCCCTATAAGTGTGTCTCTACCTGTTGAAGAGGTCAAATGAACACTTCATCTCTGTGTTCATTAGGAATAATGGTAAAGCAAACTGAAACATGAAGATATGCACTGTGTTCATGTGGTTCACTGACTAAAAGTAATTATCTTCTTCTAACTCCTGGCTACAGTAGCCTTTAACCATTGTATCTTGTGGCAACAATAAAAATAGATCTTGTTAAATTATTTTATACTATATCCACCTACACATCCCATAAAACAGGGTGAGATAGATAAAGATGAGAC
>JAPTMW010000005.1:35654929-35671197 GCA_029822955.1 Ostorhinchus angustatus
ATTTGAAAAAAAAAATTAGTAACAGTGTACCAACATTAATACTGAATATAAAATATACGCAACTAATCACATGATGCTTTTCATTTCTCTTGCACTTTAGGTATAAGCAATGTGACATTCAAACATCCAAGTTCACAGCAATGAGTACCAGTTTGATTGATTTCACTTCGTTTCTTTTTCTGGAGGCTCTGAATCCCGCAGGCAGTTTTATTTCAACTGATTTCAAAAGCTTCTCTGCATCCATCGTCCCTCCCAATTGCCTCATTGATATCTGTCCATTGTCATACTGAAGGTGGCTACAAAAGAGTAGCAGCAGCAAATTAGAAATTAGTCATTAACAGCTCCGGTGAGATCCTTGCACTCTCCTTACATTGTCTCTTAGATTTCAAGGACTCCTACTGTAGCTCCATAACAACTGTGTGATGGAGATGTTTTATAGGTGTTCCCTTTCACAACCCCTACACCAGCAGGAAGGTCTTCTGGGTAAATGGGTCTTATTTTTTTTCTTTTACATGACATCACAAGACAGAGTACAACCAGGTGAGTATCCTTTTAAACAACAATAAACGGTTAATGAAAAATTCCCAGTGTGAGGTATAAACACAAACAAAACAATAACATGACCAGCATTTAGTAACAGAGATACTGACGAGGATATGATTTCATATTGTTTGGATCCAGCCTCACTTCTAAGTGCACTGGAAAGAGTTGAATGGAAGCACCCACTTGGTAGCACCAGAAGCCTGGGAAGGCTGTAACCCCTTGGAGCAGAGCAGGAGGAAAAGGAGAGGTAAGCACAGTACTTATGGGAATTTAAAAAAAAAAATCAAAGACAGGAAAAGCACCATTGAGTTTTTCACTGTTGTTCTCTGTCAGCAAGAGGAGTAGAAGAGGGAAAGAGGACAACTTTATCTGGAGGAGTGGAGGGGAGGGGGTTCTGTAGCCTGGATATGTGTGGTCTGGCAGCATATCCATGATGAATGCAATGTGTGTGTGTGTGTGTATGTGTGTGTGTGTGTATATATTTAGTGCTGGCCCCTTACTTATCAGCACTGAAACCATGGCTGTCTTTGCTTGTTGCTTCATAGAGTCCTTCAAAATGAATCCTTCAATAGCGAACCAAAAGCCCTCTCAGTGGGATGTTTAGGAAAGGCCAGTTGTGTAACAGTGTTTCATGCAGCCCAGGCACCATTTGACCATATATTCATACTACTTTGGACAGAGCTGACCAACGCGGGGGGAATTTTCTGAACTAAGGCACCCTTCTGGAAAAACAAAATGTCCAATAACCATGTGGTATTTTCTGATCATATGCAATACAAATCCTAACAGTATATAAGGGTTTAATGTATGTTACAGTATGTAATATTTTCATTCCAGCACAGAGACACTGAATATTTTTTTCAGTCACATTACATTCCCCTCCTTGACAGTAGGCTACGATGTGACAAAAGACATAGTCAGAGGAAAATGTCTCAACTCTGTTTGGAATGGTACAATAAATATACAGTACGCTGATGGGGTTTCTCTGTCATATGGTAGGTATTTGCGCGATAAATTGGCAAAGTATTTACACAAAAAAGTGCACCGAAGCCAAAACACCTGCTTGCCAAAAGCACCATCACAATCAAAAGACAGGAGCGCAACACACAGGCTGTCACTGTCGACTCCCATCCCCCCTCCTCAAGTGAGGAGTCATCTCGTCTGTCTCTCCATCTCCGTGGTACATCCTCTGTGAGCGATGTGTCCAGCACTTTGGATTCATTAAACAACAAACACGGAGGAAGACTAACAATGATATTAATAATTATTATTATAATAAAATTAATAACATCACCAACAAATAATCTTCCAAGTTCCACTTCACAGAAGTGAAATTAAAAAAATTTAAAAAAACAAAAAAAAAAGATTTGTGTCAGCATTAGTGGCTGAGCAGTGGTTTGGATTCCACCATGATGGAGGGCAGGAGGATCAGATGTGATAAAACAGGGAAATCCTTGCTTCTCTTCCCAAACTTTTCTTCTATCCTCTGCTTGGTCTGAAGTTTGTTTGTTTTTTCAATTTGCCCTGTTTTGTTCTTCTCTCCCTTTCAGTGCTGTATCAGCCTTCCTCCATCTTTCTTGCGTCTTTGTTGTCTCTCACTCTTTCGTTACGTCTTGCTCTTGTGCTCCAAGGGTCAGTGCCCCTGGCAGGTCTTGCAGCACATCTGTCTGAAGTACGCACGGCTGCAGAACTTGAACTTCAGTACTAGCGGGCAGTAGGCCACTTTGTTTACATCTTTGCATTCTGCAGGAAAGAAATATAAAGTCTGGATTAAAGACAGATCCAAAAGAAACACATTCTAAATTAGCTTCCTGAATAACTTTATGTTTCTTTTTTTATGAGTGTGTATCTCCTTTTAAGAGGTGACCTGCTATGTGAGGGCTGGTGGATCTCCCTCAGGCCTCAACAGAATAAAACTTTGCAACTATACTTGGACGCAGAGGCTAAGCTGAGACAGATCCTGGCCTCGTTCACTTGCTGGGCTGTCTGCCATCCCTACGATGCATACTCATACACACAGACAAACTGCTTGCTGGATGCCGGACAGGCAGTGCTTTAAATGCCTTATCACGATCAGAGTGTCTTCCCTTATTAGGCTTTGGCCCCTGCCTCTGCAGAGCCAAATGAAACGAGACATTGCCTCACTGCTGTCCGTAAAGGAACAATTAGCCTACAGCTAATCCCATTAGCCAGCCTGTAAACGCTGCTCACGTTTTCCATTCAGGCTAATCGAAAGGCCCTTCTCTATGCATCTGAATAGCCATCCATCATGTGTAAGTGTATATGGAAGGTTGAGCTGTTTCACTTTGACCAGGAGCCAACCTCACTGGAAAGATTAATGTAGCTGGCATTGTGCAGAGGAGTGTGTCATCCAAGCATGTTTAGGTCATAGCAGAACAGTGAAGATCAAGATAAAGACAGTATATAACCTTTTCAGTCGGGGCACTGTGAAGGTAATGCACAAATAAGTAGAATAGGTTCACATTAATCGACCTGAATACTGCAGTTTGAAATGGAAACCTGAATTTCTTCATAAATGTGATGAAAACTGTAGGCAGACCACTCGTCACACGGACGAGTTGAGCCAGCGCTATTAAAGTGCGATGGCAGACTCAACTGTGTGTGTATGTGTACTGTGTTGACTTTGCCATCTTACCATCACCATTGGAGATGGGAGTGGCGTCACACTTGCTCTCACACTGCTGCATGGTGGTGGGCCGGAGGGACTCTGCGCACTCATTAGACGGCTGGCCGGTGTAAGACAGACACTGGACTGTCCTCATCTGCTGGCCCAGGCCACACTGCGCAGAGCACTGTGACAGAAAACATAAGAACAAACTTATTAGGTGTGCAGTCACGGAGGAGGTTTCCAATCTAACAGGGTAAATGAGGACCTTCTGTCCACTGTGACCTGGGTGTCAGTGTGCAGTAATCCCAGCACACCCAGCCAGAGTCCCCGTCACTCTACTCTGATTCAGTGTTTCCTGACTAGCAGAAAGCAGGTTAACTGTTGCTCTTTTTGAGGCTCTTCCCTCTGTGCACATGCTAGTGTTCATATCACATATGTAAGAAGAAAAAAGAAGCAGACAGACAGAATAGTGTTGAGGTACTGAGCACTAATTCCTTCATGAGTAACAGCTGAGCCACATCAGTATACATGGGTGACTGTGGTGAATCATTCAGATGAAATATTAAAGCCAGGTGTTTCTGATGGATGCTCATACTGTTATATACAAACCAAAATAAATGAATACAGCTGCAACTGCAGAAGCAAATATACTGAGCACAGGTGCAACAAGAACTCATCTGCTAACTAAGGAGCTCTGAGGAAGTGTTATGGAAGCATGGACCATTGACTGTTAATGTCTTTTTATTTCCAATGAGTGAATGGATCACAAGGTTCTTCTAAAAAAATCAACACATTTCCAGCCCTGATATTACCAACATCCACAATAAGAGCCTGTCATGAACTCTGGTCAGATTTTTTGTGTATGTGCACTTAGTAATGGTCTCCTAACATCATCAAAAAATGACCAGCTCCCAGCACAATACAGAGACCAACATAAACTTCATGTAAGACAGACAAGGGTGCACAAGACTCAATGTCTTTCACTGACTCTACAAAAACAAAAGATACAAAATTGAAAGACAATACATGTCCAAAGATGCCCCTTTTAATTAGATTCGATTCGATTCAATCCGATCCTTTTATTGTCATTGTAATAAATTTAGCACATGGTGCATATTAGCGCCAATGAAAAAATGACCTAATTTCACCACAGAACTTGTTAAAAAAACAACTTTGTTGACACATTTCTTGTACTGAACCCAAAAATGTGCACCTGCATTTCTTTAACAGACTTCTATTGATGTGCCAAATGTAATAAAAACTCAAATCAGTTGTAAGCATGGCCATTAAACAAAGAAAGACTACAAAAAAATTCCAGCAGGTACCGACACTTTCAGCAAAACAACAGGCTCAAATGAGGTGGATATCTCCATAATTACTCCACACACTAAGAAACAACACACCTGTCAGCCATCACTACGTGTGTGTGTTCGTTTGATATGAACCCTGCCATCAACAAAGGGCCGCCACTGATGAGAGAACTACAAGGCTTTCTGTCACCTTCAATGATCCTCTCTGACTGCCTCAGATCAGTGAGCTCGCATGTCATCCCTTCCCAATTAGAGAGTCTTTATTAGGGCCTGCTGCCGGCCATGACAGATGGTGTACGTCAATGGTGAGACTTAAGTGGGATTTGAACCAGTGACCTTTTGGCCTGGGAGTCCAAGATCTCAGTAGCTGCAACAATCTCTCCTTTCTGACGCCTTCTTACGAGGAACCAGAGCAGCGATGGCTAGGATTGTAATTACAGCTAAAGAAAGATGCAGCACTCTGCAGTGCATGTGAAAGTGCTGCGTACGAGCAGACTCCAGCTGTTGCTCTAGGAGTATTAACCTCGGCTCAGCTTGGCTATGAACCCGCTCTTTGATGGACCACACTGAGGTTATCAGGCAGGCCAGCTTTGTTTATGGCTGTTATTGGCACTGATTGAATTGCAAACGTGTGTCACTGATCTTTGTGTGTGCGTGCTGTTGTGAGGAGAAGCTTCAAGGGGGAGCTGCAATCTAGACTGCCTGACTCTTGACCTCTGACATCTGACCTGAAAAACAGAGTTAAAGGAATGACATCACGTCAACCGTCCCCTCTAACCAGAGCATCCGCACTTCTAAACATCGTTGTTCACTGTTTAAAATTCCACTAAATTTTGAACAAATCCTACAAAATAACAAACCATATTTTTTGTAGATAGAGCTTCCTCTGACGCATGATTTTTTGGCATTCTCTCCGCAACATGAGTCAGCTGTGTTGTAAAGTGTTCAACAGCCTCACTGTCAGGGTGAACCCAAGAATGCTACTCCTCAGCCTTCTTCTAAATCGTGTTCCTGGAAGTGACAGAGAGGCCTGGACTGAGGCAGAGATAAACTTCAAACAGCCGTGGGGGATATTACTGCCACTGAGCCAGCACTGTTGAAGCACTCTGACTCACAAACACACAGCCTCTACACGCACACACATACGTCACAGGCTTGCTTAGAGGCCTGCGTGTCAACCAGGTGTAAATTATATTAACCATTCACCAACACATGGAATCTATCTGTGCATCCTTTGTTTTTTAAACATTCAAGTTTTCCTTTTAAAGGATTACCTCGTCCATCACTGTCTGAGAAGCACGCTGAAATCGTGCTTTAGCTAAAACAAGGCTGTGCTGTGAAGAAGGCACCGTCCTACCTGTCCCCATTCACCAGGGATCCAGCGAGGAGGAGGGCAGCGTCCCAAACTGCAGCGTATTCGGACCGGAGGTTTGTTTTGGCTCGGGCAGTGGGCGGGCGGAAAGGTCTTGGTCATGTCGCTGCTCTTACACAAAGCGATTCGATGCTTATAACCTGGGCCGCATTTAGGTGTGCACTGAAGAGAGAGAAGAGGGTGTAAGAGCACCAGTGGTGAAAGAAGACCTTAGTATCTCATCACCCTGTGAAAATATTCCAGTTAAAGCTCTTAAAGGCACTATTAGTACAATACAATGAAAATTTGAGAGTAAAGAATTCATCGTACAGTAAAATGGTCCCTGTTTTAATATTGAATTTAACGTTTTTGGTTTCATTTTACAACTCCATTCATGTGTATGTTTAAGGTTGAGCTCATTTGGATAATGTTATATACTGTTGTGTAGGTTAAGCTACAGCAATGCATCATAGGATTGTAAAGGGAACGACAATGCATTTTCCAGATACTCCACTTGGGGTTTTAATCCTTTATTTAGTTTAAGATAGAGAATTTTAAACTCAACCCATAAAGGAGCACTTCATCCATCAAATTCACCACATGTGGAGATAAATGGTCATAGGACAGGTGTTTGAAGTAGACGTAAAAAGTGTAATATTTGTCTCAGGGATGTGGTGGAGTAGAATATAAAGATAAAATACTTAAGAACAAGTAGTAAATTAGTAAAATAGTTGCATTCTACCTCTGAAAACATTACATTTGCCATTATGATTAAGCAGAATGTTACTTTCTGAAAGTCTTCTTACCTCTGACCAGTCCAGGGTTACCCACTTTGGCGGACAGGACTGGTTGTTGCAGGACTCTCGTTCGATGGGTCGGTGAGTCAGACAGTGGGTGTCCTCCAGTGTCTCCTCTTCAGCCGGGCCGATCTTCCTGATACACAGGACTGTCCTCGTCCTTATCCCTCCGTCACAGGTCTTCCCACATTCGGACCAGTCACCAATAAACCATCTGCAGGAGAGAATGTGATTTATGAGCAGAAGCTGTTGTGTCATGCAGCTTTATAAGTAAGCAGGTAAAATGAGATTACAATATTTTACATTTCAGAATTTTATCAAGGTCTCGTTGGCAAAATGCATCGAAAATATGCATGACAGCACAATGTAAAAGTAAATAAAAGATCTCTGAAAATCAAGTTCACCCTTCATTAAAGCGGCAGTAAGTACTACTTTTTTGCCATCACTGGGTAAAAAGTCCACAATGTTTTGGCATATTTTAAATATGTGAGGAAATCTTGACTTCTGCACCTTTTCTTGGCTCAGTTTTCAGTCTATAAAATCTAGCAGCTGACAGTTAAGAATATCTGTTGTAGCTTTAATCTTCAGGAATTTTTTATGAAACATCAAAATTTTCTTTGAAAACTCTCACTTCTTATTGCATCATTTTACTGGATAAGCTGGATTAATTGTCTGTGTTGATTCCCGGTTTTCATAGAAACATGTCACAAATTTTGCAGAACTTTCATATAATCAGCAAAAGAAAAGGCACATTTATACGAGTTTCCACAGACTACAGTCATGTGAGTATTAAAATATTTAAAACTTTGGGATTAAATGTACTATGTCATATAATAATCTACATGAGCTGCTGATTGAGGAGTTGATAGATATATAGACTCTTAATCTGAACTGGTCCGGATCATATAACATCATTTTAAACTCTGTCAAAGCCTTTGTCCCACATTAATGTTTGTTTCTTGTATTAATGCAGTGGTCCATCCATTCACAAAATTTCCTATTAATACATCAACCTTTCCACCTCTCCCAAATCTAAATCTTTTTTGTGATATTTCAAGATTTTTATCGACCGACATAAAACAGTTAAGCAAATTTGTTAAAATGTATAACTACGGCCTTACAAAGGTGTATAATGTCTTATTTGTAATATTAGACCGGAGCATCTTTTGGACATAACACTTTAAATACAACTTAACATTTGCATGTTGTAATGTGGTGGTCTGGTAAACACTGTTATTGTCCCGTGTGATTACGAGATCAGTGCTAAACCGTGTGAGGGCAGTCCACAAAGTGATAACACACTGACTGCAGACTTAATAATGGAATATCATAAAACTGCCTAGACAACAGCCCTCCAAACACATCCAGCCGCTGAAATATTACATCATGTGAAGGAATGTATACAGAATTAACAGCGTGTTCAAACATCTGTGTTAGCTTTCATTACCGGAGCCCATAAAATCCTGGCTATTTAAAACAATTGTGTTTACACGGTCTCCTTAAGCTGGCCCTTTCTGAGCAACAGAAGGTGTGTTTACCTTCCTCGCAGACACAAATGTCATGTGTTCACTGTAACTCAATACACACACATTCACCACACTACCTTTCAAGTACTAACCAAAACAAATGGGATACCACAAGTCTGCGTCCACTAAACACAGATGTGAAAATAAATAATGCGACTGCAGCCTGACTGTATGAAAATAAATTCCCACTTATACAGTAGATTTACAGTGGTATTATTTTTTTTTTTTTAATTGAAATCCACCTGAAAGACACAAATACACTCTCTCATAAACAAACAATTGTCTGAAAGTCTGAAACTAATTAACCTGATGCATTTAATCCCTCTTCTTCCAGACGTGACTGAAGTCTGGCCATGCTTCCAGTTACAGTGTCGAGTTTACGAACATTTGGCCACAAAATGAAAGTTCATATTCCACCTGTATACGTGTGTATTACCCCTCAAGGATCAGCAAAGTAGCCAAAACAATCAAACACAGGTGGTCATTTTCAGGGCTCTTATTTTTGGCATGAGGCAAACACTGAAAATAGTTAACATATGAAGCTATAAATCACTGCCATTTTATTTCATTATTTTCTTCCAAACACATTTTACCACACGGACTCACTGAAGGTGAATTAATATCACGAGTCTTTTATGGAGGCTTTTGCTTTTAAAAGTTCACTATATACTGTGTTTGTACATTAACAATAAATGAAATGTGTGCGTCTAATGCAAACATGGTCACTTGTCATGACAAACCCACAGAGAGTTATCACCTCATTCTGCGGCAGCATTTTATATCCTTTTAGCTCATTGTTTTGATTCTTGACCCACCACTTCACCAGTGTTGCTTAACGTTAATGATCTCAGTGTTAGCACCTGAAAAAACACATTGGACACTACCAACAACATAGTTAAGTCTTTCCCACATAATATATTTCGATATTTATGCCAGGGGTTAGAGAAGGAAATATTTATCATATACAGTGTTATACAGTGTTAACTTATGAAGAAAACTTGGGAAAAATCCACATATTATTTGTTCTTTGATATTCATTAAAAATCCAAAATCTAAAATTAGTATAAAAAAGGTTGTACTTCTTTATTCATTTATCCATGAAAAAACTGATAATTGTATATATTTTGAGTTTATTCTCAAATCAAAAACAGGAAATGAGGCACAACACAAAATGCAAAATTTGATTGTAACTTCATTTGTAGGATCCGTGACTATTGAATTGGACGGCTCTGGCTCAGTAAGTAGAGCAGGTCCTGACCTTTGACCTCTGTCCTTCAGCAAAACACTGATACCCAAGTTATCCCATTGACTGTTCTACTGGTGTGTGTTTGGGAGTGTGAATGGGTGATTTTTTTTTTTCTTTATTGTGTTGGTTCATTTATTAGTAATTCTCTTTTTTGATCTTTGTTCATAGGTAGAAATGTTAAGAGAGTTAGATTTCCTTCTTCACATTGAATAGTATTGCATACAATTTTGTTGAACTCTTTGTATAATGATAATAAAGATTCCGATTTTGATTGTGGCGCATTTGAGTAACATCAAGGTAAAAAGGTCTTATATAGATGAAAGTCTATTTTAGTGTCCATTTCACAGCTTCCCTCCCCTTTATCCTGTGCACATATTTGATAATCAAATAAATGTAAAGTATTGCTTTTAGTTAGTATAAATGGTTTAATATGGACCAAATTAAACAAAATAGCAATGTCATTTCGGACTTTAAACCTGACATGATGATCATTTTTCGCCTAAAATTCTCATAGTTTCCATAATCAATGAAAATTACAATGTGTAGGATTTCCAGTACTAGCGCTGTACATACTCTGGAGGACACGGCTCTGTGTTGCAGTCTCTCTGGTTCTCTGGAGGTTTGCTGTCTGGGTCACAGTAGCTGTTTTGGACCACCGAGTTATCGTCCAGCCTCTTACACACCACCTCCTGCTTCTGGGAACCTGCAGGGGAAATGACTGATCAATAAGACGGCACACAACTCAGCTGATCTTGCATAAAACTCTTTCAGAAACATGGAAGTCGGTTGTCGTGTCAAGCGCTGTGTTCGGGCGGAGATGGTATCGCTTTCAGTCTGTAGTAAATCCAGACATGTAAATTCCTGATTCTTTGCAGGATATCTTGGCAAATCACTTTTACAGAGCAGGGAGCTCTTTACTTTGGCTTCTAACAGAGAGAGTGAGGGCTACCGTATCAGTGTCACACCTCCCACTGTGTGTGTGTGTATGTGTGTGCATGTGTTTTGTGTGTGCATGCGGGCATGTGTGTGTATGCCATACCAACTCAGAAAGGGTCTGTTTGGACCCTCATGGGATATATCCTAAAGCAGACTTGTCTGGCAGATGTAATAAGATATGGATGTGTGTGTGTGTGTGTGTGTGTGTGTGTGTGTGCATGTGCGTGTGTGTGTGTATGCGTGAAGTATAGAAAATCTACCCATCTGTGCTCAAAGTGAAATACAGTTTGGAGGAATAGCGCAAAGTATGGGGTAAAAGAATTTCAGTTGTAAGGCTGTCAAGAGGTGTTTTTCAAAGCTTTTATTACTGTAGTGATATATTAAACAACAGCTCATGATTAGCTCAGCTGGTTATATGAAATGGGTACCTGATTAAACATAATTCTTAGGATTTGAAGCTGAGCGTAGCCTGAAACACATAGCACACACAAATTAGATCATTTAGATCAACAATGCAAAGGCATGTTTATGACAGTGGAAGGCCATGTGTGCCTCCCCATCTGAGGAATAGGTCCTCTGGACTTGGAAATCCTTCCTCAGAAAAACCCACATGCTTATTCAGTCATGCTTCTACAAAATATTACAAACTCGTCCAGGCCACGCTTGACAACTGGGAAGAAACACTATTTATTGTTACATGAAACCCATTGCTTTTGGGCTAAAAGGTTTGGTTTAGTCATACTTGAGGCCATGGTCAGCATTTCACTGCGGTTTCAGATTGTGAATGTTTGACTTTGTAGGACAAGCACACTGGAAGAGTTGCTGTATCTGAGCACAGCACTGGTAAACCAGAAGCTATGCAGAGCAGCTCATTCACAGAAATTACACCATATTCATTACGCTGGCTAAAATATGGAAAATATACATATTGAATTTATTAGAGGTTGAATCTCTAGCTATAAAGTAATGATTTTGGAAAGCCATTGCAAATTATGATACTGGGTTTCCCCGCACTGCTCTTCAGCATTGGTGGAATTACGGGTTGGGGAAGATTTACAGAATGACACACACACAAGACCTGAAGTATTAAACATTTGAGAAGGTTAGAAATATCCAAAAAGAATTTAAACACCCACAGCACCTAAATGCTCAGAGTATGTTCTTTTTTTCTTTTTCAAAAGGCGGCTGACCACTGGAGCTTAGCTGAAGGTTGACACTGAACAGCCAGTAGTATGTGCTGAGAGAAAAATAAACCTTTACCATAAAAACTTGAGCAGCAGTGTTTGTAAAACAGTGGTTATGACTTTACACATGAAAAAGGAAAACGGGAAAGTGCTATACTCAAAATAGCTTAGAGTAATAATAAAGTATCTGACATGGCAACTGTTGAACTTGTTTTTTTGACAAACCACGTGCAATGCAAAGTCATTTCAAAGTTATGAAGCCCAGACCGGTGGTGCCATTCACTGACTTACCTCCAGCACAGGTGGCTGAGCATTCAGACCACGGCAGGTGGTGCCAGGAAAAGCCCACCTCATTGTCGCCACTTCCTGTGCGCTGGATCGGCACATTAAACTTGTAGCGTATCCCCATGTTCTGCTCTTGCAGAAGCACCTGCAGATGAAACACAAAACAAGAGGTCAGGCTAGAGAGAAGGAAATACTATTAATAGCAAGAAAACAGTGAAGGTACCTTCAGTTTGATGTGAGTATGAAAAAAGCACTGGGATATAATCGTTTATCTTCAACGCACTCTGAGGTGTCTGTGTCAGTGTGGAGTTTGTACTGGACAGAGAGAAAGACTGAGGGAGTCGGGCAGAGCTCTGAAAGCCGCAAAGAAAGGCCAGTGGTCGAGTGGCCAGTTGCTTCTCTATTCCAGCGGTACTGTGTGGTCTGGTATTTTCAGCATTCATGTCATGGCAGAAACCACTGAGTATTACGACAAGAAAATGCCTCACAGTTGCTTCACATCCACAAACAGCCACACACAAAGAAATGTCATGAAACACATTAAAAAGAATCAAATGCACATATATTACATACCACAGGCTGTATAATACTGCTGCACATACAGTATATGATACAGTACACAATAAGCTGAAAAAACTGCTATAGAACAACATAAAAGCTCACTAAATCCAGTGACATTGTGTTTGACACAAGGCCAATTTTTTTCAATACCCACACATAAATAGCTTTTCACCCCAGCCCACTAGCTGAGGGTCACCTGAGGTTAGGACCCAGATGTTGAGCTTAAGTGGACTGAGACCGACCAAAAGCATGAAGCATAAAATACACAGCAACAACAAAAATGCACAAATATAAAACTGTGAAGCAAGAGCAGTCATCTGGGGGGAAAAGTCAAAATCCCATTCAGCTTCTAAGAAGTGAGTTGAGAAGTTCAATCATCTTTATAGCCTACAAGTGCCCTGGTTAAATCTTTAGTCCAGAGCTTTTTCAAGCTTCCAGTTTTCTGCAGGGTTTTGGTTAACATATATAAAGTTGCAAATTATTCCACCAGAGCCACATTATACAACACATTCACACTGTTGGCAAAAGTGACCCAAATCTGCCTTTTTTTTTTTTTTTTTTACCCATGTGAGCCATGTCTGATTATTTTTTACAGTCTGAACAGCACAAATCAGATTTTTTTCAAATGAAAACAAGGTCACTTTCATATGTGGTCCTAAATCAGATACATACGATGATGCATATATGATACATATCTGATGTTTTGTAATGAAACTTCAGTCTGAACGTGACAGACATTACGGTTCTGCACTGAAGGAGGCTTCTTCTGCTCATGAGGGTCACTACAGGCACATAGACTGTTCACACATGGGTTTATGGCAATCGCATTTAAATAATAAAGTGAACAACCAGGCAAAAATTGAGCATTAAGACCAGCAGTGTGAACACAGCTTTTCAAAGATTAACCCAACATCCAAGAAGCAAATAGGTATAAAACATCTCAAATGTTTAGTTCTGTACAGAATACAACTTTTACTAACAGAATTCAGAAAACTCTAATTCTAAACCAATTCAATGTCAGGTGCTAATTTTGCTTCTTCTTCATAGATGATGACATTGTAGTATTTAACCAAATTGACATGCGAAAGTAATCCACCACTAATGAACCTTACAGTACAGTTAAATAAACGACTCAGCTCCTTCTCATTTGTGTATTCGATACTTTTGTTTTTTTAATGTTCACAGCCAAACCACAAAAAGTATAATGTTGTTACCATGACAACCAGGTTTTCAGTCGTCGCTCCAAGTGCTTCTAAAGACTCCGGTTCATCAGAGGGTCTCTTGTAATGGAAGGCCGTCCCAGCAATGTCAAACTTTCTGGGCCAGTCAATCGTCCACGCTCCGTTGATGTAATACTCATCCCCCTCAGACTTCAAAGCTAAAGAACCACAGAAAAAACAAATCCTTTTAGAAAGCTGAAATCAAAAGCAGACAGGAACAGTAGCTGACACAACAGGTGGAGACAATCATTTGGCGTGATGTCATTGCCGTTGTTGATCTTCATCACAATCATCATCATTCTGAACCAGCCTGATGTCGCTGACGACTTTCTTTTCTATCTTTCAACAGACTGAGCAGAAACACACACACACAGTCCTGAACAAACACTGGGAAGGAAGACGTTCACGTGCACTGACACGTAAATACGTCTAATTCAGAAAGAGGGAGAAAACACACTTCAGGTGAAAGGCTGGACGAACCTCAGGAATACCATTCAGTCTGGTTGTCAAAACAAAAGCTGGTCTCCAAGCACAACAAATCTGAAAATATCCACTTTCTCTGCATTGAAATGGAGCCAAATTGCGGAGAAATGATCCAACCACTCACTATTCTGTCTCTGCGGCTCATGGTTGCAGATTCTCCACTGCAGAGTTTACACAAATTAGTTGAACAATAGTTTACCCTTTCTTAACATATGACAATCCCTTTTGCAATAAATTCGTTCTCATCACATCTGGCACTGATTGTAAGCAGTGTGATTGTTATTTTCAAATGCATAGTTCATGTAAGTCTTCACCTGTTTTGTGTTGATGCGCTCAGGTTTTACTTTAATAAAACACAAATGAATCCAAACTTTGCTGAACTAAATAGCAAGAACTCAGACAATGCTACAAAGAAAAATATTTTCTTTATCACTGGGGTCACAGATGAAATTCATAACAAAGTTACAAATTGCTTGGGAGGAAAATTGAGTTCACACAATAGCCAAAATTGCACTCTTTAAACTTTGATATATAGACATCATATCCCCCATAATCCTGGTGGACCAGGCAGCTGTCACCACGGCCCTATAAATCTGACACAGCTCTCTGGTTCAAAGTGTAACTTAAGCCCTCCATCAACACCATCCGCTATAAATTCAACACACTGTCACATGTCTTTCTCTTGTTAATGAAAAGACACAGAACCGGCTTAATTGAATCTGGTTGTTTGATTGTTTTGACTCTGATGTTGCCAGCATTGCAAACAGCCTTTTGTTTAGTCTGGAACACAGAGCAGATGAGTCTGATGCCAAGTGGCGATCACATGTGCAGAGATATTTTTCAGCAGTTTTGTGCTGTTTTATGATTACACATTAGTCAACAGGGGATGATACAATGGCGTCTTATAATTGCCTTTTCACAATGACATAAGGAAATTGCTGGAAATGTTGCTAACAAAGAACAGAACAGATAATAGGAAACAGCTTGATGTCAAAAATTTATCAGACCAAAGTGCGAAAAGAAAACAGAGAAAACAAAGCCATATTTTTTACTTTGGAAAAGGGGGGAAAAAATACAACATTCAGATTTTTCTTCAGTAAAATTTAATAATCACATTAACTTCTTGCCAGCTTCTCAATATGTTGCCCTTTCCTCATGGACTGATTAATAGAAGGACTTGAAAGTGTCAGAATTTGTTATTTTAGGGAAAAACAATAAGCTTGGTTAATACAATTACTTCTAAATTTGTACTAAATTCATCATTAAACTTGTACCTTCACCAACTTACGTTTTTTGGCATCTGTGTATACTGAGATATTTAATGATTTGTAATGTGTGAAAGTTGTTTTCTCTCATGTCTTCTCATGACAAGAGAGAGAGACTTTTAATGTTGATGAGGATTTCACCTGGTTAAATAAAGGATATAAATATTAATATCCACCAGGTTTAAGTTTGGGGTTACATTTGAGCCATGTATAAACTGAAAAAGTTTGTTCCAGACACACGTTAAACATGGAGGTGAAGAGATGTTCCCTTTAAAATAAACACAAAGAGTGGATGCTGGAAGATCACTTGATGGTATTAGTATTTGCACTTGTATATTGGGAAGTATATTCACCTGTACCTTAAAAATAACATTCAGCTACCTCGCCATTCAGAAGTGTTTTAATATTTGACGTCCCAATCATTGACCGTATACAGAGATGGAGATACGGGCCCAATCCCAGTTCACCCCTTACCCCTACCCCTCCGTTTTGCACGTTCACATGAAGGGGTAATGTTGTTCCGAATCTCGATAAGTCAGAGGGAAGGGCTAAGGTGGAGGGATGTTTGGCCCTCGAAACGGAGATTTTTCAGGACCACACTACGAACAGAGGGGTAGGAGAAATTTCCCATAATTCTGTTCAAATCATCAGCAAAATGGAGGCAAACACGACCAAAAACTACAGCAGTGTGATGAAAGAAACACAAAAATGTACGTATTTCCTCGTAAACAACTTAATCATTTGATCTACCATTTAATGCCATTTCAATGTGTTACAGATCGCATTTCTGCGGTTTATAGTAGATAGCCGCAAAAAGATGACCAAAGCCCATGCAACAGAGATGGTTACAGCTACTGAAGGCATGGAGAATACGTTCAGAAACAAAGTTTGACATCTGTTTATAGCGGCATCGATGACTGCTGATGACGTAA
>JAPTMW010000005.1:35728191-35738294 GCA_029822955.1 Ostorhinchus angustatus
ATGTATGTATACTCATGCACACCTGCATACATACACACCCAAACATTTATCTGTGAAGAAGTAGCAGCAGTTTTCCTGCAGTGAAACAGGGAAATGTGGCAGCAGTATTGCAGTATAGCTGAAGTATTGCCAGGAAAATACTGAAATCAGCAGCTGTTACATTTCACAGTGAACCACGGGTGCCCCTGCCCAGAAGGATTATTGTGAGGTGCAAGAAAATGTGCATACATAAAAATAGTGCAAAAAAATCAAACAATTGAAAATTAATAATAATAGCAAGCAAGCAAAATGTATTTATATAGTACCTTTCACAGACAAGAGAAATCACAAAGTGCTTCACGAAACATAATAATATATAAATAAGACAGTGATAATAGTAGTAAATAATAAAATTCTATAGGCTATATACATATTTACACAAGAAGTAGAATTACAATATGTCTGGCAGTGCAGATGGGAGACAACCCCAGATGCCGTTCCAAACAGTTCACAAAAACAAAACAGTAAAAAGCAAAATACAAAAATAATAAAAGTAGTTGCTCTATGTGCACAGTTGCAGCAGGACTTGACCACCTTAAAGAAAAAACAACAAGCACAGCAAAAACATATAGAAAAGGCAAAGAAGAAGGGGGGTGCTGTTGTTCGTGCAGTGCAGCACCATCTTAATTGATAGCAATTAGATAATAATAGCATTTTACATATTGTGATATTAATCTATGCAACAGCAACAATAAAAACACAGGATTAGGAGCGAGCACATCAGAGAGACAGCTCAAGTTGGACATTTTGGGGACAGATTGAGATAGTTTGGACATGTGCATTGTGAATATATTGGTAGAACGATGATGAAGATGATGTAGCTACCAGGCAGGAGGCAAAGAGGAGATTTATGGATGTGATGAAGGAGGACATGCAGGTAGTTGGTGTGAAAAAAAAGATGCAGGGGACAGGGTCAAATAGAGGCAGATGATTTGTTGTAGCAACCCCTAAAGGGAGCAGCTGAAAGTAGTACAGTAGTAGTAGTAGCAGTACTAGTAGTAATTGTAGTAATAGTAGTAGTTGTAGTAGTAGTAGTAGTAGTAGCAGTAGTAGTAGTAGTAGTAGTAGTAGCAGTACTAGTAGTAATTGTAGTAATAGTGGTAGTAGTAGTTGTAGTAGACTCCCAAACAGTATGTACCTCCAGGCCATCAGTGTGATGAATACATTTCACCCTCTCCCACTCCCACCTGTACGCCCAACATAGGGTTCGGCATGGACAAAGACAAACTGACCTTGGGACTTACACTAGATATTTTTAGTTCAGTGCATAGGTCTATCATGAGCTCTCACATCAAATGTTACTGCTCACAATGACATTATTTTTAGTGCATCATATTTTTTAAATTTATATATGCCCATATATAGTGTACACTATATTCACACATTCATATATTCTTTGTTAGTTATAGTGACATTACTGGTGGTCACTGACAGATTCTTAATTTATTTTAATTATTGGAAATGAATTAAAAATATTGGTTGAATTAAACTAAACCATGAAGCGTTTGTTTGTTGCTGGCCCTTTAAGTGTGACATCGGGTGACGTATTGCGGAGAGGGCGTGGTCGGCCTGTGAAATGTCAGGGAGGAATGGCGCTCGGCGCGGTATTTTGAACAATCGCTTTTTCCTTTCCTCGTTTTATCTGGAAACGTTGCCTAGCGCAAAAATTCGGGTAAGCACAGCTATGTATAAGGCCCAGCGAAGCTTTGTGACACTGCATCCAGTATAAAGCAGCACACCTAAGAATGTGGTTGATGTTGAAGCATATTATAGTGCTAGCTAGCTGGGGTTAGCAAGCTCAGCAAGTTTGCTAGTACAGTTGTCCTGCCCGCTGGGTTGGCTTGATGAGGCTGATGATGATAACGATAGTAAAGGGTAGACACCAAAACAGCACCCGGCGAACGGCATAATACATGTAGCTGACCGGCTACAGTGATTACTTCTGTGTGTTGAGTTTGTATTAACAATACTTATAACCAGTGTTTTCATGTGTTGTGAAATAATGACGCAAAATATCTGTAAACTTGTTAACTTAGCACGACAGAGACATGTATTGACAATTGTTTTATTTTGCGGTCAAGTGGATGTTTTAACGATTTCTGTGTCTTTAGTGTCTCCTGTCAAAACGCAAGGGGATACATCAGCTGTTTAGCTACATTTGCCGCTAGCCATTTTCACGTTTCTTAAAAAAAAAAAAAAAGCTGTATAATAGTTGACATGTTTGTTGTGTATGACCTAGACTTGTATATGATACGTTTTCTTTCTCAGTACGACTTACCTGACGTTTCACTTGGATGTGTCTATTATAATTAGTCAGGCCACGCTAAGTTGAAATGTAGACATAAAGCCCATGCTTTAAATAGGGGTTATACATGGATAAAGTCGGTACTTTAAAATGGTGCATCGCTAAAATGTTCTTATCCAAAAGAATACCACAAGTGACAGATGGAATTATTGAGAGCTAGCGTTGTTTACGTTGTCAGACTCTGTTAAAATAGTTTAACACTTCCTAGTAACATTAATAAACAGCTACTAGTTAGTGTTATCTGTAGCTCATATGTAGTTGTTCTTATTTGCGGCTGCTTGCTTGGTGTCTTGCCTTTACGTGGGTGAATAATAATAAATACACCTCCTCACTCTGCATAGCTTTGTGTTAGCCGGGAAGCTAGCTGAGCTGATGACGATGTAAAAATGGCGGATCTTTCGAAATCCAACCCCGGCCTGAAATAGTAACGAAGCCAACAAACAGCTTGTCGCTTTCTCACTCTTTGCCCCAGCTGGGACCACTGCTGGAGATGTTTTTACAAGAATTATTGTTGCTCCGTGTTGTTTGCGCTTGTCTGTTTTATCCGAGGACGTGAAAATATTTGGAGCAGTGAGTTGAGTGTGAGTGGTTTGGGGTGGGTAGGGTTCATATGTGTGTTTCGGTGGATTAATGTTGAGTAGAGTGCAGCAGGACAAAGATCCGCCTGAGATGATCGGTGCGGCCTAGCTAAACCAGCATCAGCTGTCAGGCCCTGTCAACAGTAGCAGAAGGCAAACGTGTTCAACGTAGGCTTCTTCATTGATTAAATGCCACTTGATTATTAATAAGTGATTTATTGACCAGCATAAAGTTATCAAAACGGTCATTTCTGCTGAGAGTGCACGGCTAACTCGCTAGCTATTACAGCTATATTCATTTGTTTATTTTCTTTGCAGAATGGTATATTCTCAAATGGACTATTATTCTCCTCACTTATTTAGTAATTGAAGCACTTTAACTAGAAATATTCTTGCAGTTGTTAATGTATTGTATGTAAATGCAAGAACATTGTAAGCAATGTTTTTAATTTAAATGTGTATTTTGAGTACAACACAAATGCACATCCCCTGTTTTATATTGGGTTAAAATAATTACTTAAAAGAATTGGGGGTTGGGGTTTCAGAAAAAATTGCATTTTTTCAGCATTGCGTATTTAACCACATTTTATAGCTTTCCCATCTATAGTACAGTATGTGTCTTGGACTCACTTCACAGTGACAGTTAAAGTTATATTGCTCTTGCAGAATTGAACGACTGCCGAGACTCTGCAGTCATGGACGTGGTGTCACCAGAACTCAACAGCCTCCTTCCTGATGAGATCATGGATACTGAGGCTATAGAGGACATTCCTCACTCCCAGTCTGATGGCACCAATGTGCAGTCAGAGCCCGATGAGGACACATCGGTTCCAATGGAAACAGACACACCTGTGGCTTCTGAAAGTGGCTTCTGTTCAGATGCCGCTTCAGCAGAGCAGGGTCTGATCACCTCCACAGACTCCACGCTGAGCATCAGCTCTGGAAATCCGATTCCTATCTCCATTTCTAGTTTGTCATCACCCCTTCTCACCCTCAAACCATGTCTGGCCACCTCAACAGCCACCACCAAGACTACAGATAGTGTGACTGGGACTAGTGTCACTACAAGTGGTTTGCAAAAGCTCACTGCTCCCTTCACCATTTCTGCTGCAAACCACCAGATCATTCTCAACAAAGTAGCCTCATCACAGGCCACTGAAGCAGCAAAGTCTGCAGGATCTCCCCAAGTCATAAAGCAGGAGGGACAAAAATTGTTGGTTACAGCTATAGGGAAGTCGGGGCAGCCTATTGTGTTGCAGTTGCCACACGCTGGCAGTAAGGCTGGTGTTGCCCAGACTTCAGGAGATGCCAAGTCCCAAACCCCACAGTTTAAAGTGGTGACTATTGGGGGACGATCGGAGCTCAAGCCAGTGGTGGGAAGTAGTGCCAACCAGGTGACAACATTGCAGGCCCAGCAGCTGAAGACTGTACAGGTAACATTAATAGCTTTTATTACTGTGCAATAAGGGTTTTTGTTAATTTTAACATTTTAAATATTAGAATTTTTTTTTCATAGCCATTAAGATGTCATCTACTGGTTAATAATAAGTGATGGCTAACTGGCTTAGTCTTTAAAATGATATGATAGTGAAAACCCTGGTGCAAATGTACTCAACACAACACAACTTACAGCTGTGGAGTTAGATAAACTCTCAAAAAGAATCCAGTGTTTTTGGCTTTGCTAACCACTGCAGTAGCCAGTTTTCCATCCATTAATACTTCTGAAGGGCACATCCAGCATGTAAACGTATGGGCTGCCAGCCATGATCTGAACTGAATTGAGACACCATGTGTTGCATATCATGGTGGTAAAGATGTTCTACTTTACTTGGGTCCTTCTCTGGTTAACCAGGTAGAAAGTAGGGAAGTAGAAATTTGCTACAAGCCAAATGTTTAAATCTGACTCTTGTCAATGTACAGTTTGGGTAACGAATGAGTGTGTACAGCGGAACACTAATTTGGACTTTTTTTTTTTTAAACTTTGCCTCATCGTCTGCCTATAACCTGTTATCACAGTTGATCGGGTATTTGGCAGCTTTACTCAAGCATAAAAGTGATGTTCTTGTGGGTATATATTTGCATCTAGAATATTTGACAATTTACAGGAACATATAAAACATAGGAATGTGATGCAAATCTAATGTAGGCAGGGGCATACACACAGATTATAAATCAGCAAGTGTATCAGCTTGAGAAGACAAATAGATTTGATTTATTCCTAGAATGAACACAAGCATGAGAAAATGCCATTTTTACAATTCACTTAAATTTAATAGGCATTTGGTCAGATTAAACATGTTATTTTCATGTGTTTTTATACATACAAATACCATAATTATTACTGAATGTCACTGCAGATCGCTAAAAAAACACCAGCATCCTCAGCAGCACCGATCAAGTTTATCATCACAAAAACTGTTAACAGCAAAGGTCTCAGCCCTCAGTCATCTGTGTCACCTGTTATTGCAGGTAAGTGTCTTTTCAGTTATTGTTGATTAGTCAGTTGTTAAATATGAACAGTTTTTAGTGTTAAGGTGTTCAACATAACATCCTTGTTCTGTTTAAGTATCCATTTCCTTAAAATCATCTCTTTACAGGACGGGTCCTCACACAGAATTCTCCAGTGATGCCTGCAAGGACTATTACTCTGACTGAGCCCCATAGCACTAGTATTCAAAGCATACCAGGCAAAAAGATTGCAATTTCACCCCTTAAGACACCTAGTAAGGTAAATTTACAAATCTCATACGTGGGACACACTGTCATTTAATACTTTTTCTTAAATTCATGATCAGATGCATCTTGTTATTTACATTCACATCATGGTGAAAGAAGGAAAACAATGGGAATAGTTCCCATAGTAATGGTCAGGAGTATTCTTTTATGTTGCTGTGCTATTGCGATTGCTATTGCTATTGCTATTGTTATTGCTCCTACTACACAGATTATCACTGTTGCATAAATGTAGCTGTTGGGTTTTTTTTTATTTTTAGTATTAATTTTTTTAGACTGACATCATTTAGACATGTACAGAGGGGGGATAGTGAATACATTGGTAGAAGGATGATGAAGTTGGAACTGCCAGGCAGGATGTCTAAAGGAAGACCCAAGACAAGATTTATGGAAGTAGTGAAAGAGGACATAAAGGTAGTTGGTGTGAGAGAAGAGGATGCAGAGGATAGGGTTAAATGGAGGAAGGTGATTTGTTGCGGCAACCCCTGAAGGGAACAGCCTAAAGAAAAAGAAGGCAGCATTCGCAGTTTTTTTGAAAATCAATGTAAAGTTTTAAGAGAAGTTGTAAATGCTATTTTGGTACCTGTCATATTGTTACTTCATATTTCTTTGCACCAAATGAAGATGTTACAATTGTCAGATAGTCATTGTGATTTCAGTGGTGATGTGAGAGCAACCCAGCATAAAATGTTGCTGAGAACTAATGTCCAGAGTAATTTCCGTGCTTTGAGGAAATATGCTGAATATAGGCAGTAACCTCAAACAGCAAACAGACACACGCAGTATGGAGTACTAAAATGTCTGACTGGATGAATAGTTGGACTGACAGTATTCCACTCTCCTCGATGTTTGCAGGTGACTGTGGTATCTGTGGCATCTCCGACCCCTAGCGCCCCACAGAAGTCCGTCACACTGCCTGTGAATGTAGCACTTGGCCAGCAGATCCTCACAGTACAGCAGTCCACATCAGCCTCGCCCGTCAAAGTGGCCACCAGCCAAACCACAGCACAGGTGAGACCAGAGCCCACAGCTGTTTGATCAGCTGAAGTGTGGGCACTGATGCCATGGATTTTGTTGCAGATGAGCTGTTTTTGTTCATCAATATTGTACTGGATTTGAATAAGTCGAATTAACTTATGTAACTTATATTTGTTTTGTGTCTCAGGTTAAGCCAGTACCTTTTTCCTTTTATTACAAATGGATGGCTGTAAAATCTGACTAGGCCTTCGGTTTTTGTCACACATTGTTGGAAGAGAAAGACACAGGGCTGACTTAATTAGGATAGGACTTTTTTTTCTTGGTCAGCTACAAAAGGCAATTTTCCCATTTTTTAAAAAGAAATCCTTGTAGAGTTGTAGTATATTATTGTCTCTTTTCCTAAAGAATGGGGCATAACCCTCTGGTGGGCGATAGGGAATTGCTTTATTCTGTCTCATTTTCATTGTGATGCAATTGTATTCAAAAGCTGTGATTAAACAAGTATCACTCTGAAATGACTTGTTTACATTTACAAGATAACATTTTAAGGAGCTGAGAAAATTCCAGTAATGTATCTGCTGTTCAATCTGACCACTTACAGAGTATTAAACCAGTGCAGTCTGTGGCAGTGGGAGGTGTCAGTGGCTCCCAGTTCAAGACCATCATCCCACTGGCCACCCAGCCGAATGTACAGCAGATTCAGGTGCCAGGTAGCAGGTTCCACTACGTTCGCCTTGTCACAGCCACAACAGCAAGCAGCACAGGACAGCCCAGTGGTCCCAGTACGAGTTCCATACCAACAGGTGACTCAGAACATCTGACATCTATCAGTACTAAGTAAAGGTACATGTAGAAGCTCTTTTGTCATAACATCTGATGCTTAATGTTCCACAGCTAAGCCGATGGTTGTCAGTACGGGAGCAGTGAGGATGTCGGTCCCAATTGTCCCAGCACAGACCATGAAACAGGTAACTGAACGGAGTGTATTCATTCAACATGGGGTTTTCTGGAGAATACTTTTAGCTGAATTCAGTCATTCCCTGTAGGTGGCACCGAAGCCTTTGACATCAACAGCCCAGGTGGTGACCACTGCTCAGACACAGCAACGCCTAATCATGCCTGCAACTCCACTACCACAGATCCAGCCCAACTTCACCAACCTCCCTCCAGGCACCGTCCTGGCACCAGCTCCAGGAGCCGGGAATGTGGGCTATGCAGTCGTGCCAGCACAATATGTCACACAGGTTAGTTATTGACAGCATCATTATGCAGAAACTGCAAATGAAGTTGAAAAGTTTGCAATATTTATCTGTGGTGGCCTGTTTCTTTCCAACCTGTATTTCTTTTAGCTCCAGCAGTCACCTTTCGTGACCCTTGCCAGCAGCTCTGGTTTCCAAGCATCCGCTGGCATCCAGACTCAGGCCAGACTTCCACTCAACGGGTAAGAACTGACAGGAAGATGTTTAATGCACAGTGTGTGTGACTGACCAACTGAAGCACTAATGTTCTGTTGGAAAGCAGCCTACCCTATAAAAATACTAAATTAATATTATATCTGTTTTTAATGGTGTTTTTTTTTTTATCAACCCAGTTGTCTCATTAAATGTTTTGTTAATTTAATTATAAAGGAAAAACTGGTCTAATACTGGCGTACTGGAACTTAAGTGTTATATTAATAAATTCTATTACTGTGGGACTCGCAGCTTATCAACAGCTGAGACGACATCCAGACCGAGGAAACCCTGTAACTGCACCAAGTCACAGTGTCTCAAACTGTAAGTACAACTGTTATTATGACCAGTTTATTGATGCTATGTAATACTGCTGATATTGGTAAATAACACACAATTTCCCTTGTTACAGTAGGTGATAAATTGTGCAGTCAAAGATGATGTGAGGATGAGACAGTACAGTTATACTGTATAAAGATTTAGAAAAAAAAAATGCACACAAAATAATGTCATCTTCTGCTATGAGCCAAACCTTTAGTCAAACCACTGGTATTAGTATCAGCCTAGAAAATTGATTGATGACATATTTCATTTTTAGTAAGCCTGTCCTGTTTTTGTTCTCTTTAGATACTGTGACTGCTTTGCAAACGGAGAGTTCTGCAATAACTGTAACTGCAATAACTGCTTCAATAACCTGGAGCATGAGACAGAGCGGCTCAAAGCTATAAAGGTAAGCTGGAAAGGTCTGTGTTGGTGCAACTAAGTTACATCTTCAGGAACGTGTGATCAAGGCAAAATGTGTCTTCACAGACATGTTTGGACCGGAATCCAGAGGCCTTCAAACCTAAAATTGGTAAAGGCAAAGAGGGCGAGTCAGACCGTCGACACAGCAAAGGTTGCAACTGTAAAAGATCAGGCTGCCTAAAGAACTACTGCGAATGCTACGAGGTGAAACATCAGCTACTCAATTGTTTGCACTGGGTGTTTTGTTATGTTTCTCTCAACATGGATGGTTGACAGACGTTCCTTCTTTTTAAAAGGCAAAGATCATGTGCTCGTCCATTTGTAAATGCATCGGCTGTAAAAACTTTGAGGAGAGTCCAGAGAGGAAGACCCTCATGCATTTAGCTGACGCAGCAGAAGTCCGAGTGCAGCAGCAAACTGCAGCCAAGACCAAACTGTCATCACAGATCTCAGACCTGCTCATGAGAACAACACCCGTCATTTCCAGTGGAGGCGGAAGGTACGCTAATACTTTAATACAACAGCAACAAAGTAAGAGACTTCTATAGGACTATAATAATATGATTACGTTATACAGATAAGTTAGTTCTAATGCCACTGCTCTTTTCTTTTGTTATGGCTGTTGGGCATAGCAAAGACTTTCTATGACTAAAATAAACTGTGTTGAGCTAAATGTGAAACAGCAGACGGAATCTACAACAAATGAGAATTAGACAGTTTCTCTGTTGGGATGCTGACCTGAATATGAATAAATGTCCTGTGCCCCTCTTATGATCCCATCCATGCATCAGGTGGTTAGTTCTATTTTATTATTTCAAATATTGAGCATCAGTGAAATGAATTTCCACTTTTATATTCAAATCCTATCATAATAATGCCATTTACTTGAAGCTGGAGAAAGAATGTTTTTTTTTTTTAATCTCAGTCCTTCATTAAGGGATTTAAATGCATGTAGATTACATTTTAGGAAAATAACAGTTTAAACATTTCACTTTTCTTAGGTTCATTTTTTATTTAACCATGAACTTCTTTGAAAATGAATCTCTTTTTTTGAGGGAGACCTGACGAAGAACGCACACCAGCACATACAAATGTTAATTCAAATATACCAAAAATGTACAGAATATGATACAACAAAATACCAGATAGAAAAAAGGGTGATAAAACAGATGGTGAGGTACATGAGACAAAATTCAGCTAGGAATAGCAATTACACTCTTCAGTTATATAGTGTTAAATTCACCCAAGGAAACAAAAACACACAGTTGTAGAATA
>JAPTMW010000005.1:35745167-35756937 GCA_029822955.1 Ostorhinchus angustatus
AGTAATGACTGTGTTTTTACAATAAAAGACGAAGAAGAAGAAGAAGACTGACGAAGAAGAAGAAGAAGAAGTAGGAATAGTCATGGAGTCTTCACACATGTTCCAAATGCATGCTGCGTTTTGTTTTCTCTTGTAATATTTGTTTCACCTTTGGGAAAAAGAGCTTGTGTAGGTAGGTGTAATTTTTCTAATTATAATTTACGAGGTTCACTTTGTTTCACACAAACCTGGACCTTTATCTCACACATGACTTTGCTCGTTAAATATTGTGAATTTAATCATTAAAGCTACCATTGTCCAATATTTGGTGATAAAGTAAAAAAATAAAATAAAATAAAAATACAACCTATCGTCAGACGTAGTACGGCCGTGTCCGGTGCTCCACGTGGTCACAGGTAGTGTTTCCGTGGGGTCTGCCATATGCTTGACCCATGTTAAGTAACGAACCGTAGAGTAGATGTTAACTCAGAAATAAGTAAACGCTTTGTGTAGGTGTTCTCGGCTCAGCAGTCACCCACTCATCCTGACAGTCATGTGTTCTTTTGACCCCACTGTGATCAGTTCTGTGTAGTTCTGTACCCTGCAGAACATGTCTGATATTGATTTGTGCTGGGGAAAAAATAAATGTGAAATATTCTTTCTTTTACAGATCAAGAAGGTACCAGGTGGACAAGTACGTACTGTTTTGTTCTTTATTAATTTCTCATATTAACGACCATCCCAATGATTATACCAATCACTACCCATCTGACCCATTCATATGTTTGGCGAAGATTATAAACCAGTTTCTGAATGAGGGTGGATTATTTGACTTGTCATTCAGTTTTCTTGTGAGAACTTTGTTTTTGCTCACATTAATATCTTCTGTTTGCACAGGGTGCTGCAGCCGAAGACAATGAAGACTACGCCTTCACACGACTATTGAAAATCCAAGGTGCATATGACCAAATAAGTGAATAAAAACTGTGAACCAATATAGACGTGTCTGGTTTTGTCTAATCAGTGTGTGTGTGTGTGTGTGTGTGTGTGTGTGTGTGTGTGTGTGTGTGTGTGTATATATATATATATATATATATATATACACATCTCCAGAGGATGTCTGTTAAATTGGTTCAGCTGGCACATGTGGCAACATTCATTATGGTTTATCAGACTTTTCAGATGTTTTATGCTAAACAAGTAATTTGTAGTTTTAATAAAACCTTATGTTACTTAACAAAAGGGTTTTTGTGTAGCTTTACAGCTCAGTGTAATTTGAGTATGTTTTAATAGATGTATCGATCAACTGGTTGCAAACTTAATGTCTACAAAAAAGATAAAACATGGAATTAACGCCATGCAAGAGCACAATAAATACAGCTCAATTTAATATATATATATACATATATATATATATATATATATATACACATTTCCAAACATGCACTCCACTGGAAACTTCAAGATGGGCGTTTTCACATTCTCAAACCAAGTAACTTGCACATTTACAGTAGTTGTGGCATGAAGTGACCCAACAAATGAGCAAATGTAAAGGATGATGGGATGCATGCACATGAAACCTGTGACAGAAAGCCTATTATTCCCTCAAATATTGATATCTAAACTGTTCCAAAATCAAAACAGTATTGTACTGTTCACAAAGTGTTTCCTTTTTGAAAACACTGCATTTGTTACTTTGACCAGTCTGAAAGAAATAATTTCAAGGACATTTTTCTTTGGAATTTAGGAGTAATGTCTGGTTTATGGAATAAACATTCATTTTTTCCCCCATCACACATTAAAAGCAAAACCAGAGATGAGGTTTTTTTCCCCAACATTAGTGTCCAACATTCCTTTCCTAAACAGTGACAAAAGTAACTCTCAAATATCATACTTCCTTAAACATAAATTCCATGTCAATACTCTAAAACATGACAGTGAAGTGCTGTTATGGTCATTTCTATTCTGACCTTTAACGTTTTTAATAGCTTATGTAGCATTATTAGCATATTAGCGGGTGTAAGCTTAGCGTACGGACCTTCCCCGGAAGTGCTTCTTCTTCGTGGGAGGAGGAGACTGTTGCTTAGTGCCACGTTGATGGAGACCAGTGGGGACGTGGAAATCTGTCTGAGTCCGCAGCCGGGACCGGTAGCTTCTAGTGTTTTTACAGCCTGTAATCCTTAAGCAGAACCGAAAGGGGAACTTGTACGGGTGGAGGGTGTATATTGTTTGCAACCCATTTTATGTGTGCGTTAAAGTAAAAAGGAGCAAAGAAGGGAAGGTAAGCCTATTTGGTGAAGTAATAAGATCTGTGTGGGTTTGTGTAAGAGTCAACAGTCCTCCCACTGTCATATTTTGCCTGCACGGGCAGCTAGCAGGCAGCAAAACGTTATTTCGCCTTGTAGCAGTAAGACACCGTGTACTACTAAGCGGGTACAAAAGGTGACTGTGAACAGTAGCCTGTTTCGTGCTAATAGACTGTTTTTCTGTGCTAATGAGCTCCTTTTGGTTCGTTACCTGCTGTGTGGCTCCTAATTGATTCATCAGCTGTTAGCTTGCTACTAGCTCGTACTGTACTTTTTTATTTTTTAATATTAACATGAAAATGCAGTGTAATTTATTCGACAAAACGCTATTTCGGAAAATGCGAATTGCAATACCTATGTATTTGCTAGTGTCAGTCAGAGGAGGTCATTGTCTTGCGCCTTTAACTATAAGTACTTTGTGTATTTACAAGTGTAACAATAGCAAGGTTATTTAACAGGCAGCCGCCACGAGGCACAGAGGAGAAAATACACTAATACACCAGTTTGAGAACACTGTACACATTACTTACTACAGTATAAACGTGTATTAGAGAGAACATCACTGTTACTACTAGTGCTATATTTCAGTGGTGGATTCGTATGCATTGCAAAGCAAAAACCTAATTTACAAAAAGTAGTAGGAAGAAAAGCAAAATTAATCACTGTGAAGTAAAATCATCTTTATTTATAGAAATATTATTGGATGAGTATTGCTGCATAAAGGTGCCTGTAGTGCTTTCTGTCTATACTTTACCTGCTTTATTGGTTGTTTATGCATCAGTATTTGGTAGAAATATAGCTCAGTAGTATCAGTAGTAATTTGTAGTTTTGTTGTCCCAAAAATATGTATTTATTTCTACAGGATGAAACTCAAAGAGATCAACCGTACAGCCATCCAGAGCTGGAGTCCTGCACAGCACCACCCCATCTACCTGGCAACAGGTATGAGCATGCATCAGACACCAACACTGGCCCGCTGCTGCTTCGTGTTTTAACAGGACATAATTCAAATTTTCTTCCAGCTATTTAAACATAGACTGATATAAAGGAGGACAGGGTTTGGGTTTTCTAACAATTTCCAGGTGTCCTTGTGAACATTAGATTTATCTAATCCATCAGTCATGAAAGACAGACTCGTCATTCCTCAGTTCTGTGCAAAATTGTATTTACCATTTCACTTGAAGAAAATGTATCCAAATTTGAACATCTGTCAGAGTTACAGCCATTTCATCACATAATCCCCTAACAGCTCAACAGCAACACTGTGAAAACACTGTGATTTTGGTATTAAAAGACTGTACTTTGGTGATATACACTTGATAAAACAGACAGCTGAACACTCCTGTTATCATTTGATAATTCTTTATACATATTTACAGAGAACAAAGATGAGTATTTTCCCTGTTGTCCTTCATACTGAAAGAACTGTGTCAAGGAATCTATTAATGGCCACAAGAACAGAATATTTTTTTAAACTAAACACACTTACCAGATCCTAAACCTCTCATCACTCTAAATGTAATGACATTTTAACATGAAATGCACCAAAGACTCCTATGCTTCTTTTTTCTGAAGGAACATCAGCCCAGCAGCTTGATGCCTCCTTCAGCACCAATGCATCTTTGGAGTTCTTCGAGCTGGACTTGGCAGATTCATCTTTGGACATGAAATCATGCGGCAGCTTCACATCTCCTCACAGGTACACAGACCACTTTTGTGTTGTTGACCTAGTTGTTTCTTTGTTGCTGTTCAAGGCACACACATTGTTTTTTTCCTTCCATCAGATACCACAAACTAGTGTGGGGTCCATTTGGCATTGATGCTCAGGGTCACCCATCTGGGGTCCTTATCGCTGGAGGGGAAAATGGCAACGTCATCCTTTATGACCCTGCAAAGATCATCGCTGGAGAGAGTGATGTAGTCATCGCTGAGAGTGACAAACACACAGGGCCAGTGAGAGCCCTCGACGTTAACCCATTCCAGGTATGCTCTAGTCAGTAAATGTAACACTGTGTTCCTGTGATCTTTTTCATAATGTATTCATCTCCAGTGACTAATGTGTGTATATTTTTGGCTTTAGACAAACCTGGTTGCATCAGGTGGGAATGAGTCTGAAATATATATCTGGGATATGAATAACTTTGGATCTCCAATGACACCAGGGCCTAAAACACAGGTACACAGAGTTTTGTGTTCTTTCTCAGTTACTAAGTTGTCTCAGTCTATCATTGAATAGTTCAATAATGCCTGTGAAAAGTATTGCCAGAATATAAAGGTTCTTATTTAGAGGAAACTGACATACCAAATTGTCCTCTGAGTCTCCTTGGTATATCTGTTTGTTGATGTATCTCTTATGTTAACATCAAGTGTTAATTTTTTTTAATAATAATGAGCAATTCAGTCCTAATGACAATGTGTTAATTTCAGTTTGTAAGTATTTAGATGACAGTAACTGATGACAGAGTAAACTGGTGGTGTTTTCCTGTTACAGCCTCTGGAAGATATCAGCTGTGTGGCATGGAACAGACAGGTTCAACACATCCTTGCCTCCGCCAGCCCGAGTGGGCGGGCTTCAGTGTGGGACCTCCGCAAGAATGACCTCATCATTAAAGTTAGCGACCATAGCAACAGAGTACGTTTTTCATCTTGGAGTCAAATCATGGACTGCACACTGCTTTGATTTTATTTGGTTTGAATTATTCAGACATCTTGATTAACTGGAAAAATTGTTCTGATGCTTATGTCTTTGGTTGTAGATGCATTGCTCTGGGTTGGCTTGGAACCCAGAAGTGGCCACTCAGCTGGTCTTGGCCTCTGAGGACGACCGGATGCCCGTCATCCAGATGTGGGACTTACGTTTTGCTACCTCACCTCTCAAAATATTTGAGAATCACACACGGTAAATAGACTTGTTAAAACAGCTTGCAGTTATTCATTGGTGGTCTTAAAATTGTATGTGTGTTGGACTCTGAAGTCATTTTCTTTTTGTGCAGCGGTGTCCTGGCCATCGCCTGGAGCTTGGCTGACCCTGAGCTGCTTCTGAGCTGTGGGAAGGACAGCAGGATTCTGTGCTGGAATCCAAACACAGCAGAGGTAAAGGTTTAACGCCTTACATACAGCTTTTTTAACACAATTGAAGCAGAAGAATTACACAGATCAAGACTTTATACAGAAGACCTATTTCAGTTATAACCTGTCTTTTTAATGTTGAGTCATTTTGTTTTTCAGGTTCTGTATGAGTTGCCCACCAGCAGTCAATGGTGCTTTGACATCCAGTGGTGTCCCAGGAACCCTGCAGTGCTTTCAGCTGCAGGATTTGATGGACACATCGATATCTACTCCATCATGGGAGGCACCAATCAGGCACAAAGCCAGAGACATGCAGACCAGGTAAGACTAAATTTGACTCCCTTGAAGTGTAAGAAGAGGCCAGAAAATAAGATGTATCAAAACCTTAGCCAAATTTTAAGGTAACAGCAGAGCATAACTTGAAAAAGACTGTTATACTCATATTTTTTCTGCCTCCTTTTGTTTATTGAGGCTATTTCAGATACTCTATGATTGCGTGAGGCTGTGGAAATACTGTTTTTCATGATCTTTGTACTTGCTGATGTCTGTCCTTATTTCCATTTTCCCTCACAACATACAGTGAGCTTTCTGAAAAAGGTTATTTCTAGGATCAGTAAATCTTAATCACTTCTTAGTTTATTTCAGCCTCTGTCCTGGGTGTCTGTTGCAGATAAGTAACTCATTTGGGAACATGGATCCATTTGGGACGGGTCAAACTCTGCCTCCACTGCAGCTTCCCCAGACGTCTGCCACTCCAGCTACAATAAACCCCCTGAAGAAACCACCCAAGTGGATTCGCAGACCTGTGGGAGCTACTTTTGCCGTGAGTCTCTTTCTTTACTTTACCTCGCTGCGGTTTAACTTTCAATGTTTTTTCTTCTAAAACACTGACTCTGTTTTGGCTTTTGTTCATGGTCAGTTCGGTGGGAAGCTGGTATCTTTGGAGAATTCAAAGCCGAACCCCCAGCAGCCTCAGCAGCCCACATCGCACATTGTACATATCAGCCAAGTTGTTACAGAAACAGCATTTTTGAAGCGCTCCGATCAGCTGCAGGCCACTCTGAGTGCAGGCAGCTTTGTGGATTTCTGCCAGGAAAAGATCGATGTAGCTGAAAATGAGTTTGAGAAGATTGTTTGGTCCTTTCTCAAGGTATGAATCCGAAAAGAAGAAGTTAATAATCATTATATTCAGTTACAAATACATAATGCTGTCAGTTTTATATTTGTTTCTGTGTTTTGTGTTTTTTAGGCTAATTTTGATAGTGACATCCGCAGTAGGTTCTTGGAGCTTCTGGGGTACAATAAAGAGGAGCTAGCCTTAAAAGTGAGCTACAATATGACCAGTATTCACTCTACCTTACCTCAAAGTATGTTATGTATGTTTTTGATGTAATTGTTTTAATTGATGTGTCCTTTTCTCAGATTTCAGCAGCATTAGAGGAAAAGCCTGCTGAGCCTCTAAAGGTACAGTAAACTGTTTTAAATAACTTTATGTTGCAGGTTTTGCTACATAATCAAAGACTCATTGTTAGAAGACTGTAAGAGTTACAAAGATTATTCAAATTATATGAGGTGCAGTTCCTGCTTTAGGATGCAGCAAATTTCAGTAATAAGCAGAAATAATTGACAACCAGTTAAAAAGATCAAATCACTCTGGGTGACATCAGGGACTAGGATCCTCTCTTCATTACTTGAGATGATTCCAAATTGCACATTACCACTCTCCATTTGTTTGTTTTTTTGTTCCTGCCCACTGTGCCTTTCACATTCTTCCACTGACAGCACAAAAAAATTATAGACTACAGTTGGCAGTAATTAGTATTACTGTTCCTGGCTAACAGGCTGTAAGACTGTAAACTGTCTCTGTCTTACAATTGCAGTAAGGAAGTGTTGCAAGTGGTTAGATAAATCTTGGTATCAATGCTGCTTCACTTGTTGAGGAAGGTGGACATGATTTATCCCTTTTTAAACTCACTGAAGTTGCTCATTTAGTTTCAGCTTAGCTTAAATTTGTTACATTGTGCAAAAAGCATCACTAACCCTAAACCTGAGGTTTAAGGTTTTGAAGCTGACTGTACCTCGTCCTGGTTCCTAAATGACTATTTGAATTCAGTTCATTTTTCAATTCAGTTTTATTTGTAGAGCCCTATGTCACAACAAGGTTATCTCACAGGGCTTTACAGAATCTGCCCTCTTATTAAAATGTGTGTTCTCTGACTCTGGGTTCATACTCTCTCGTCAATCTCCAGGTGGAAGTGCCTGCTCCAGTCGCCCTGCAGCCTTTAGCAGAGCTCAGCCTCGCTCCTCCCGTTGACACTCCTGAGGCAGCGTTCGACATGATCGCTGCAGCAAACCTGCAACCAGCAGCCACACTGGAACTAGACTCAGGTCCTGATCCGCAGACAGAAGAAACAACAGAACTTGATGTAGAGGAAAAGAACACAGTGGATACTGTTAGAGATGAAGCAGAAGAAGGTGGAGACCAGGTTCTTAATGAGGAGCCTGTGGTGGAGGAGCAGGAGAAGGAGGCAGAGGAGGGGGAAGAAAAGGAAGAGGAGGAGAAGGAAGAGGACGATGAGGAGGAAGAGAAGGAAGAGGAGGAGATCCCTTTGGAGGAGGTGCACACTCATCATTGTACTTTTACATTTACAGAGATGATCTTTACTAAAAACACTTATTTAAAATAGCTGAAATGGACAGTGCAAAGACTGAAGTAACAAAAATAAATAAATAATATGATAAATATAATAAGTAAATAATATAATTGGAATACAAAGCAAAACTAAAACAAAATAAGACATTACACGTTGTTTCTCCGGTGTTGTAGGAGATTACAGCACCAGTGGAGGATGAGCCCAGTACTGCTGAGATTTCAGCTCCAACTGAGGAGGTTCCTGAAGCTCCAGCTCCTTCGGACGGAGTCAGTCTCAGCATCAGTCAAGGTAACAACTGCCAAACACTTGTAGCATTAACACGGTTTTAGTTGTTGAAAATGTTAAGTACCTGTAGGTTCATACAGATATGATGTCCCTCAGATAATATCTACAGCAGCCTCAGTGTTTGCTCTAACCAGAGAGAAGGAACTGAAGACAAATTGGGTGTGAAGTGACTGCAGTGTTAGTCTTTTGTTATTTATTAACACTCTTTGTTTGCCTTAAGATGTGGATGGGCTGATCACACAGGCTCTGCTGACTGGAGATTTTGAAGGAGCTGTGGAGCTCTGTCTCCATGACAACCGTATGGCAGACAGCATCATCCTGGCCATTGCTGGAGGAGCTGAACTCCTAGAGAAAACCCAGAAGAAATACTTTACAAAAACACACAGTAAGATAACCAAGGTAAGAACCAGTTTTCTTTCTCACTGTGTTCATGAAGTGAGAGGTAATTAAGGATGACATGACTGTGCTTTGTCTCAGCTGATCAGTGCAGTGGTGATGAAGGACTGGCATGACATCCTGAAGACATGTGAGCTGCAGAACTGGAGGGAGGCTCTGGCTGCAGTCATGACCTACGCTCAGCCTGAAGAGTTTTCATCCCTCTGTGGTGCGTTTATACGTCCTCTGTTTATTTGAAAGACCCTAACAGAAAGACTGTAGTTCCAAAGTCTGTGATTGGTTTGTTATAGATCAGTATCTGTCAGCTGTGAACTTCTGCCTAACTGAGCACTTTTCTTTAGATCTTCTCGGAGACCGACTGGAGGCATCGGCAGATACCCAGCTGCAAGCTCAGGCCTGTCTGTGCTACATCTGTGCTGGCAACGTAGAGAAATTGGTGTCTTGCTGGACCAGAGCACAAGGTGGACACAGTCCACTCTCTCTTCAGGTGTTTATTTGGGGACATGTTACTCCATGTTTTCATCTTATTTATTTTATCTTTGTGCAGGCTTCTTCTGTTGTCTGGAACATAAAAACTAAATGCTACTACGTTAAATGTTTGCCTTTGACTTTGGATGAGCTAACAAAATGTCTGAAACATAACCACATACTAGTATAAAAAAATAAAATCTTTGCGCTTCATCTCATCTTTTTCACCACTCATTTAGTGATTTTTATTAGATTCATAGATGGAGAGACTTTAAATGGACAAGCCCACAAGATATAAAATCATGCCTTAAATTTTTGGTAAAGCAGAAAAGTTGTGACCCTTTACTAATAAAGGTTGCACGCCTTTGAACTGTGAGCCCTAAAGATTACTTCTCATTCTTTCCTGTTAGCTTCAGCCCAAAAAAGTTTCTCTTTGTAGTCACTTTCTCTTGCTGACGCAGTGTTTCCCTCTCTCAGGACCTGGTGGAGAAGGTGATGGTGATGCAGCGTGCTGTGGAGCAGACCCAGCGCTCTGGTCCTGCTGCTATTGGTGTCTTGTTGGCTGAGAAGATGAGCCAGTATGCCAACCTTCTGGCCTCACAGGGCAGTCTGTCTACTGCTATCACCTACCTACCTGACAACACCAACCAGGTACCTCATAGACTAAGATATTACACAATAATACTCGATATTCACTCTAAACCTTTTAATCATTATACAAAGACAACTGTGGCATAATTTTGACTTGTTAGGTTTTCCTGACAGAGTTGGAACCTTTTATATTTTTTTTAAAGAGAGGCACGTTGAAATTTGATGCCTGTAGTTGTCTCTGGTTTTACACATTTCTAATGACAGAGCAACATGTTTTACTGGTGCGTGGTAAAACACCCTCTTTAGTTGTTTAATGGTGGTTGACAAAGAGCATTTAGATGCAGTGCTGTGTCACTAATGTTTTGTTCATTAATAAGCACCAGTTAAAAGGGAATTACATGTATTTTAGATAAGGTAATAGTTACATAAACTTTAATATTTTTTTGTTGTTACTCAAAAATCTTACAATAATGACACATCAAACATAATATGTATGTGAAGTAATATATTTACGATCCAGTTTATGGATCTGGACAGAGAAAGCGGTGATATCTTTTTCATTTTCTATCTCCTCTACACAGATCACTGTACAGCAGCTCCACGACCGCCTCAGTCGGGCTCTGGGGCAGAAAACAGTGGCTCCAGCAGCTCCGGTCCAGACCCAGAGAGCTCAGACTAAGCTGCCTGCCTCTCAGATTCAACATGGCTCAGCTTTGTCCCGTCATCCCTACACCCCGGTCCAGCCCACTCCAGCTCCAGCTGCAGCTCCAGCACCTCTGCCTACGCCCAGCTCGGCCCCTGCACAACCTCAGTATTACCAACCAGTATGTCACACTGTTCTCCTATCGTAATACAAAATGGCTTTACGTGAGGTCTAAAATGTTTCCTCTTCACTTTGACACTAAAGCAAAGCATTCTTAAACCTGAATCTGTGTGGGACCTGGTGTTTCATGCTCAATGTTTTGCTGTCAGAATACATCAGGAGTCACAGAGATCTGGGTTTTTTGGTTATTAAACCTGACTGCAGACTGTTATGTTATCTGTTTTTCATCAAGTAACTGCCTGTTTTACTAGTAATACCAGTGACATCTGAGGTCACATACTAACCTATCACTTGGTGAAGAGCTCATTGTAGATTGCTGTTGTGTTGTAGTCATTTCATGGATTGGTTTTGTGGTTTCCATTCCAGCCAGGGTTTAAATCACATGCTCAAATTGTGCTGTTAGTATAAATGATCAACTTGCTTAAAGCAGGAGAGACTCTATGGAGTAGAGCTTTTGAATTCTTTATGCTTAACATTTTTGTTGGGGTGTTACTGTGTTTTGTGTCATTTGAACCCTGGCTCTTACAGAGCCCTCTCTTGTGTGCATTGTGGCGGTGTGTTTGGTGTTTTCCCCCATGGTGCGGCCATCACTCGTATGTGCCGTGTGTCTCTGTGTGCTTCAGGTGAGGGCTGCCTCCACTGTCACCTCCTGGAGTAACCAAACTCCCACAGCCCTCCCCAATGTCCCTCCTCCTCTTCCAGTAGGCACCACCTCAGACCAACAGGTATACTGACCGCCCACCCAATCCCAACACAAAGCTTTACTGATGTTCTCACACATGATATTAATGGGACTCTTGCCTGACATCCCAAACTCCTCTTTGGCTGCTCTATTTTGTAGGTAATGCCTTGCATTTGCCTGTCCATTCATGTCACCTCCTGTTGATACTCTCTCATCTGTTTCTACAGGCTGTGATACATGCACACTCACCACTCATCCTTTTGTTTCTCCTGCACTTCTTTTGGTTCATAACATGCACATCACCTCCCTGGCTAGGCAGTGAATGCACATTGGCTCACATGTAGGGCTGGGCAGTATGGACAAAAAAAGAAAAGCAGATCTTGATATATTTTGGCTGAAAGACACACTAGAAATCAAAATTATACCAAGTGTATTTTTCGTATTTCTAGTCAAAATATCTCATCACACTTAAAATAAGACATAATCACCTAAAGAGTAACTTTTCAGTGAGATATAA
>JAPTMW010000005.1:35773021-35784250 GCA_029822955.1 Ostorhinchus angustatus
GGTTGAACCACAATCAGTAGCATCAGATGCTACTTCTAATTCATAGTCTTAGTCGATATGGGACTAATGTGGATTGGTATGTGTCAGCTGAAGTTTTTATGAGGCATAAGCGGTTTAAGAGCAATAATACTGGTCACATTTGCGTAAATAAATGCACACAGAAATGTGCACATGTAAAGTATGTACTGAATAACAGTGTCACATAAGTCAGTATCGGCTTAGGACTGGCCTACCAGTCTGGGCTGTATGTGAACTTGTGCATGTGGTGTGTGTCCGTCATAACTTACCTTGACAAATGTGATTGGAGTGGTTGTACCTTCGATGTCCAATAAAAGTGCACTAGTATTTGCGGGTATTGAAACAGTAGCCATTTTTCAAAGGAATCTGCAGCTGGCTAGCTGACTTTAGCTTATCTAATTTACGGCACCAATATGTTGAACCCAGGCAGCACTGGTTCCACTTATTTACACAGAAAAACGAAGCAGAACAAATATTACCCGTGCAGAATCTGTCAACCTGAGCAGCGTATTAATGGTAGTTGTCAGGAACTAGCTAGCCAGCCAGCTAGCTCTCGGCGCATCGCTTCCTAGCTAACTCTGACTTGACTCAGCAGTGAACACACATGTGCGGAGCTGTCAGTTCATCTTCCCGCTCAGTGGGGGGCGGTACTGTGTATTTATCCAACAGCGACAGGAAGAGGAAAAATACAGCGATAAAAACAAAACGACGCATACAGTTTGTAGGTTTTGAAGAAAACTGCCTAAACGGGGCATAGTTTGCTTTCAGAGTAACGTTACGACTTGAAGAACTGTGTCCAACCTGCAGCTGCCCTAAACGAACCGGCAAAAAATATAACCAGACATTAGCGGCGAACCACAAGCTAGCACTAGCGCAGACAGCTAACTAGCCTGCTAGCATCTTCAGGGAATTCTGACGTAGCGTGAGTTTTGCAGCATACCAACACTAACTTTAGTGAGCAATCCTCTACCCGAAAGACTAAACATGTCGGAAGACTACGAATTCAGCGATGACCCAACCATGATGAGAATGGAGGAGGATGGAGAAGCCAACAGTGACGACCCGATGTCTGCCGGTTGTGAGCCTGGCCTGGCGGGGGGAGAGGCCGAAGGATCCAGAATTGACGCCAGTAAAAACGAGGAGGATGAGGGGTGAGTAAACATGACACTGAGTGAAAAATGTGAAAGGCTCCGGAGCTGCAGAAAACACTATAAGACCACACAAAACTGCACTATGAACATATTACTGCAAATACTGAAAAGGACTTGATATATGTTTGATGTCTGATTAAAACACGTAAAGACAGAGTAAGTATTAAAAAAACACAGAAAACATTGTCAATAACTGATTTAGTATATTGTACTCAAGTTGTAGATGCAGCTTTACAGGGACTCCAGAAATCCTTGGGCATTTTATATCCTTTTTTTAATTCAATTTTTTTTCAATTTTAGTGAGATTTTAACAGTGATAGAGTATTATATTCAAACAATGATTTGATAAAAATGTTAAAAAAAAATGATAATGAAAAAAGAAGCAAACTCAAGAGTATAATTTCTCTTAAAGGTAATGTGTATATTATAAATAATTAATTCCGAACTTGCTCACTTGATAAACTTTAAGCTATTAAAGTTTGGCATTTTTGCTTGAAAAGGTTCATGTTAAAATGGAAGAGTACAGAGGTTCTGTGATGTTTATAGTACTTAGTAAAAGTGCTATTCATGCTTCTTAACTGTGTCTCTTTTATATAGGAAAATGTTTGTTGGAGGGCTCAGCTGGGACACAACCAAGAAAGACCTGAAAGATTACTTTACCAAGTTTGGTGAGGTTGTAGACTGCACACTAAAACTCGACCCCATGACTGGCCGTTCAAGGGGCTTTGGTTTTGTGCTCTTCAAAGAACCTGAAAGTGTTGATAAGGTATTATGCTGTCCCATTAAGCATTGTTTTTTTTTTGTTTGGTTGTTTTTTTTTTTTTTTTTACCTTATTGAAGCTTATAATCTTAATGGGAAAGAGCCACAACATTACAGTATCCTTTCTGCTGGTGTAAAAGTCATATTGTCATTGTGTGCCATCTTATCTAAAACTACCATTCTATTCAATAGGTTGCCTCACAGAAGGAACATAAACTAAATGGAAAAGTCATTGACCCCAAAAAGGCCAAAGCAATGAAGAGTAAGGAGCCTGTGAAGAAAATCTTTGTTGGAGGTCTTTCTCCAGACACTCCTGAGGAGAAAGTCAGAGAGTATTTTGATGCCTTCGGAGAGGTATGTCCATCGTGTAATCTTCTCAGAATTGCAGACAAACAAATCTTGTCAGTATGATTCTTTATATGTGATTTTTTTTATTATTATTACTTTTTGTAATAATGGTACAAACAGGTGGAGTCAATTGAACTTCCCATGGAGAACAAAACAAACAAAAGAAGAGGCTTCTGCTTCATAACTTTCAATGATGAGGAACCAGTTAAGAAGATCATGGAGAAGAAGTACCATAATATTGGACTAAGCAAGGTACATATTTGTTGTTTTCATCAAAACCATTTCCACTTTAAAATGATATTTCACAACAGAGGTCTGATGACACAATGGGTAATTTTGCTTCTCTTCAGTGTGAAATCAAAGTGGCCATGTCCAAGGAGCAGTACCAGCAGCAGCAGTACTGGGGAGGCCGAGGTGGATACTCATCCAGGTCACGAGGAAGAGGTGGTGGTGAGTTTAGGAGGCCATCATTTATGTACATAAAGTGTTGCATGTAAATGTATTTTAGGATTGAACACAATTAAAATAATATAGAACTCAGAATATGCCCAAGTAGGTGTTAAATCAATTTCCAAATGAGATTATGATAAAATTATGATTTGATCCACAGTAAATGTAAAATTTGTAAAGTGGAGCATGCCGGTCGACCAGTGAAATCCTACACTGCTGAGAGTTTGTGCTTTACATGCTTCTTCTTTTCCTGCTACTCTCTATGTTGGAGTTCAACATCATTATATTTTTCTTTTCTGAAAATTAATTGCCAGAATGACCATTTCCACTAAACCAAAATCATAACTGTAAAATTCGTCAGAATGTGTCACTAGCCAGTTACTTTTCAATCCCTATTAAGATTAATTGTTCCCTGATGAAACTCCCTAAGGAAGACGAGTGATTACATCCTCTGCTTTTACACTTTCTCTTCATTTGCAGGTCCCAGTCAAAATTGGAACCAGGGTTATGGCAACTACTGGAATCAAGGCTATGGAAATTATGGAAATTATGGATACAGTAATCAAGGTTATGGAGGATATGGAGGCTATGATTACTCTGGGTACAACAACTACTATGGTGGTTATGGTGACTACAATAGTAAGTTGACCTGTCCCAAAAGCACCATGACATGCCTTATACTGTATGTCCCATGTCAGCTGTTATTTAACTTTTATCAAATTACATAAATATTGTATTTTAGATCAGTCTGGTGGATATGGCAAGTCGCCAAGGCGTGGTGGTCACTCAAACAGTTACAAGCCGTATTGATGGGGAAAACCCTCCAGATCAGTAGGTATGTAAAAACACACAACATTACTTGCTTTAAACTTAAGTAGTTACATTTACTTTGCTGTTTGGTAACTTTATGCATAATTTCCTCTTATAAATTTCTTTTTCTCAGCACCCACAAGTGCTTTACAGTAGTGGTAACATAGAGGCTACACTGTTGTGGCGATTATTTTAACACAGCCGGCCTTCTGCTGCCTCTTTTGCACCTTCTTTTTTTTAACTGTAAAGTTAACAGGTAAAGTACTGCTACTACAGTAAATGGATGCCAAAGTTAAGGATGTGCAAGGAAACAGAAAAGGAAGTATGTTGTCTCCTAACTCTGACATACCTTGTTTGTACCTGCCAGCGGAGCTTCCTTGCAGGCCATGAGCTGACTCCCAGATACTCTCAGGGCCCGCTCAATGCGGACCGGGTACGAGAAGCATACGCTCTCGAATGCTGCCATTTGGTATGGTCTTACAACATCCTGTATCAGCATTTCTAAACTAAACAATATGGGACACGTCCAGCTTTGTCATCTTTCTTTCTATTTTAATTTGTTTGCAACTGTATGTAATGTAAAACGTAAAATATACACATGTAATTGTCATTTTTTACAGGCCCTTACTCCCCCACAAGTAATGATTATAAATATGATAAAATAACTATTTGCTTTTCAAAGGATACGTACAGCTTTCTCTGGACTTTCCAGTTCCTATTGTTAATATATGCATTCCTAATCTTACCTAAAATGCTTGTTTCTTTATTTAGCTCTTGTAGCCAGTAGTCCATGAGCTAAAACCTGGTTCGTATTGGACTCTACTGTGTTGGGGGATAAAGTGCTTTACTTTTCTGTACATGTATTACTCTGTTTTTTGTTACTGACAGCGATGGAAAAGACTCCTCTATAATTTTCCTGTAACATATTTTCCTCTTAACCTTTTGTAAAACAAGAAGAAACAAAGTGTCATTACATCTCCAGAAATTTGCATGTAATGCTTTCTTTAATGTGTTTTTTTTTTGACCAATTGAAGGTTTCTTCCATTTAGTATTTTGGCTTTGACTTCAATTTATTGCACTTCAGGATTTCTAGCTTATGGACTAACTTTTTGTAACTGTAAAATGTTAAAATAATTGTTCTCAGTTTGCTTTTTACATTGGACATTATAAACACGAGGGATTCCTATTTTTGTGGTGTAAGCCTGACGGTAATTTGTTTCATCTATAGCTAAATTGTTTTTGTTTGTTTTTCATAGGTTTCAGAGTGTTGAAAGACTGCTGTCGTGAGGACAGGAGGAGCGTTTTCCAGAGAGATGATGGTATCCAGCAAAGTTCATTAGTAACTGGATTCAAAAAAGCAAAAAAGAGAAAAACGAGGAGCACTATGACCTACATTTTCTCAATATTTACCAGAGTATTTGTTGTATCTTACCGTTTTGGATTTTGATGTTTTGCATTTATTTAGATTACTGCCAAGGTTTATCCGCCGAGTTCCTTATCCTGTCTTGTTTTTGTATTTAATGTTCTAAAATGCTCTTTGTGAATCACGTCATTTACTACACAGCGGCAACAGTCAAGTGGACGGAACAGATCACAGATATTTACACAGATATGGTGGTCGCAAAGCAACACAATGCATCCTTCCAGTTTATGCTCTTTATCATAGTCATCAGTCTTATAATACATGTGTTATTACAGAGTTTTGAGCATCAAACATACAGTATATACAGTGTATTGGTCATCAAGAAATGCCACAATAAAAAAAAAAAATTAATTGCTTATCTGTAGTTGTGATCCTTTGTGAACTGTATTTCTGTTGTTACATATTAATGACAGTTGGAGTGTTAAAAGACATACTTTAAACATTTTGAAATCTGCGACTCTGGTTTTTAACTTCACAGTACAAGATGTCCTCACAGAGTAACCTGTTCAAGGCTTAAGTCTTTTCATAAATACTTTGATCTCAAAATATAAAATCTTGAAAATGATTAGCTCACCCAAAAGAGCAATTTGGTACTAAATGGCTCGGTGAGATTCTTAAACTATATTAATTATCTTCAGTCTTGAGCACAGCAGAAGAGGACAAATATGACAAACACTTTAACCCTTTAAAACCATGATATACATACCAAAGAACTAGAAATACATTGGTTTATCTGGACAGTACAATAGAACAGTCCATAGAAATGTCATTAAAAGCCCAAAGTGCCCATGGATGCATTCTTGGAGCAACTCCTTACATACAGTTTATATCTTCAATTCAATCACAGGTCTATTTAAAATGTATAAATGTCCCCTCTGACAAGAAGTAGGTGATAATCCTCAAATCATGCCTCCAAGTGCACTGAAAGTGTTTTTTAGATTTTACAGAACATGTTTATGGAAGGAAAAGCATCTAATATCACAGTAAAATGCCCTATTTTAACTTAAGACATGAAAACAGCCATGATGATTGTAACAAACAAAAAATAATTTTCCATCCGTTCAGATTTGATTTGGAACAGAATCAATCTGGGGAATCACTTGGAAAATCCATTAAATTTCAAACAAAAATGATTTAATTTGCTACATATGAGGTGTTTTGTCAAATATCAAAATGGGTCAAAATTGAATAAAACACTACGTAAGAGTTCAAGTTACAATAAAATGTATTATAATAGGAGTTATAAAACTTATATTTGCGGACAGTATCATCCTCATCTGTTGTGGTTATATCATGGTTATCAACAGTAAATGTTGGGGTTAAAGTCAAGTGGTTTGATTATATCACTTTTGTAGCAAAGAGGATGATAAGGATGATGATGATCAGCACAATCACGCCTATTATAATCATCATTTTAATGTTTTTCCACCAGTATTTCCTGGCAACCCGAGAGGATGTTCTTTGGAACGAGTCAGCCTGCGAAGACAACAACAAAACCTTCATAAACGACACATTTTCACCGTCCTGTTGTAAAAAAAAAAACAGATGTAATAGAACACAGTTCTGAGCTGATTGAGCTGACAGGCTATCAGACACTCACAGACGCTTGCAGGCCATCAGTCTTGCCAATGAGATCATCTAATCTGTCCCCTCGTTCCAGCACTTTGTTGATGTTGTCTTTCAGAATAACTTTCACCTCGTTCACCTGACCCTGCACTTGGTCTAGCTTGGTCGGTGAGGCAGTGGCAGGGGACTGGAAGTTTGGGTCAGCCTGCATGAAACATTAAAAAAACTAGTCAACTTTTGCTCAAATTTACTATCATTATTTTACAGGAAAATCTGCCAAAGAAACACAGGAACAACACAGCTTCTCTACCTCCAATTTAAAATAACCAGAGCTCACTTCCTGTAACTGTGCTAACAGGAAAGTAGGCTATCAGATGTTACTGAGTTTGCACAGGCCTGTGTGATTGTCACATGTACACCACAAGCGCTAGTTACACAGTAGCCCTACTTAACAAGTAATGTAGTGTAGAGACTTTCTGAAGCATAAAAATACTAGTTTTAGATTAAACAAAGAATATCAGCCTTCAGTTTGGTCACATTAAAAAGGAAGACTGAAACCTGAATGAAAATCAAACAAACAGAACTACTGTGTAAACATATACCCTACTTACCATGGCAGCACTAATTATCAGTCAAATCCAACAGAACTCAGCTTCATGTGAAAAATTAAGTTCCCCACAAAGTCCTGATCCCCAGGACGATAAACAAACGCGCAGATCTGTGCTTCTTGTGACTGTATGAGTCATAACAGTAAGAGCAGAACAAATGTCTGCTGAAGGTTGCGCCTCTTCTCTGTTATTCATTAACCACCTACTGCCTCAATCAAAGTCTTACTGGCTTTAAAAAAAGAGAGAGAGCCAGTCATCACCATGACAAAGATCTAGATTTCATAGGATGAACATGCTCTACTTTCATTTCCTGCTTTTTGTGAGCAACCCCCACTACATCCTCATCCCAGTCGTATACGTTAATGTCACCCAGAAAATATAACCACTTGAAGCTGAAAAAGTTCACATTTTATTTAACTGACCATAGCTGTTCTGTTCATGTCAGATCTATGTGATTTACATACCATCAGCTGTGAGAAGATCAGATGAAGGCCAACGCTGAGCTGATATGTCTGGGCAAAGGGCTCTGTTTGTTCACCAGAGAGAGATTTGCAAGGCAATAAAGGGTGAAGTCACTTGTTGCTTCACTTTATTTCCTCTTGTCCTGCGTTGTGTGGCTAGTGATTTCACCAGAGGAACCAATGAGCAATAGATTGCGAACTAAGATACACTAAAATAAAACGGTTTTAAAGCATGAATAGCTCAGTTCAGTCCACAAATTTAAGAATTTTAACAGTTTTTGTCCTGTGCAGGGACAAGGCTAATGTCCAGATCCTGATGTTTTCTTTGATCTTAAGCAAATATTGAAAATTCAACTTTTCTAGAAGCAAAAGATTAATCTTATAATTCCAAGGCTACCCAGCAGAGTGAAAATAAAGTCAATTTATTGGTAAAATAAACTGATTACTTACTTCATCTGTTATTTTAGCTACAGCAGGCTTGATTCTCACTGCACAACTTCAAAACTAAACCCTCCCCCTTCACTTTTTCTTCCCCTCTTTCCCATCATACGTTATATTACAGGAACCAATGTGTGTGGAACAGGCTGCATCATCAGTTTTGCATAGGAGGATGTAGAGAGTAGGGTGTGGAAGACGAGGATCAGCTGTAACACATGTCAAGAAATAATGCATTCCTCTGCTTGTATGTGAAGTTATAAATCTAAACTAGATTTTTATACATGTCCTGAAGAAAATGTAACCCGTGTGCTTGCTTCTTGCCAGATTGGTGGACTTGTGGAGAGGTGTGACGTAAAAGCAAGAAATAGCTCCCGTTCACTTCATATGCGGAATCTGTGCGTGAGTGTTTGCGGACTGACGTTGCCACAGACTTTCTGTTGATCTGTATTCAGATGAGAAGCCTCCCACAGTTGTGTCAGTCCTGTTAAAGCATTGTTGAAATAGGCTCCTTTAATTGAATAGCTCCATGTGTCTGTGTATGTGATCCCAGCTGAGCTCATTCATTTCATCTAGAGAATTTCTGTGAAGTTTTTGAGCTTTATTATATCCATATATTTTTTTATATTTATTTTTATTGTATTCATTATTTATTATTTTTGATTGATTTATTTTTAATTTTAGTGTAGCTGTATTTTTTCAGCTTTTTTTTGCGGAGCTTTAATTATCTTTATTGTGTGCAGCTGTGCCACACAGACCGCATTTGTTATTACCGTGGCAACGAGCACTGCATGCACTTCAGACACAGCGACACTCATTTCTGACTGATGGCAGACTGTGTTGTCTTTAAAGTGCTTTATAAATAAAGTTGAATTGACTTGAATATCTTTTAAGGTAGAATCACAAACCACAACTGAATTTTCTCACCCCTTATTATATGAATAAGTTTCACCTCCTTTTCTGTGTTCAGGCTGTGTGTTGGATCTGGTGGATCTGGTGAATCGTGTGGATCTGGTGAATCTGTCAATAGTGCCCTGTGCCTTGCATTGCAAGCACATGGGGAAAAACACTACTACAGACTCTTAGGAGTTAACAAAATACCTTAAAAAAAACAAACAAACAAAAAAAGAAGATGTTGGCATTAACCTGAGCAGATGGAGGGTGCTTCATCAAGTCAAACCTTGATGATTAATGGTTTTATTTATCAGCCTTGACACATGGTAAAGACAACCTGTGTGACACATGAGTCTGTAAGAGCAGCATCACATCAACATATTGTCAAGTGAACCTTAATTCACAGGACATTTGCAGAAAACAAGAAATGGACTGTTGTCAACGTTGCCATTGGATTTGCACGTACAGAAAACAAAAGTAAAACAGCAGCAAATAACTTTTTAAGAGAAATTCTGATATTTATTCTCTCTGTACAAATGATCATGTATTGCTTTCTGTTCCGTATGCCTGTTCTGTACAGAACTGGGTCAAAGGGCTTTTGTTTACTCTGCACCTTATGCATGGAATCAGCTGCTGAAAGACTGGAAACTGAGTCAATTTCTTTGGGTGCTTTTAAATCCAAACTGAGAGTTCTTGAGGCCAACTCCATAACTTGCACTTGTTTTTCTTACTTGGCTCCTGAATGTAAATTTTTTTTACTGACTATTTATCATTAAATGTGTGTTATTTGTGTATTAACTTTGTAATCTTGTAACTGTGCTGCATTTGCAGCTGTCTATCTTGGCCAGGACTAAATAAAGGTTAAATAAAATAAATTTAAAAAAGAAAGAATTTTAAATGTTGAATAAATAAAGAATAGAAATCTTTATCTTGTTTTCAGGATTTATTTATTTACCTCTATATTTCTCAAATGTTCAAGTTTGCCATGTTCTGACATTAAACAATTGTTAATAGAACCACAAATAACTGTCTGGTTTCTTCAATTTTAATTCAGAACCAAACATCAACCTTTAGTCCCAAAAGCAATAATAATTTGACATTTGCTCTGATACTTTTACTGTGATGTTAGCTGATATGGACATTTTTATCGAATCCTTTTTTGCCACATCATCGAGTCCACAAAAAGCACTTTACATGACTTTATATTTGAGCCTTGTAATATTCTGACTTACTCTCATTTACATCTTATCTTACAATGACATAGACTAGGAAAACACTTGGACTCTGTCAAAGAAGTTTATTATTACCAATAAGGTACGAGAAGTTACTTTTAAATTCATCCACAGATGCTATCCGGTAAAGACCTATCTTGTAAAATATAAGAAAAATATTGATACTCTGTTCTTTTTGCAGCAATGCAGAGGAAACAATATGCCATTTATTTTGGGATTGCACCTACACACATGTATTTTGGACTGGTCTAAATAATTTCATAAACACAAAAATTGACCCTTCATGTAAATTGGACTTTCAGCATATTTTATTTGGCTTTTCACAAATTGATAAAATAAACCCAGAAAAAAGATATATTATCAACCTTTTAATAATATATGCCAAATTTCACATTCATTGCACAAAATTTGCACACCAGCATCCAAACATAATTGTTTTTAAAGCCCTTTTTTCCAAAGACTTACATAACTTAAAAAAAACATTATAAATTCTAGAGCAAATAAAATCATAAAAGTATGTCAAGAATATAATCTTATTTGATATAATTTTTTATATTATACCTCGAGCTTTTTATTTTATTTTATTAATTTTACTTACATTTGTTTCTATATATTTGTATTATAAAATATATTGTGAAATGTGAATTTCTTTACCCTACTGCTATGTATACTATTTTGTTTATATATGTTCAATTAAAAAAAATATATATATTAGGAAGTTGTGACAAAAATAGTAGTGGGGGTGTAAGGGTTAAGGCAAAACTGCTTTAAAAAGTCGTTAAATAAAAGCCACAAAGTTGCAAGCAGAGTTATTTCTTAGGTGAACGTCCTTATTCTGTTGTTGTGAATCCCTGTGGACATTTGATAGTGCAGGTGGTATTTTTGCGTCTCATTTTGTCCCACAGCCATGTCTAAGGCTGTCCGTGCAGATGCCTGATTGGACTGGAACTCGTAAACACACTCCAGTTTAGTAACTTCGACATGAAACCAACGGAGAAGGAAACTAGTACTTAAGATGATTTATATTTGTGACACTAGTGGATCTGCTGGTGGACTAAACCCGCCTACAGGGA
>JAPTMW010000005.1:35790208-35801871 GCA_029822955.1 Ostorhinchus angustatus
AAGGATTTGATGATGAAATGGAATGTAATATGCAGAATTATGTTTCCATTAGTGTATAACCATGTAAAAAAAGATGTGTTTTCATTACCGTTTAGTGAGTCAGTTATATGTCCAGATGGAGCTTAGGTGACTGTGATGTGTTTGGATCAACAGGGCGATGCGGGCCTGACGGGGCGTAAAATCATAGTGGACACTTACGGAGGATGGGGCGGGCATGGAGGAGGGGCCTTCTCTGGGAAAGATTACTCTAAAGTGGATCGGTCAGGGGCTTACGCAGCTCGCTGGGTCGCCAAGTCTCTGGTCAAAGCTGGGCTGTGCAGAAGGGTCCTGGTCCAGGTGAGGATGTAGCTGTATGTGCTCCTGTCTGGTTCACATTCCATGAGACTGACTATTTTTAGTTATGCAGGAATTACCCTTACTTCAGTAACACATCTTATGATCTAATGTTTGAGGGGTCTTAAGGGTCTTGAGAGTTTTGCAATTTTTTTTTCAGATCTCATATGCTATCAGTGTGAGCCATCCACTGTCCATCTCAGTATTCCACTACGGTACTTCACAGAGGGATGAAGACGAGTTGCTGCAGATTGTGCAAAAGAACTTTGACCTGAGACCTGGAGTCATAGTGAAGTATGTGTGGAATTTTTGCATCCTGCAAAACCTCATTTGACAGTTGATATGGCAAATAAGATATTGTAATTTTTACTGTTTGCTTTACAGAGAGCTGGGCCTGAAGAGGCCAATTTACCAGGCCACTGCCTGCTACGGTCACTTTGGAAGAGCGGAGTTCCCCTGGGAAAAGCCGAAGCCTCTGGTGTTTTGAGTCTAGGGGTTGAAGACATCCAATCCATGTCTTAATGATTCCTCAAACAATACTTCTATGACTTTTAAAACTGTGTAATTGAAAGCGTAAATGTCTTGTATGATTTCTGACTTTAAACTGTACAAAGGTAGTGGTCAGTGCCTTTAATAATGAATGACCTTTGATTTATTTCTATCTTTTTATAACAAAGCAAATGTTTAGGAACATTTTTTATTACAAACTAGTATGCAATGATTTTAAGGTGCTATATTTTGGAACACCACTGTCAAATTAAAGAAAAATCTTGTTTGTAAGAAATTACAAATATGCTGTATGTATTCTTTTCCTCATCCATGTGACCAATCTGTGATAACTGTCATTACCACTGGATGGAGGTACAGGTTACACAACATTGTCATGAGGAAGTTAAACATGGTTGTGTTATGGGATCTGCAGTTGTGAGCTGATTTTACACTGAATAATGTGAGCTTGAGCTGCCTGGTTTTCTGTCACTGCGTAATTTACAACAGTGGGAGGAAGATAAAGTTACTTATACATTTAGGAGCCACAAAAATAGCTAAAAAGAAGTTGAACCAATCATATACCTCGAGAGACATGCGTACATGTAAGCTCGTCTGTGATTGGCTGACACTGAACAGAGGAGGACCTTACTGTACTTCCCTTGTGTAGTTTGAGTACGACTTTTTAAACTGGTCTCTGGCAGGGTCGGGTAATGCTGCTAACACTACACACATCTGGATTATTCACCGAGACACGGGAACTAGAGTGTGTTTTAAAGGAATAAGATGGGAGTGTGTACACCAGAAGGAGAACAGACGGGGTGTGTCTGTCTGTGAGGTTTTTTCATGCTGTTTTGGTTCATTTTCTTCCCTCTTGTGAAGTGACGGAGCAGAGAAAGTTGGTGTAAGTTGAACGGCGCCATGCTGGGGAACGGAGGAGGGTACGCGGTGAAGAGAAGGAAGAAACCCGTTCAGAAAAAGTAAGATTGAGCTCTTAACAAGGCCGTTTACCCTTATGATATGTGTCCGCGGGGTATGAAATAACAGAGGATACAACAATGACATGGCCAGCAGGTCGCAGACAGTGGGCGGAGCTGGCATCCGTCAATCATCAGCAACCGTCAACACACTGTAATTAGTACAATCAATGAAGATCAATACCTCTCATCTCCACAGGTTTCATCCAAATTTATGCTTATACACAATTTACCCACATACAGGAGTGTTTTTAAAAAATATATATTTGTTGTCAGTGAACAGTATCTGCACTTTAAAGCCATCATCTTAACATAATGGCATTAAAATAAGTGAGAAGGAGGCTGTGGAGGTGGTATTCTAGCTGTAAAAGCCTCAGAGGAAGTAAGCCTCATTGGAAACTTTTAGCCAACATGACTTACAGTAACCATACTTGATAAAGTAAAAAAACAGCATATCTCAAATGTGCTGTATGCTGTGATATACAGTTAAACAACTAATACTTAAAAATGTCTATAAATGTACAGCACTGTGCAAAAGTCTCAGGCCACCACTAGGTTTGTTGTTTTTGCAAAATTATGGTAATGTGCACATGCATTTCTCAGCCTCTATACTCAAATGGAATATGAGAAGAACACTGAAAGCAAGAAAAAACAAAACAAAGACTCCAGTATTTAGTGGGACTTCCCTCCATACTACACATGTCTTCTGGGCACACCATATAATATTTACTGCTCTTTGCACTAAGTTTTATTCAACATGTCAGTTGTTTCTGATTGGCTTGGCTATTTTTTTTTTTTTGTTGTTGGAACATAAGTCACACTAAATACTAACTGTTGCTGGTCGAATCTAGTTAGTTCATACTTTTGTGAATTTTTAGTACAGTGCACTGTATTTGCCTCTATATTCTCGTTGCATTTGTAAAAACAGCATTGCTAGAGGTGGCCTAAGACATTTGCACTTCAGCCTTGTATATTCAGGAGTTATGGAAACTAAATATGTTTCAGCAATCCCCATGGTTATATGCTTCAAGCTTTTTTTTATTGTAAAATATGGGCAATTTGTGGGTTAGAATTAAAATACAATTGTATCTATCAAATGAGGTTCTGAACAGTAGATTTTAATAAATGCTCTCAGACATTGCTGATATGTTAAATGTCTAATACAGGCTCCCCGTTTTCCCTTTTTTTTCTACACATGGTAGTGTGAAGGTGGTTTTTGCAAATAACTATGTAAACACTTCCTTGTACAGATAATCCTCTTATGTTATGTTTTTTCCAGGGAGCCCATATACAATCCAGCGTACCATAGAGATTCTTTTTTGAAGTCTCTCTTAACAACGACATTACAGAAAAGCCAGAATGTATTTAACCGCAACTCTTTTTGACAATGTATGGAACAGGAAGGTGCCACCTAAGCTGTAACCTGACTCAACTGGGCCTCACATTTCTGGATCCAGAGCCACGATTGTGTAAATGAGTGTTGTGGTTCTTTAACTTGGCTCCAAGGCCATAAAAAAGAACTGCTAATAAGCCTTTTCCACTGGTTTATATGAAATATGTATCATCTGTTAGGAAATGATTTCAACTTGAGATAAGGCTTCATTTCATAGATAGGTAGGTTCTTCTATGATTTAGCTTGCTGACTATTCCGTTTTTAGTCAAATTACAATAGTAAAATTAAAACTAACGTAGCTCCACAGAGGTTCTGACCATCTAAAGATCTATAGCTGAGCTTTTGTAGTAATGTACACACAAATATGTATAATGATGCTCTAAATGCTACTGATTGCATCTTGTTTGCATTAATGTGCTCAAAGTTAGCGATAAAAGCATTAAAAAGATCCAGTACAGACTTAAAAACTTAAAACATCTTAGGCAAATGATGATGATGATGATGAAACAGCTGAACATGACCATGGAATTTTTAAAGATGTAATAACTAAGAGGAAAATAGGGATCAGTTATCAGGGAGTGATGAGTAGAGTATTTAATGTGATGAAAATAACCTACAGTGGCATAACATAACATTAGTACATATGATACTGATTAGTTATTTTTTCTTTTTGTGGGAAGGTGGTTGTTTTTTAACTATCAGACTTAGGACTCAGATTACACAGGAATGAGAACCTGGTCCTGAAGAGTTGTGGATGTGATGTGTAAAGATATGGTTCTGTCCAAGTTACATTTTCGTTAAGAGATCCCATCTTTCAACCATAAAGTGTGTATAAATCAACAATATGAGTCATATTCAGTATGAGTGTGTTGTTTAGAAGGACGAACTAAACACTTTACACTGTGATAGAGGTGAGGGTGTTAAAATCATGTGCTTAGTCTTTATGATGGACAGTGAATCTATAAAAAAAAAATAGTGTGAATGCAGGATATGTAGCTTGGGTGTTGATCCTCCAGGCTGTATGAAATATTCAAAACAAACAAGGAAGATCATTTCAAAGCAGTTTCTCTTTAACATTATACTATAATTTATCTTGTTTTCTATTTAAGTTCATCCAGTTTAAGCTGTTTATTCCTATAACACAGATCATTGTTTTGTCTTGCTTTTATCAGCTTGCTGTTGTCAGTGGACCATGCTGTTATTGTTGTTTTAATTTCCATCCTGTTTTTTTAAGCAGCTGTCTGTAATGTAATTATAAATACCGCATTGAACTTCTAATCCAGCTGAATTCAAGTTTTTGACATTTTTGTTTTCCTCCTTTTTATTTTTGCTCTTTTCTCTTTGTGGTTTCACCTGTGTTTTCCCTCCTTCATTCCTGCCTGCGTCTCTCTTCCATTCACCTCTTTTTTTATATCTCTGTGTTTAGTTAAGGAGAGATGGCACACACGGCTGCTGCATGTTGGGACATGTATGAGAGGAATTATGTGTGTAATTTGTAGTAATAATGGCATAGGCCAAGTTGAAGAACAACAGACACATGCTGTCTGAAAATTATGATGTAACACAGGATTGGGCTTCTCTGCAACAAATTCCTTTGTAATTGTGTATGTGTTTGTTTGTTGTTGTTTTTTAGAAATTAATCCAAGACAAAGGGAATGAATGTGTAATTCTCACTCTGGTGATAGCAAAATATGAAAACACTCTTTGCCACATCGTTAAACCACTAAGTCAGTGCTTTGTTTGATGTCTTTTAGAGTTAATTTGGACAACGAGCAACTTTATCTTTTAGAAATTCAATATTGGGATTTTATGTACATGCACAGCATTGTATGCATGCTTTTTAAAGTTTATGTATATCAGTATGACACATATCCTACATCCAGGTATCCACAGGTTTTGATGTGCACATCCCAGCTGCAGTTAAAGCTTGTTACAGGATATGAAAACTCAACCTTATACCAAATACTTCCACCTCAACCCATGGAAATTCCATTGTGTGCTACAGATGATCAAAACAACAAACATGTTTTAGCAAGCATTATCGCTGAACATATTTTGTCTTGTTTAGTGTGAAGCCTCCACCTGTGAAAACCAATCCGTCCAAACGCCACCGGGACCGGCTGAACACAGAGCTCGACCACCTGACCAGCCTACTGAACTTCCCCGAAGAGGTCAAGAATCGCTTGGACAAATTGTCAGTGCTGCGGCTCAGCGTGGGATACCTCAAGGTTAAGAGTTACTTCCATGGTCAGTAATGTATTCTTCCTCATGTGTTGAGTTCAGACACCCAGATATTTGTGGTTACTCAGAGCAAAGCCTCACCTACTTATGAAAAGTCACAAAACTTGCATGTATTCATGTAACATTCACATTCAAAGATGTTCTGCAGGAGTGTGTGTATGTGGAACAATGTGTCAAATGTTATGCTGCTCCAGACATTTTTGTGGCCTATCAGAGTGTTTGGGGTGTCTGAGAGGGAACTTGATGCTGTGAAAAATGAATAGTAGTCCTGCTGGGTGGGAAACAGGAGGAGTGTGCTGTGGGGCAGATAGAGAAGAGGCAGAGGAACATGAGACAGGCAGAGCAGCAGCTCAGTGCTTGGGCAGAGCTCTGAGGTGCTTACCTACTGTGATGAATTTGGCTGAAATAGTCACCTTTGTGAAAGTTGTCACAGGATCAGCTTCAGGTGTAAGTTTGTTGCCACTAAACCAGCGGTTCCCAACCTTTTGTGACTTGTGACTAGGTTTGCACGATATTGTAAAAAACGGACATTGTGATTTTTTTCATCCCTGCGATATATGTTGCGATATGAAAAAAAATATTCAGGAGGATATAATAGCTGTGTGGTGCCGACTTCTAATACTATGGAGGTACGGAGTGGTGCGTTCCATGCCGTTCCACCCACAGAAGTGAAAGTGAAACTTATCGCTCATGCATCTTTTCCCTACCACCTGAAGCTTCGTTAATTTTCATTTGAGGGGGCAGGACGTATCGCTGTGCCACAGCAAAACCTCGGAACACTGCGTTGTTACCGGCAACTCACTCCATGTGAAGGGGCGTGGTCTGCTTCGGTAAACTGATTAAGAATGAATGTGATTGGTGGATCGCTGCACATAGTGTGTGTCAGGTACCATTGAAATTAGATGAGAACAGGTTAGTTTATTTGCCTCCAACATCGCAGGAGCTGCGATGTTACTATTGCGCACGTGTACATCGCGATGACGACGCTCAAACGATATATCGTGCAGTTCTACTCGTGACCCCAATTTAACATCACAAATTTCTGATGACCCCAGACATTTAAAACTGAGACTTTTTTTCTTGCTAAAATTAATTTGTTTTTGATCATGTAATAGTTTGCTATACTATAAATGTTAATTTTAGACAACATTTAGGCTATATAATGTATATTATTATGGACAAAGGCAGAAAAGCCAGGTGTAGATTACTGCACAAAGTAAGCAAGTAAGTAAGAATTTTATTTTCCTTGGCCAGCTTGTATGGCTGACAATTAATATGGAACAAACAATACCTCAAACTATGAATTATGAAAGAGCTGCAGCATCTGAAACCGACCACAATGAATATTTGACAGATAAACAGTACCGCAGTGCTTCAGTTTCAGCTTCACAGTTTGTCATGTCTTTTCTGTATTGTGATTGTCTCTCTCAACTTACCACTTATTTTTTGGTAATTTTTATTATTATTTTTTTTAATCAATTACTAGAAATTTCAGGTGATGCCATTTGAATTCCAGGCGACCCCATGTGGGGTCCAAACCCCAAGGTTGAAAAACACTTTACTAAACCCAAAACAAGCTGATCCTGATGACCTCTGATACAGTCAACTGTTTTGTCAGACTAAATAGCACACCATTACTAGCAGACTGACCTTTATGAAGTTTACTTTTAATGTGGTTTTCCTTCTGTGTATTTTCTACACTTTGGTACGAATGTAATCATGATAGTTTGGAGTAGGGAATTTTGGCAGATAACTGTGAGCAGAAACATGCTTTACGAAGAGAAATCTAAGCAAATTTATAATTTTTTAGGACATCTTATGTAAAATTTTATTTTAATATAAATCAGGGACACAATGACATTACTAAGATTCATACGTTGTAGTTATTGTGTGTAACTCCACTTTTGGTGGTACATCATAGTCCTCTAACAGCTTCACATATTCCAGTATGACAGGTGAAGACTGTACAGCCTTCAGCCACAGCCAAGTTTAACTGATACTGATAGTTTGTAAAACTTCCCATTAATCTGTAGGTTTTACATGCACAAAAGCAACTTGATAACTGTAAATCACACTGCAGGTCACTTATACAAATTTTTTTTAAGCTTATCTGCAGGGTTTTTCCATTATAGGGAATTAGGAAGTGTCCACCTTTGTCAAATTTGTGTTGCCTTCAGTCCTCCTTTGATAGAGTTTTAGAATATGCTATTTTCTAACAGGTAAGGTTCATAAACAGTTGCTTTTGACAAAGCAGTAGTCACAGTAATACTGACATGTAATTTGGAGTCATGAGTCAATCAGTCTGTTATTCACTGAGGAGGATTGTCTGTGGGGCCATCAGACACATACTCCCTTTATGATCCACATATTCAACCTGTGACATTAAGGCTCCAGAGAGTTCTCCAAACCCTCTCTCTCTCTAGAGTGTTTCTCTTTGGCTCTGCTATCAGCCGGCTGATCACTGCTGTTGATGGAGCAGAGGGGGTGGAGGGCGCAGAGGGAGGAGGGCCAGCAGCTCTGAAGCACAGTGGCACGACATGAGGGCTTTTGACGATGTTGTGCGAACTGGCATGTTGATACATTTATGAAGCTTCTTTTATTCATGTACATTAATACTTGTCAGAAATAGTTAGAAAAACGAAAATATGATTTTGTGTTTAAGGACAGAAATTACAGTGAAAACAAGAAAATAGTTTCATTTCATTTTAAGTCTGGTCCTAAGAAGACTGGATTTACGTCACTACAGCTGCTCCCGCATCATTGTACGTCATGCAATATTTTATCTGCTTGCAACTTTGATGTCCATCCTCCTCAGCATCACAACAAGCGGTTGTCAAGGCCAGTTGTTCTGATAACACTGATAAAGGTTCCAGGTTCGATTCTTAGTCAGACCAGAGCTTTTCTGTATTGAGTTTACCTGTTCTGTCCATGCTGCTTTCCTCTGGGTGCTCCAGTTTCCCCACCATTAAAAACAGGTACATATAGAATAGTTCTCCTGTTAGTTCCCCTTAACACAACACTGATGAAGATCTGGAGTTGGTCCCTGAGTGCCTTCAATGACAGCTTACAGCTCCTAATGTGAGCTGTGTACTAATGTTAATCCTAGGTACTGTGTTTATGGATTATGGGTAAAATGTAGAGACCAAATTTCCCTGCGGGGATAGTAATGTTACTCTTTAGACTTTCTGCTGTAATGAAAGATTCACTGAAGACCTATGTCAGATGATTGCAAGCATTTGAGGTTCAATGTGTAATATTTAATGATGTCCACTAATGAACGTGCAAATTGCACCCAAATGAATTTCAGTGTTAGATTTGTGGGACCAGTCTAGTGTGGAAGCTTAAATGACTTATTCAAACCTCTGAACTGACATTGCATCTCATATCAGCAACCTGTGTCAATGGGATCATTTCACTAAATTAGAGGGAAGTTTGCATCACTAAGTAACAAAACAAAGTGACCAACATAATATTAATATATTGTTCTATATTATATTGTTACAAACAGACTAATGGAGCCACTGGCGTCTGGTGAACTCTAAGTAATGTACTGCAAGCCAAAGTTGGCAACATGAAGGAAGATCACATTTCAACAGGGAAGGACGCACAATGAATGTTTGTTTACTAGAAAGTTTGCGTTCTTTCTGAGGTGATATCTGAGGAGCCATGGCAGACTAAAACTGCACCAACATGGTAACGCGGCTGACAAGAGGTGATCTGAAAAACAGAGATGACATAGCATGTAAAACCTGCAGGAAAAACTAATGCCAAACCTGTTCATGGTTTTGTTTTTGTCTTGCAACACCAGCCCCATCTTGACAATGCTGAAGATGTTACTGTTGTGGTTCTGTTCCTGCTTCTTCATCTCATTATTTTGTGTTTATTGGTGGTTGTTAAACCAACTTAGTGATGCAGTACCACTGCAAAGTTGACTGGTTCCAGTGTTTGACTTCATGTGAAACCAAAATTTTACACTGGCCCAACAGTAACCTGAATATACCCTATCTTACAGTGGCTGCAAAATGGAAGTCAGTCTGTTTGTTTTGTCAACTCTGGACTTTTCAGTCAAGGGGATTTTTACTCTGGTCAATATTCAGGCATATTAGATGACAGTAATGAACCTTAACCCTGGATGCAGAATAAAATGGAAAAAAGTAGAATACGAATTACATTCAAAGCTACTGTAGAAATGTGGTGATGTAACAGTAATTTGCCTTCTCTGTAAATAAAAACCATTAACTGGAATGTAACAGAGCAATTATTTTTTCATATGATTATGATTAATTAGGGATTATGTCATTCTCGTAAACCTTACTGAGCTAAATATAACAAAATACAAGCAAGCAACAAAATACAAGTTTTGTAATTAAACTTGGAAATATGAATTAAGTTAAGAGATAAGATGTGCTGTGGTCATTTGAGCTCTTTATTAACTCGATTATGCTCCAGTCTCTTTAATTCTTATCTACCTACCAGAATGAACAGACCCCTCCCTCTGGGGCCTGAAACGAAGAGGCGACACTAAATCTTCTTGACCCAGATTTAGTCATGCAAGGTCTAAGCAAGGGGCTATTGTGTGTGTGCTCATGGCCTATAAAGAGTGTATAAGCAGTATCATATCTGACTGTTACAAGGTTTTTGTGTCAGTTTTGATAGTGTAATGTGTTTATTGCATCAAAGTGTTGTACTTTGGGTTTTTGTTTCTGTTGCTTTACCCTAATTTGTCTAATCTTCCAGAGCAGTTTCCCCTGATTGTGCAGGATGTTTGTTTAGGGCTGATGTAAAAACAACACAAGACATTGCCACAGTTCTCTCACACACTTCTCTCAGGTGTTTGATGTCTTCGTTTTAAAGAAAAGACAAAAACAGAGACTGGCTGTTGTATGATACACTTTCCTGTTGTAGTTTATGTGTGTAAAATAAAAACAAATTCTCTGTTTTGCTCTGAAACACTATTTAGTTTCTGGCCACCCATAATATGTCACCTCACAATATTAACAGAAATATATATGACACTTTCATATAAGTAGGGCTGCAATTATATAAAAATAATAGATATATTTTAATATTTAATGGAAGCTTGTAAATGTTTTTACTTGACAGTTTACTTGTTTTAAAGAAGATATCTCTATCAGTTGGAAGAAGTGCAAAGCATTTGTTAAATGTATTACTTTCACTTATGTTTGTGAAATATTTTTCTTTCTCCTTTTCCCCAAATGCAGGCTAATGCTAATCTATATTATCAAGATAACATAAGGCCAGAGAGGCGACACGGTGGTGCAGTGGATAGCACTCACACCTCACAGCAAGAAAGTCCTGGATTTGATTCCAACACCAGTTGACGGGGGTGGGACCTTTCTGTGTGGAGTTTGCATGTTCTTCCCGTGTCTGCGTGGGTTCTCTCCAGGTACCCCGGCTTCCTCCCACCATCCAAACACATGCACTGATTGGTTAATTGGTTAATCTAAATTGCCCGTAGGTGTGAATGTGAGAGTAATTATCTCTATATGTCAGCCCTGCAATGAACTGGCGACATGTCCAGGGTGAACCCCGCCTTTGCCCATAGGTAGCGGGGGTAGGCTCCAAACGACCCCCATGACCCTAGTGAGGATAAAGCGGGTTCAGAAAATGAATGAATGAATAATGCCAGAAAACCTTGCTTTGAGAACTGTACCCAGCTTTTTACTTACACCACAGTCCAGTCCAGTCCAACTGAATCTAGATCTTTTTTTTTACTGATCTAGATGACAGAACATCGTAAAAATCAAAATGAAGAAGCATCAGTTGACAGTAAAACTGATTCATTTTCTGAACTGTTTAATTCTCAAAAGGATTGCAGGGATGCTGGAGCCTATCCCTACTCCCATTAGGCAAAGGGTACACCTTGGATGTGTCATCAGTTCATCATAGGGCTGACATATACAACCTTTCACGTTCACATCCACACCAGTGGTTGATTGAAGTTGACCTGTTAAGGTGTATGTGGTGGGAGGACGTCGGAGAAAACCCATGTAGTCAGAGGGAGAACCCAGGACTTTCTTTCTGTGAGGAGTGCTAACCACTACACCACCATACTGCCAGATGGTAAAACGAATTAAACGTAGCTGGATTCTAGGTCATGGTACTGGAATGTTAATTTAGATTGTAGAGTGTAGGTTTATAGATAGATAGATAGATAGATAGATAGATAGATAGATAGATAGATAGATAGATAGATAGATAGATAGATAGAT
>JAPTMW010000005.1:35862562-35881031 GCA_029822955.1 Ostorhinchus angustatus
TGTTGAGATAGCTCACCCATATCACTACATAAATTTACAGTTTTATACAGTCTAAAATTTGCTTCTTTTAAGTTCACACCCCCCCCATTTTTCTCTCTTTATACTATATATCGCAAAACTCTGCAGGCCTTTCATAATCTTTTATTGTTTGACACAAATTGAATCACGCATCCACATTGGTTCTTGGTACAACAACATTATATACAGCTTTTTAGGTTGTCTACTAATTATGCAGTCATTAAATATATTGTTTAATTGAAGTGTTGTAATTATATCACACATGCATGCCATGTAAACTCTGTGATTCTTTTGGAATTTTCCATTTTAGATCACAGTAAAGCAGGGGTGTCTATCTCATTTTAGTTCAGGGGCCATATTCAGCCCAATATGACCTCAAGTGGACTGGACCAATAAAATAATACCAATAATATCTGTAAATAATGTAATCTCCAAATTTTTCTCATTTTTTTAAGTGTGAAAAAACAAAAGTTACATAATGAAAATGTCTACATCTGCAAACTATCCTTTAAAAATCTCAATAACATGAACAACCTGAAATTTGTTAAGGAAAAAAAAGTGCAATTTTTAACAATATTCTGATATATGTGAATTAGAACCTACAGATCACAGTGGATTCATAAATACACAAAACATTTACTAACAGACATAATATGGCTAAAATTACATTTACATCTCATAAGACATTTCAGGTCGTTCATGTTCGTTCAGGTTATTCATATTTTTTTGTAAAGGATAGTTTGCAAATGTAAAATATTTTCATGTAATTTTACTTTTTAACACTAAAGCAAAGAGAAACATGTGGAGTTGTCATTATTTATAGGTTATTATTATAGTATTTTACTGGTCTGACCCACTTGAGATTGAACTGGTCTATATGTGGCCCCTGAACCAAAATAACTCTGACACCCTTGATTCTTAATATCTTCAGTGTAATTTTTGCACTTCACAGATTCATCCCAATGAGCCGGATTGGACCCTTTGATGGGTCGATTTTGGCCCGCAAGCCGTATGTTTGACACCCCTGCAATAGGCTATTTCAATATAGAGTGTCATAAGAGCGTCTGTATGTGTTACTACAGAGCTGCTTCATAAAGGCGTCACATCAGTCACCAACCTGGAGGGGTGGGTGGGCCATCCTCTGGACCCCATTGGTACACTGTTCAGCACCCTCATAGAGACGGGACGAGGCGGTGAAGAGGGGTCCGCAGCCCTACATGACTTGCCAGGTACGAGAACACACACATTTCACTGAGTAAGCTTCGGCCTCAAACACTTCCACTGCAGTGATTGTGTCTTCCTGTCAGAGTGGTGAGCCTGCAGCCTCCAATCAGCAGTGATGACATAGACATGGTGATTGGCCTCGAGTCATTCTCCAATAACAGCTCATGAATAAGAAATGCAGCAGGAAAAACACTCCAATTAAAATGCATTAATTATGCAGGGAGCTCAACTTGATGAATTTAACATACTGTAGTCAGAAAGGAGAGACACATCAGCCAACAGTTGTAGTTACTTTTCATAAGCAGGTGAGGTAATCGTATATCAGCCGCATGTTAAAGTTGTGAAAGTTTTCAATTAAGACTTGTAGCATCAGGCTATTTATATCTGAGTGTGTATGTGGTGTTTATTCATTAGGGACCATCAATGCTCCTGGGATGAACTGTGAGCTCTGCCAAGACATCATTAAGCCATTAAAACACATGATTACCATCCTCAGGAGAGTAGACACTCTGAAAAAGAACACCAGAATGAACAAGTAGATCAATACATTTATCAATACTCGAGTCAATCCACAGCCCAAAGGGACAATTTTCCTCCTTAGTCATCTCTCACCCTGTCTCCTCCCTTCATTTCACCCCTCAGGATCACTGGGTTCAGGCAGAAGGTCAGAGCATCATGTTTTCTCGGTGCACCGCTTCTTAGAAGAAGGAGAGACGTTTGTGTCGCTGGCTGTAGAGACGGCTCTGATTGGCTTAGGGCAGCAGAGGGTGATGCCAGATGGACTTTACGCCCAAGAGAAAGTGTGTCGTAACGAAGAGCAGCTATTGGCCAGGCTTCAGGAAGTGGAGTTAGATGAAACGCTAGTGAAGATCTTCCGGAAGCAAGCTGTTATTTTGCTAGAGGGTGAGTAAGCTGTGCACACATGGACACACAAATGCACACAGTTTTATGTCTGGAAGTATCCAAGGCACTCAAACATCGGTTATTTATCTACCATCATATTCTGCATGTTTCGTGCGATTGAAATTATTATAGTTTGAGTAATTTTGACTGCGACATTGTAACTGGAATTAGTCATAGCTTATCAGTATTTGTTGTTCTATAACCATAATACAATACAATAAGTGTATATGCACATAAATATGTAAGAAAATGACTGAATGTCGAAGTTAATGTCTAAACTGGGATGCTCATGTCCTCAACCCCCACCTTCCCAAAGAACAACACATTATCCACACACAGGAAGAGTTCCATTTCACACCCAGAAACACAACCAGCTCTGTTTACCTTTGTCTGTTATGTTAAGTGAATGCACTGATGTGCTAACTCTGTGTACTTAATTGTGTGTTCTGTGCCTTATGTGTGCATTTACACTTTGAATGTTTGTCCTTGTGTGTAACAGTAGTGTGAGCGTGTTGTTTGCATTGTTAAGTCTACTTGCTGACACTGTGTGAATGCATGTGTGTACTGAGGGGTATAATAAGCCTATGTGTGTAAGATGTGGCTGATCATGGTTCAAGGCCTTTTTTTTTTTCTTTAGACCCTAATGACAAAGCCAGTCAGATGCACGACAGCTAATTATGTTTGTCCGTTGTTTTTGTCTCATTAAAGTCAAGCAAATGAAGGACATTATGTAACTGCATTCTCATAGAATCCTTTAGGGGACATGACAACACTGAATTGATCCTGCTTTCATTATCTGTGCATCCAAAGTCCAATATAGTGTTTTCCTGTGCAAGAAAGCTCTGGTATGATCCAAAAACTATTTAAACACAGCAAGTCACACTACTGCCGACTGACATGTTCATTAATTACAATGGATTTTACACTGTAGTTTATTTCAACCCCATATACACTATCCTGATGCTTAAAATACTCTCTAAAGCGCCACCAAGTTGTTTTTTTTGTTTGTTTGTTAGGTTTTTTTTAAAGGAATTTTGTTTTCTATAAATGAATGCATTTTTTATGTTGGACATATAAACACCAACAAAAACAAATGCCCCAAGCAAACTGTCAGAATAACAATAAGTCTATATAATTCTTTCTAAATGAAAGTAAATGTTGCACTACAGAAAATATGGAAAGCAATATTTTATCTGGTTAATGTACATTTTCAGATAATGCTTTTTTGTAATTTATAGTATGCTAAATAAACTTGACAAGCTAAGTAAATTGTTTGCTAGCTAAGCTTTAGCTACAGTAAGTTATTCAGTTACTCAGTTAGCTTAGCCTAGCAAAGACTGAAAAAAGATGGAAACGGATGACACGGCTCATTAAAAAAATGCACTTATCAGCAGCTCTAAAGCCCAGTCATTAGCGTTTTAAGTCACACTTGTCTGTCTACACAAAAAATGAGGCAGTTAGTTTTCTCTGTAAGCTTGCTGATACTTGCTACTTTTCCTTATGCCAGCTAAGCTAACGTTCAACTAGCTTCATATATAACTGACAGATGAGAGTAAATCAACCCCCACACTCACAAGAAAGCAAATAAACTTAATGATCTGTTCAGAGGGAAGTAATAATTATCTAATGAAAGTACTTTTATTCATCTCTTTGTGTGCAACTACACTTACAGGCAGACTAATATTACAAACAAAACGTGTAAAAAGAGAAGGGTGGATCAGTTCAACAGCTTTTCCTTCTAACTGTCACTGTGTTTAAATAACCAAATAGCTAACCTCGTGTGTCTGTATTCTTTTGTCTTTTGTTAATCTGTTACTTTTGTAATTTCCCCTTGCACTGCATGCGATTTGTGCTCACATGGTATCTCAGGATGTGTTTCAACGCCGTCTAAAATGAGAAGTCTCTGCACTGAGGCGAAAACAAAAAGCGTCTGTACATTTGTGGTGTTTGAGTAACAAGCTTATCATTATTGTGATACACAGTTGAGTCATACTGCACAGTGGCCTCTGAGTTTAATCAGCAGTATCGGACTTGTTTAAAGTAGCGTGCTGGGAAATAATCTCGTACACAAGGTCGCGCCGGCTCATCATAAGTGAACTATTATGCTGCATGGCACGCTGTGTTTCCTTTGCTCTGTTTTGAAGTTTACTCTGAGCAGACTAAACTGACTGAACTTGTATTTTCTGTGCAGCTGGTCCTTACAGTGGCCTGGGGGAGTTACTGTACAGAGAAAGCGTCCCCATGCACACTTTTGCCAAGTATCTCTTCACGTCGCTGCTACCTCATGATGCCGACCTGGCGTACAAAATTGCACTGAGGGCCATGAGGTGAGTACCCCTTTACGCTATTCAAAACCTCCTTTCCTTCCTGTCCGTCCAAGAGGAACTTATTAATGAAAAGGGGAACAAAAACAAAAAAAAAAAAGCATGCAGGCGAAGTCGGGCAGTCATTTCCCTTTGATTGGACACAGCCATTAAGTGTAACCAGCATCTGTGCCTTCTTTAAGTCTCTTTTTGTTTGTGGGAACGAGTGTGAGGAGAAACAGAAATGGAACAAGCAATAACAGAGACAGATTTAAGGCTATCTGGGGCACTGTTTAATGACAAAGCCTCCTTTTGCTGGAATATTCACTAAATAATTCAATGTTGCTGAAAATGAGTTTTATAAAATATGTGAATAATAAATATATGCTGTTGGTTTTTTTTTTTTTTTTTTTTCCCCTGACCGCCACGGGTGTTTTAAAACTTTATTTCCACTCACCCAAATTAAACCCCTTTGATTTTCATTATATGTAAATCTGTACTTAAAAAAAAAAAAAAAAAAAAAATCATTACTTGTGAAGAATAAAAAGCACCTCACACATGCTTCACGAGCATGGGAAGGAGGTAAAATAAAAGTAAGCTGTTATTTTTACACCCATCTTTATTTTCAGTGTTTATGGCTTCAGGCAAAGATCCACCTGAGTTTAGCTGTGGGAGCACGCAAAGGAAAACTATTGATTTTTTTTCTTTTTCTATAAAAGGTTTATTGTCCTCTGATAACCTCTTTTCCTCCATGGCATGTGCTTATAAGTGTACAATATGTCTGTATGAACTAATTTCTTTTTCTCTGCGTTCAGGTTGCCGGTCCTAGAGTCCATGGGCCCCTCTGGTGACCTGTCCAGGCCCCACCACATAGTGTCGGTGGTGTCCAACCGCTACCCTCGCTGGTTCACTCTCAGCCACATAGAGTCCCAACAGTGTGAACTGGCCTCCACCATGCTCACTGCTGCTAAAGGTACCCAGTGTAGTTTTACTGTTTGTATTCATACTTTAAGTTCATAATGAGTCCTGCATTCTCTCATTATCTCTTTGCTTCTTAAAACAAGCATCTCATTATTGTTGGTTAGACCCCAGGGACACATTAATGCTTTATGTGATACACGTACTGATCCAGCGTTCTGAATACACGCTGTTGTTTTTTAAATTCTTTTTTTTCCTCTACTTAAATGGCTAATTTAAACACTTCAACAGATTCAGGTTTCATCTTCAGCTTCGACTATAATTATGGTAATGATGTTTTTATTTGATTACTGCAACATAATACTTGGATTTTGCAATGCATAGGGAACCAGTGTAAAAAGTGCATCCAAAACAGCGAAGAGCAGTTTTTACATTTAAAACATGCATTTGTTTCACTTTTCATTATAATTGCAAACATGTCAAAATAGTGTGATAAAGCCACAATAGCACAGCCTTTAATTTGAGTTGAGTAAACATATATCAGGCTTATCTTGATTGATTTAGTTTCCAGTCAGTATAGTGGACACTACATAAATAATGCCCTAGAAGGAAATATCAAAAGAAACATCAGAAACACTTAAAACTATGGATATTAAGATAACAAGATGAGTTGCCTGGCTACATTTTAGGATGAAAATGACTTATGTATCTGTGTTTTTTGTTATTGTCTTTTTAGGTGATGCTCGTAAGCTAGAAACAGTATTAGAATCTATCCAGAAGAACATCCACTCCTCATCCCATATCTTCAAACTGGCCCAGGATGCCTTTAAAATCGCCACACTCATGGACACTCTGCCAGACATCACACTGCTCAAAGTTTCCCTGGAGCTTGGCCTTCAGGTAACATACATGTGCACACATACACATGCACACAAACCACTGTATAGTCATGCCATGCAGAAAGAGCTGATTTTATGTTTCCTACAGGTGATGAGAATGACACTGTCCACCTTGAACTGGCGGAGGAGAGAGATGGTGCGGTGGTTAGTAACTTGTGCTACGGAAGTTGGTAAGTTTTGCTGCTGCTTTTTCTTTCAAGGTGCCTTTGCATGCTGAACCATGTGACAGATTTTCAAGAAATAGCATAGCACACTTCACAAGGCCGTCTAACATGGATTCCAGAGGGCTCCCAGCAGGAGCAAATGAAGGGGGGGGAGGCTTGTGACTGGCAGGGTAGTAATTATGGAAGATTGTGGGCTATGTTGATTAAGTGGGCCTGATGTTTGGACTCGACTGAAACCTGATTTCCCTGAAGTGGACAGGAAGCAGAGTCCAGAGGGACGGAGCTCTGTAGGGGAAAACTCTCCTCCCAGATGATTTCTTATGAATGTAGGGAATGACAAGGAGTCCCTGTTTCTGTGAGCAGAGTTTGAATTGATTCATTGAGAAGAGGCCAGTAGCGCAGGATAACATAATGTTAAAGAATTTAGAACAGAATACACAGTTAGAGGGTAAAATGCCATTGTAGAACTAGCGATGGTTTATTTTACTGGAGTCCTGGTGCTGCTGCTAAAGAGAAGCATCCTCAATACACTGTTTTGGATATTATATACTTTGTTCAAATAGTGGGATACTAGCAGATAGTAGTCCTGTATTCAAAGGTTGATTTTTAAAATACATTGAGTCTAAATGAAGCATTTTCTTTCTGTGAGCTGTAACTAAATATTTATTAGCAATTGCCATTTTAGAAGCAAGAAAGTTTTAATATCTTAGCAGAACATGCTATATACTGTATGAAGGGGAACAAAATATGCTCCATTCAGGCACTAGAAATAATGAAAACCAAAGAACAGCACACATGAAATGATGATGATTTGAAGTGGATTAATATCTTTAAATACAAGCAAGAAAGTATCAGTGATTCACTGAAGTTGTAGGTGACATTGCAAAGTTTTTTTTGTTTTGTTTTTTATTGCTGCAATACCCTGTTATGAAATAGTAATATTAGGTTTTATGCATTTATCCATGGATCAAATGACTGTGTAGTGAGATAGGTGCAGCTAAAATAATAATAATAAAAAAAAAAAACCCAGACCAAAACAGAGCCCTCTCCTGAGGCCCTAAGACTAATCCCTGAGGCACATCTAACATGTATTTTCCTACTCTGTTTAGGTGTTTTTGCATTGGACAGCATCATGCAGAACTGGTTCAGCCTCTTCACACCTACAGAGGCCACCAGTGTCGTCGCAAGCACAGTCATGTCCAACAGCACCATCGTCCGTCTTCATTTGGACTGCCATCAGCAGGAGAACTTGGCCAACTCTGCTCGGACCCTGGCCCTGCAGTGTGCCATGAAGGACCCCCAAAACTGTGCCCTCTCAGCTCTGACACTCTGCGAGAAGGACCACATTGCCTTCGAGACAGCCTATCAGATTGTACTGGATGCAGCCGCCACAGGAATGAATTACACACAGTTGTTTACTATAGCACGTTACATGGAGCACCGTGGTTATCCTATGAGGGCGTACAAACTAGCAACATTAGCCTTGACTCACCTCAACCTCAGCTATAACCAAGACACACACCCGGCGATCAACGACGTCCTCTGGGCATGTGCTCTAAGTCACTCACTGGGGAAAAATGAACTAGCAGCTGTCATTCCACTGGTGGTGAAGAGCGTTAAATGTGCCACTGTGCTTTCAGACATTTTGCGGCGATGCACGTTGACGACACCAGGGATGGTGGCACTGCATAGCCGAAGAAACTCTGGGAAGCTGATGTCTCTGGACAAGGCTCCGCTCAGGCAGCTACTGGACGCCACGATTGGGGCTTACATTAACACGACGCACTCACGGCTGACTCACATCAGCCCAAGGCACTATAGTGAGTTCATCGAGTTCCTCAGTAAAGCCAGAGAGACTTTTCTCATGGCACATGACGGACACATCCAATTCACACAATTCATAGACAACCTGAAACAGATATACAAGGGCAAGAAGAAACTCATGATGCTTGTTCGGGAGAGATTTGGTTAAAAGAGCATCAAAAAACAAATCAGCTTTACTTGAGTCTTCTTTTTTATCCTTTGTAACTTGAAGTAAAAACATATGGAGCCCCAAAGTGTTACATGTTAAATAATCAAGACATGATGAGGCAACGTAAAATATATGGACTTAAAACTGTAAATATAAAAACGGTAATTTGCTAAATAATTAAATACATTATTAAAACTCACACCATTAATATAAAGTAGTTAGTTATTATTTTCATTTTAAAGAAAACACTCTTTTTAATTTTATGAGTTACTGCATTTATCTTTTATTTCATGTATTTTTTCCTAACAGGCTACAGTAACTCATGCTATATCAACACAGGAAAAGAATTTGGTTTTGAGGATTACTTGAAAAGAAATAAATATAAATGTTTTGTTTTGTTTTTTTAAAGCTACAACTCTGCATTTACCACTTAATTGCTGTTGTTAACATTTGTTTTTCACAACCAGCCTAGTTTGTTAGCTAACAATGTAGTTAGCTAACTAGCTAGGCAAAGCTTCCAACCTAGCTTCCCATGCAAACTACAGCAAAGTTATATCTAGCATGGGTAGCTTTATGTTAACGAACAAGGAAAAGTACACGCACTGTTCTAATTTACAGCATCATCAATTTTTAATTCAATCTAAAGTTACTACACTGAACAGATAGCCGTAAGCAGCCATACCATGAATATCATTCTAAAACAAAAATGTAATTTTGAAATTCCATATTATTATTGAATTGGGTTCTCAAATAATACATATGACTACTATTATATTTTTGGTGTGACTATGTCGTGTTTAATATCGGACACTTTGGGGCTTCATGAAAATATGTCTCCTATTATTTCTGACCGCTGGGTCAAATGTAATTATAAACAGGGGCAAACATGTTGAATTTAGACTGTAATGTGAAAAGTCTGTGAGAGCTCAACCAAGTGCTGACAGATTCTTGGTGGACAATTCAGAATGCTCATACTGTCAAACGTGTAAGAAACGAGATGTAAAACCTTTTTTAGGGTAAACTTAAAAAAAACTCAAACTCAAAAAAGTGACAAGTATGAAGATGAAGAAGAAAAACTAAAAGGACTATAAACCATAAAAGCAACACCTGGTATCGCTGTGTATGAAACTGTTGCAGAAGAAGAGAACTGTCAATTTGTGAAAGCTCGTGTTTCCCTTTATATGTATGAAAGTGAGAGAATAAGAGTTTTACACTGAAAATATACTGTATTGTCCAGTGGCAAAATGTCCACCTTGCACTCCTCCTACTTTCCTCAGCTAACGTTCACAGCCTCAAAGAGAAGAGAAATGGCTTTAAACCAAATGGAGCAACTCCATCTGAAGTGACAAGTACCTCTTTTAAAGGATCCAGCTTTACTCTCTCCCATCTGCTCAATGTAGTAAAACTGCACGTTTGAATTAAGGAGTAACTCCAGAATCCATTCACTGGTTCGACATTTGTTTCTGTCATCTTTGGGCTGATTATTTTGGCTTTGCAGTGTTGTTCACAAAGACTGTTCAGTATCCTTATTTTACAGACCAATCTGTCTCGGAAACACAAAAATAAACTGTCACAGTGCTTGACCTTGTGGAAACATGGCAACTGTCAACATACATTCTCAGGGATTTCTCTAAAGAAAAAGCAGACAAAAAACAAAAAAAACAAAAGCATTTTATTGTCCTGTATATATGAAAGTATATGTCTGAAAAAATGTATATGTTAACTAATTTATGACAGAATATTCTATGTAAGGCACAATACTTGAAGCTGCAGTACTTTGGTTCTTGAAACAAACATGAAAAAACATATCAGAAGGACTTCAAAGCATTGGCCTTGCATTGCATCAGGGGCCAGTTGAAACAGTGTGGGCCGGTTCAGCTCTGCAGACATGTAATGGACTGCACCGCACAAACCGGCCACTTGCAAGAGGGGAAGTGGACGTGCAAAGTGTGTATTCTCCCGAACATAGTAGTGCATTGAGGGCGGTAAATGTCAGAAAAGAGACGCCTGTATGTTTCACACTGTATGTTTTACAACGCGAGTGTGACTTTGCCACCGGCTGCGATATCCAGCGGTGTGAAACACGGCCCCACACCTCCTCGGTCACTAGAAAAAGCTCTGTTTTATGCCTAGCGTCCACGCCTCTTCTTCTGACATCTCGACTTTTTTGCAGGACAGAAAGTTGCCCTATACTGTAGGTTTTGACTGTTCCACTTTTTTACGCCTCCTGTGTTTTTATTTAAGATTCTCCTTCCTCTGTAACTGATTTGTTTTTATTCCTCTCTAGACTTCCTCACACAAGAACAGCCTTCTTTCTTGCCTTGTCTTAATGCTTTAAAACAACCAAATGGGAGTTCTAACTACCAAACTTTATTTCATAAGCCAACTCACTTTGGTTACAACCTTAGTGTCTTTCATTTTCTAGCTCAGCGCCCGTGTATTCTGTGCTTTAAAAGCTTCTTTCATCTGTTTTTTGGTGAAAACTATCTCTGTTGTCTCTTGTTCCCTCCCTCATTAGAGGTCTGTTGTTAGCTCCTCTTTTTTTTTTTTTTTTTTTTTAGAGAAAAAATGCTCCGTTTTTATTTATTATGTAGGTTAATGATTGTAAAACCATGTCGACATGCTCATGAAGATTTATACACTGATCAATTTATTTATGTAACTAAATCACTGTTTTATAAACTTGTTAATGAATCATTTTGTTTTGATTAAATTACTTTTTTGAGAGGACAGTCTTTATAATTACTTAAGTGTCTTTTTAAGTCCAGAGGATGCATTCTTGTCTTTTTATACACCTTTTCTATCATATTCAATATCACTGAAAACCAAAATAACTCCTAGATGAGTTAAGGGTAAATGATTAAGCTTAAGCAGAGCAAATGTTTAAGTAAAATAAAACATCATGTTCACAGAAGAAAAAAAATAGAATCTGTATATTTTTAGTACATATTATTCACTTAAATAACAAGTGAAGAACAAGGGATGAGAAGAAAAAAGTACAAGAACAAAGACAAATCATTGAATGACAAATGCAGAAGAGATTACAAATATACCAACACTAAACAGAGAAAAGTGTCTAAACATATGCATTTGTAAACCTTCACGTCTCGATATATTCCATCTCTGCAGGTGGGAGTTTCTCCTGTCTGGTGTGAACGTCCCTTTTGAGCCCTTTCATGCCTGATCAATGACCTTTGACCCTTTCTGAGCTGATGCTGTCAGTGATTTTGGTGTGGTAGATTCCTTTACTTATTCAGTGTTTATTAGTTTATTTCCCAAGGTTTTACCTCTTTTTCAGGTTGTATCTCATCTAAAGAAATGTTAGGGGTGAAAATATTATTTAAAAAAAAAGCCTTAAGTTTACATCTGCTCAGCAGTTTATAAGACGTATTGATCCCAACTCAAATTTTTATAAAGTATATTTGTGAATGTATTTATTGATGAGGAAGTATTGATCCCCTGCCACGTTAAATCTGGTACTCTGCTGCAGAATCTATTCCTTATGAATTGGCAGTGCTCCAGTATCTTTATGGAGGACACCTTGACTGCATGATTGATTTGAACCCAGAACCTACACGAGCTGTGAACTGTTTTAAATTATTTTGATACTGTGAAAGTGGGAGCTCTTTCTGAGAGAGAACCACGATGTATGGAGTAGATTTTGTGAAAATAGTGCAGGAAGGATTTGACTTGTGATATGTGTGAGGGGACCACTGCAGGCGTTTTTATTTATTCATGTGTAAAGGGCTGGACTTCACACAAGTCTGTAAGATGAATGGATCATTGGGATTGAAGTGTGCTTAGAATGTTTTTGTTGAGCTTAGGTTCTTACTAACAAACTCCCTTAGCAATTTGGCTCATCTGGTATAGGCATTTTAAGTAAATCTTGGATATGTAACTCTTTTTTAGCACATTTTTATGGCTTCATTCAGTTGTTTTAGAAATCCTTTATTCGATTTTGTGTGAGCTGTAGCTGTCCTATCATCATGTCACATCAGTACAGGCATTTATTTTCATTTTTCTTGAAGGTGAAAGGTTACACACACCAGAACAGATGACACACAGATTAATGTCCTCAAGGGGGAAGTCATAATTTCTCTTGAGCTTATTTTACTTCCTTCAAAGATAATTTTGGAATTGTAAGCATTCCTTATCCTACTTCCTGTCCCTTGTCAACTGTAGCCAGAGGCCTGTATGGGCAGGAAGCTCTTGAAAGAACAACGCTTTGTAGAGGAAACACAGGACCATTAAATAATGAAAATGTCATTTAAAGTTGGAAGAAGGTTTTCTGTGTAGAGTTTCTCTAGCACGCTGTGTGTCTAAGCTGTGATTACTTTATGCTGATAAGTAAATTGCAGCTGATTGCTCATAACTATATTAAGTCAAAATCAGGGCATAATAACTGAATTATCTCGGGTCAGAACACATATGATATCATGATCATAAATTCCAATATTTGATTGAAGGAAGATAAAATCAAAAATGGATTATTATAACTATTCATATTTCTCCAGAGCTTGAGAACATCATTGTCTTTAAGTTACATTCAGGCGCGGATATTTTCTCATTAACTGATAAAAATGCACAGTGTGTGTCTTATTCACCAGAAAGAGGCATTACTTTCTTATAAGACATAGTATGAAACGCTGTGAATAATGTCTTTGTCTTTTTGACCTCTACCAAAGTTAATGAGAGACATATGTACCTTTTATACAACAATAAATACCATGTTTATTATAATGTGACAACGCTGTACATACACTGTAAATGCACTGTCCAGCCAAAAAGTCCCCATCTGGATTTAACTAAGTCAATGGTACAGATCCTTCCATTTGATAATAACTACAGTGATTCATAGGTTTCAGCTGAAAGTTCTTTAACTCTCACTGATGAAGTGAGTAGCTTCTCGTTACTTAAACGACCAGCAGTTTGATGTAGAGCATAAAGATTGGACTGTGTTTCAAAGGAAAAAGGTCACATGGTCTAATGAGTCCAGTCTGACCCTGTTCTAGAGTGATGGAGGAGAGGTGGATGACATGATTACCCATCATGCCTAGTGCCTACAGTCCAAGCCTGTGGGGCCAGTGTTATGATCTGGGGTTGGTTTAGTTGGTCAGGTTTAGGTTCAGTACTGTTATATGTCCCAAAACATGATATAAAGAAAACAAAAACAAAAAAAACTGATGTGACATTGCATAAGCTTATTAAAATGATTCGACAGCAAATATGTGTTATAATCAAAGCTAGAGGTGGTCCAGAGGTCGACTTTTTTTGGCTAGGCAATGTATTTCATACAATAAATGCAAATATATTGGCCAAAACTAAATGCATAGTATATGTACATATGTAAACCTATTTAAATTAATATTGTATGGACAGAGGACATCAGTAGAATTTTTTATCCCCAATACGGACTCAGGCTCTACATAATCTACATAAGCTATAATCTGTATGTATCTCAGGCTCAGTAATGCAAGTAATAGGCCTTATAGACTACTTTTTGTGCAATAATAACTAGTGTAAAAGGCTGTACAATTGTTTTCTGAAAAATTTAGTAGTTTTGTGAGACACAAAATAAGAATTACCAAGATAAGAGTCAAATGTTCCTGTGTAATGGGTTGAAAGTAAGCTAATTATTTACAGGAATAATAAATCATACATTTTATGCATAAAAAGCCATTATAATGTCACCCAAATCTCCCTGTCACACACATCCACCCAGAAACATGTTTATTGTGTTGTACCTCCATGCATGGAGCCCTACTTACCGTTGCTACTTGAGGCTATTTTTTTGGGCAACTGTTCAACAGATCACTCTGGTGTACGTCAATCAGAGCATGTCCTGTAACCAGGCAGCAGTTTATTTCTGTAACCCCATCTGTGTAACTGGCACCACAGTTAAATCTTATCACCCTTAATCACACATACTCTGTGTGGCCCAGCCTGTTATTCCACTCCTACTGCCATGTAGTAGAGCTGCTGACTCTGCCGCATCGATGTATGTGTGATGGGAACTACAGCGATGAAGTTTCTCACCATGTCGCAGTGAACAGTGATGTGTCAGTCAGATAAGTATGTTCGAATTGAGTTTTATGCTTGTTTATTGTTACAATTTCTAATTTGACATCATTGTGTAATTTACTTGAGAACACTAACCTCAAAGACTACGCTTTCCTTCTTTTTCTTTGCCTAAAATTAAAATACCTGTGTATTTTTTAATACTGTGCATACATTCTGAAGATTTTAAAGACCTAATTAATCAGCTTTAATTTGAAAAGACTTTACTTATGTTTTTTTTTTAATTGTATCTTTATTTGGAATGAACAGGTGAATTCGCCAGCAGGTTTAGTAAACAAGAGACAAGTATCATTCCAGTTTTTGTTGAGTCCAGGAGAAGCACTTCACCAGCCCATAATGCAAACGAGACCAAAACAAAAAATAATAATGATAAAAAAAAAACAACCTCAAATCATGGAACAAAGTTCGTTCGTTCTTGCAGTGACCATTCTCCTGATTTTACTGATTTTAATCACATTATGGGATCCATTAACAATAGGACAGTAGTTTTTTTCTTTTTTAATCCTTCGACAGTTTTATGTATATTAGTTGGAAAAAACTAACTCAAACTTAATGCTTTGCGGAATGTAACATATTTGTGATAAAAAGTGCTGATTTTCCTCAAAGACAGGCATCAAAATCAGCTTAAACTACTCTTACAACATTTAGCTTTAATGTGTAGGTTGTATTTCTGATTATTATGCTGTCTTTTGTCTTTTGTCCTTGAGAAATCTACTGTATTTAACTCCACCTGCCAATGAATTTTACAGCGTTTGTGTTTTTTTTTAGGACTTCAAATACTTATTTTCTATTGTGTCATCATCCACATCAGTAGATACTTTTGGTCACCAGTGGATGTTTGGGTCTTCATGGGTTAATTGGGATACTATTAAATATTTGGTTTCGTTAAATACATGTCATTAACCTTAAACTACACATTTTAATGAATGTTCATGTATGTCTTTGTTGCCATAAGTGGACTTAAGTATACCCTGGACATGATTTAAATACTATCACACTATGCGATACATTCATATGAGGGTAAATGGGAAATTATGTGTTGCATTAACATGATTCTTTCAAGCATTCTGATTTGATTTTCTATGGACAAGGCTGCAAACAGTAATCTAAAAACACAATTAAAAACCGTAGCTGATATTTCAGAGTGTGTGGAGTATACCCCTGTGCTGTGGAAAGTCTAACCCTGGAGCAGTGGAGCAGTAGATCACTGCTGTTTGATCAGAGGCAGAAATATGAGGTTGGACAAAGCACCTTGGTGAAGCCTGTTAGACTGCACCAATCATCCATCAAGCTCAAGCCTGTCCTTGGAATACATAATGTAATGATAATCTGATCCAGTATGTAAATGAAGACACAGTGGGGGTGACTGCAGGGAAAACAGGCCACCTGCCCTGCAACACAAGCAGCCCCAAACTACAGGTCTGCAGTCAGATTACAGTCAACAAAGCCGAGAGGCATGCAAAGTGGGGCGATTGTGATGAAGGCATTTACTAACACTGTTTGTATAGTCAAATTACTGCAGTTGAAGCTTAACCAGCATGCGTTAGCATCATGTCCGTCAGCACACTGTTTGCAGCTGAACGGTGAAATGTTGCAGCTTTATGTCTAATCCATGTCAGAGCTGGGAGCAATATGTTGGTCTGTGCACAATCCCATTGATTTAATGCACCATGACTGTCATGCCAACATACAGTAGGTAATTAGAAGGAGTGCCTGGCATTGGTAAACCATGTCAACACACATACGCATGCACACACACTTTGGGTTTCCGTGTGTTTATAGGACAGTATATTGACTTACATTCATTTCCTGGAGCCTTACCACGATAGCAACATCCTTGACTCTCTAACATAACCTTTAAAGAACCCTCAAATTTAATGATTTATGTCAAGGGGGTCTGCATTTTGTCCAATAAAGGAGCCAAGTCCCTATAAGTGACATGGAAACAGATTTACATCCCTATAAATAGTAAATAACCAGACTACACACACAGTCACTGACTCAAAAGCCTCCTGAACATTGTGCTTAGAAGACATTTTTTGTGATTCCTTTGCCTCCGGTGGCACCAGTAAATCTGCTTATTCCACCCCACTAGAAATATATACATCATCATGGTAATGAAATCATCTACTTATCATCTTTAAATCTATATATTTAGGAACTTGGCTTGCATTTATTGGCTGGATGGTATTCAGTTTTTCTACAGGCTCTGAGAAAGGCCGGTCTGGCTCAAATCTACCCTCAGGTGTCAGCCTCCTGTGACAGGTGCAGCACATGAGCGGGTCCTGCCTGAGGTTATTATTCAACCACTGGCAATCAATCTCTGACACACTGTCTAAAGCTTTTGATCTCACAGTAATGGCATTTCCAGAAATCGCAAATTTCCTGAATTCCACCTGAAAATGTAAAATGAAGTGCACAGCATATGTTCTCTCATTCTTTCTATTAGAATGGAGAATATTGTTACAGTGGAAACCATCGACGGAGTCCACACTGGCAACCTCTAATTTCTGTTTTTAAAGACTACCCCGTGTTCAGTGTTGCTTGATAATGAATACTAACTGTTTGTTTGTCATCCCTGTGCTGATTTTTTTCAGTAACAGAAAGTGTCTGTCGTTCAAAGAGCCTTTCATCAGACTGGAGCTTTCTTCTGTCTGTCACTGGGAATTTGAGAGAAAGATGGGGCAGCATCCTATAATTTGTCAGGGGTTGCTTTCAAATAAAAGTCAACATGACATTTAGTAATGATTGCATACATTTATACATGTTATATAGAATGGGATGAATTTAAAGAATATGTACGAAAACGTTTCTAACATTAGAGGATAACCAAGGATAAAAAGGATAAAGAAGGATAAAAATGTCAGGTAAGAGTCAAAACCCAAAGCAATAAATACAATATCATGCATTACCTTGGGCTTGATTGCTACTTTTTCATTCTGTTGATTTAAGAAACGCTGTTTTTCTACATCAGCATCAGTTTTCACAGTGTTTGAGACGATCCCAGATGGTGAAACACCATGAACAGGCCACGTCATCACAGCGCAGACATGTACAGACAAACAACCGTTCATTCTCTTACTCACACCTACTGATGGTTTAGATGGACCAGTTCACCTGTTAAGGTGCATGTCTTTGGATGATGGGGGAAGCTGATGTACCAGGAGGGAACCCTCAAAGGCTCAGGGAGAACATATAAATTACATATGGAGTTTTTTTGCTGTGACACTGAATATTATTATTATTTTATTGTTATTTCAATAATACAAAAAAATGGGTCTTGGTTCAAAACCTGCACTGGACGGTGCAGCCTTTCTATGTGGATTGAACATGTTCTGTGGGTTTTCTCTGGCTACTCCTCACACTGCCTAAAGGCATGCATCTTCATAGAAAACTCTAAACCTCCTGTAGGTGTGAATATGACAGTGAATGATTGATCATCTGTCAGCCTGGGAATAAACTCCAGCCCCCCACAACCTTCCAGAGGGTTAAGCAGCTAAGGCAAAGGTATGAATGACTTTAAATTCTTCAAAAATGTATTTAAAATTTTAAATGATTTAAGTAAATGTCATAAGATTTTAATTTTCGTAGATCTGGAATCTAAGTTATTTTTGTGTGCAATGTTCAAAAAATCCCACTACATCAGAAAGAATCTACTTCTCTTTTGAAATTAACCCATAAAGACCCAATGTGACCATATGAATTTTTCTCTTTATTTAACCTTCTTTAGGTGATTCATTATGATATTATCATCTGTATTTTGCATTTTTTTCTGTGAAAATCAGATATTTTCCGATACTGAATTTACCTGAATACTGAATTTTTCATGTAGATTATGATTGAAGGTTATTATATCAAAAACAGAGAAAGCTTAAGAAAAAGTGACTTTCAGTAAAATATACCATTAACTGAACATAAACCCAGTGTGTCCATCCACTGTCATTGATCCAACTCCATGGGTTTTACTGGTGAATTAATGCTGTAGAAGAT
>JAPTMW010000005.1:35897942-35910616 GCA_029822955.1 Ostorhinchus angustatus
CCAAACGTCTCAGACAAATATGAATTTATGGATATATTTCCACATCCACAGATAAATACTCCATTCCTCCAGCTTTCCCACCCCCCAACCCAGTCTAGTGTCTTCTTGTGCCATATTTGGGGGTTGTGTTCCTCTGTGTCTTTTAGAAAAGCTACTGATCTGTAAACTGACAAATGAACTCTGAAGCTGCCTCTGATGGAGCGAACAGGAAAACGGATCCCTTTGTGAAATCCACGTCGTACTGCTCTCTGAGGCTCTGCTGTTTACATTCAGCAGGTGAACCTGATTGTTTATGTGGTGATTTATAATGAGTATGTGGCATGTGTATCCTCTTGCCAACAAATTAAACACACACAACTGAAGGGCATTAGCCATCTGCAGACTTGTTGGAGACGAGTGAGCAATGAACGGAATAGAAAGATACTGTACCTCTGTGAGGGTGTTATGCAAATCTCAATTATACATCATACACTCATAGATGTTAATTGCACATATGTCACATTGTTCTTTTGTTGGCATATCATACATGAATAAATAAACTGGAATAAATTGGAACAGAGTATTAAACATTAAGACTTCATGTTTTATTTAAACAAATGTTCAAATAACTATATGTATATTGAAGATATTAAAGGTCCAGTATGTGAGGTTTAGGGTCATTTAGGTGGATCTAATTGCAGAAATGGAATATGATATTCACGATTATTTTTTCATTAATGTATAATTGGAAGAAGATGAGAATCGTGTTTAAGTTAGATCTGAGTCAGTTGTTATATAGACACAGAGCAGCGTTTCATTCATGAACTCCACTGTGTTCCAACCTCTGGACCTGAAAAGTGAAGCCAATGTGAAAGGCTCCAAATCTGCAGGAACCTGTGTGTCCATGGGATTTTGGATCAGAACGCGACTCATCTTTACAGAAGATATAAATATGTTTACACCCTGGTGTTAGCATTTATGCATACTGACCTATATAGTCCCCCAGCTAACCTGCTAATTAGCCCAGTTAGCTTTTGTAGTGTGGGTTTTTTTCATGTCATGACCTTGACATTACTGTTATCAAACACAACATATGTGTTCAAGTTAATGAAGCTGCTGACATTAATTGTTCTGAGTTTATCATGACACTGATAGAGGATGTGGTTTGACTTCCATTTCATCCTTCGATCGCCTCCAACTCCACCCTCTTGTTTCCATAAAATCAGCCCAGTGACAGCTTTCACACATATTACATGTCACAACCCAGTGTGTGATGTCACAGAGGGTTTGTCTATTTTTACACTGATTTAGTGTACTTTTACCTCCATGTTTCTACAAAAGTGCTGAATGGAGTTTTCTGTGTTTTATAGTAGGTGGCATCCAGCATTACGGTACATTACAGTCACCTACTGTGTTTTAATGTGGACTAGAGTGAATTTCCTCTCGTCTAAAGTCAACAAAACAAGAAAGACTTCCACATTCAGTCACATTCATTTTACACCCTGAACCTTTGAATGTCAAATTGCATTCAGCATTTTACTTAAGCTCAATGCTGTTTTTCACCTCATTGTTTAGCTCTTAGGATCTGCATTTTCTTCTTTTGATTTTATTTCGTAAGTGTTGTTTTCAGCTTTTTATGTTATTAAAGCTCTGATGAACTGAATGCACACCTGCAGTAACATAAAGCAAAATAAGAATGAAGACTGTAATGTGTTTTTGGCAGACATTCATGATGCTAATGTCGCTTTTTTATGTGGAAATGAATAAATGTGCTTGCTTATATTTGTATTATCAGTTTAATAAGATGAGAAAATGTTGGTGTTGTGTTTACAGCTCTTGGCTCTACGTGGCTAAAACCTCAATAACTCAGTAGTACTTAGTTTGGTGCTTTCTGAAAAGTAGAAGCATGGCCTTAGTTTTATATCACTAAATATGATGTAAGCAATAAATATAAATATTTAATAATAAGTCATTTTTATTGATTGTTTATTAATCAGATTTTTGTCTCATCTGTCATCTTTACAGACTCCTGCATAGGATTATTTCCATTAAATACATTTTTAAACAGTAGCCAGTCTCAGACACCAGGAACAGAAAATCCTGTCCTCAAAAACATAATGCATCCACGTCCAGCAAATAAATAAATGCTCTAGTTTTATACAGCATGTTTTTTGCGTGTATGTGTGTAATTATGGACATACGTATACACTGGGTGCATGTCCGCATAAACTGCAGCACTCTGCATAGTGTGTGTGGAGTCTAAATGCACATGAACAATAGCGACCACGTGGCTGCAGAGGTGGTAATTGATGAATGGGATGTTTAAGGAGCAGAATATGAATGAAGTAGAGAAGACCCTGAGGGAATACTCCACACCATTGTAATCAAAGCCTTGATAGTGACCCCGCCTTTGACTAATGGTCCCAAAAAGAAGCCTCTTATTGCCTGCCTACTCACTTCCCTTTCCTCAGTGTGATGCAGACCTCCAGAGAGAGGCGATCATAGCCAGATCTTTTGCATCGGTCGCACTTAGCTGTCAGGTGAAAACAGGTGAAACGCCTCACTGTTAACACTAAAGTAACAATTACAACCAAAGCTTCTTTTTTCATCTCTTTCACCTTTAGTTGTGTCTTTGTAAACCTTTCTCATTTGGAGGTACATGCTTTTCTGCGGCTGTTGATTTATGTAGTCCACATGAAGCCATTCTTCATGATGGTGGTGAAGGAGGAGGGGAACAAGGTGGTGATGAGGGATGGAGGGCAGGAAAGTGCTAATACAAAGAAAGCAATTGACAAAAACACAGAGACACACATTAATTAATGACACAATACAACATCAAATGACTTAGATTCATACATTATGAGAACAACGACATTCAGAACGTCCTCCAGAGGAGTCTATACAGCAATGTGTGAAAGCTGGTGCGCAGGTTTCACATGTTGTGGTATTGGAGTGTTTTCCGTATGTCCTGGTAGGTTCTTTAACCTGGATACACACTGACCCACAGGGACTCCAATGATGGAGCAGGCTATTTGTAGATTGGCACGTGGTTTTAGGGTTAGAATTAGTTTACTATTAGGGTTAGGGGTCAAAGAATGACCTGTGTCAATGAACGCCCTTGTGGATATAGTGAAACAGTGTGTGTGTGTGTGTGTGTGTGTGTGTGTCCAAGTGATCGAATGAACAAAGCAAATCAATAAGTCAACTCCATTTAAGTCAAGTCCATTTTATGTACAGTAATTTCATGAATTAACTCGTAAATTAAAACTATAGCCTAATGTCCCTTTATGCTTGTTGGTAGCCAGCTTTGTTGCAGTTACAGTTGATTCAAAGAAGAACAAAAAAGATTTTAACAGGAAAAAGTTAACAGTTAACTCTCAAAGACCTAAACATCTGCCATTGATCAAAAGCACATGCTAATCTAAAATGTATAATCATTTTTGAAACATATATGTCTTATTTGGACATTCAGAAGCTCTGTGGTGAAACATGGAAACGGCAAAATGTTCTGCAGCACGGATCCATGTAGTTTGATAAATGATAGTGGGTGTGGACGCTTGTTTTATTTTCAGTTAATGAAATATTTAGCTGAAAAAGTCTTTTTTTTTTTCTTCGATTTTCTCTGTTTTGATATAATAACCTTTGAATTTACTTTGAGCTTTTACTAACATCTACATGATTGGTAAATTAAATATAGGATAATACCTGATTTTCAATGAAAAAATGCAAAATGTAGAGGATAATTGTATAATAAATGGTGATAAAAGATTAAATCTAGAAAAATGTTTATTTGGAAGTCACCACATAAATAGTTGAAGGGGTGTAAGAGTAAAGGACCTTTCACAACATCTCTCAGGCATCCCTGCGCTTAAATAACAAGAAAAAAAATGAAACAGTTATATCATTACCATTACAAGGGCATTCAAGGCCAAAAGTCCATGTTTCTCTTTCTAAAATATTATTAAAGAGCATAGAAGCAAAGATGTGTAACTCTACTCCCACTTTCAGTCCAAAATGACAGAGTTGTAACTGTACTGTGACACACTGATGTAACCGCTGAACAAAAGGTGGAAGTCTTATTGATGTACATTGTTTGGTAGTACAGAGTGTAGACAAAGAGATTGAGAGAAAAATGGTGAAAGTGTGATTCTTTCTGACAGCTGCGTTCAGTCCACAATGGCAGATAAATAGCTCTGTTGCCGGGCAGTCCTGTTGCAGTGAATGAAACACTGAGTCACCGTTCTTGGTAATAAATTGATATTATTAAACAACAAACAAACAAACCACAATTTACATTCTATGTTTAGCTGTTTTTCAAATCAGTTGCCATGGTAACAAAGGTTCTAAGTTCTAATTGGTCAGTTGATCTCATAAAGATGATGGAAGGAAACATGGAAGATTCTAAGTTTGGTTGAGCTGACTGGTATCAGTTCTCGGTGTTCGTCCAGTGTTTGCGATATTTAGTGTCATGGTGCGACAGAGCAGATTTCTCAACAGTGATGGTAAAAGTGAAGACACTGGTGCTCAAAGTACTGAAGTCACATTTCTGGACAATTCAAGTCGAGCATATAAACAAGTCCACCCTATCAATATTTTTAACTGAGTTTTTTGGTGACTTCAGTACTTTTAGCATCAGGGTTTTCAATTTGGGATGTTTTTGGTCAGTTTTGCTGATCTTTACCCCGCCCCCAAAAGGGGAGGCAAGGGTATAGTTTTATAGTTTGTTTGTTTGTGTGTTTATCTGTTTGTCTGTTTGTTTGTCAGCAACTTTACGCAAAAACTACTAGACCAATTTCCATGACATTTTCAGGACAGGTGCAAGGTGGTCCAGAATAGACCCCATTACATTTTGGTGAATGTAGGTCAAAGGTCAAGGTCAAGGTCACCAAAAATGTGTTTTCACAATGATAAGAGATAGAGCAAATCAGGTTAAACGTTTGTGAGGGGCGGGGTTTGTTGTGACTGGCACCACTTGTTAACTTTGTATTTGATGCTACGGGTTTAAAGAGGAAAACAGACATAAAAGCTCCTGTAGGCCTGTTTGTTATAAATTTGCCGTTTCCATCACAACATGTTAAATTGTCCCCTAACTCACAGGACCATTGTTTTGTTCATATTTTTTTCTTATTTCTTATCAGGTGACATCATAATTTAATAATAATAATAATAATAATAATAATAATAATAATAATAATAATAATAATAATAATAATAATAATAATAATAATAAGTGGTGCCAGTCACAACAAACCCCGCCCCTCGCAAACATTTCACCTGATTTCCCCTATCTCTTATCATTGCGAAAACACTTTTTTGGTGAACTTGACCTTGACAGGTTAACACACACACAAACAAACAAACAAACAAACAAAAACTAACCAAAAACAAGATCCTCGCCTCCCCTTTGGGGGCAGGATAATAATAACAATAAGAAATTTTATTTATAAGCACCTTTCAGGAAACCCAAGGACACACTGTACAACAAGATAAAACAGACAAATACAAAGAAGTAAAGAAATAGATAAAAGAGTAATTACAATATATACAAATGAGGATGAATTTGCTAGTCTATGAATAATAAGCCCTCAGCCAACTGCCCTCCAGTGTTATTAAGGTAACAGTTGTCTTAGTTCTTGGTTCTAAGTTCACCAGACAGTTGTATAATGGCACTTTTTTATGTATGTGCTCTAAAAATTAAGGATTTCATTCTCAGCTCATATCCTGCCCTTCCACAAGGTTTCATGAAAACTGGTAGAGCATTTATAATGAAATCGTGCTCATAATTAGAGAGTGCGACCACATAACCTCGTTGGTAAGCTAAATATACTCCGGTGATAGATCACAGTGCTAATGATTTAATGCTAACTCCTATGTTAAGTGCATTAATACACCAAAGCAGCCTCTAGTGCCACAACATAAACAGAAGTCCAAACACACAACAGTCCGTCCACATCGCTTCTCTTAAATGTCACAGCAGAACCGACTAGAAAATACAATCTAACCCACACACATGCTCACACCATTACAAATGTATGGCATTACGAGTGCACTCAGTGTATTCACGTGGCCTTTTGCAGGTTCCTTAGAGACATGGCATTGACAAACCTACAAACAGTAATTGGGCCATTATGACTCCCTGCGATGGTATTGATTCCACTGTTTTAGGTGCAGGCGGGTAATGGGTGTCTAGACAGAAGGGTTCATATTGCAGGCAGTAGGGTCTGTGTAGTATTAGATACAGTAATCTAGATGTTGTTCATGACTCAGGTGTGTTGTTGTGTGTATATTGTTGTAATTTAATAGCACACATTTGAGAACTAGACCTGATTGCACAATATTTCTGTGTGCTGCAGACAAATTCATTTTGCTGCCCAATCTTCACTGGGAGGACAAACTCCGAGATGAACTCCACATGTAAAAGAAAACATCAAGTTGGAGTCCTCTTTTCTCCCAGTCCAATTATCACCAGGTTTAAAACTAATCTCAGTGGCGCCAATTGCCGAATGACTACAATCTGTTCCAGCATGATTCTCAACTTTGAAAATCCAGTCACCTGGAGAGCAAAACCAGGCAAGAGGGATCTCATCAGAACCTCACTGATGATCAAAATCAAACATTACTGATGCTGGGTTTCCATGGCAATACTGCGCTGCCCCTTCCATGACATTTGGGGGTTCAGCTGTGAAGGAGGCGGCCCCACCTCCTCCTTATCTGTCTGCCTTCTCGGCCCCAACGTGAGCAGAATAGATGAGTAAGCAGACACCAGCATCTCGCCCACCTTTTCACCTCTGCAGAGTTGTGTGCTTGGCTCTCCCATGGGCTACAAGAACACCCTGCCATGTGTGGCCAGCACACTCCCTATTCTGCAGAATAGTGCTGGTCCACAGAGAAATGCTGAGACCATTGATTGCTTTCTCCACTGTGGCATACTGTGCAACGTGGGACCTCGCAAAATGTCAATGGATATGAATTGTGTAAAGAACTCTTGATCCTCTAATTCAATATTGTAAAAAAAAAAATGTTCACGTAAGGTCAGGCCATAAGGAAAAATAATAACAGCACATCACACATTCATTATGCCAATATTTTCTGAGTGTTAGTATCTTATTTTTCTTATTTATGTCTGATTTGATGTTAATATTTTGCAACATTACATGAGCCAGAACACCTATTGGAGCCAGCTTATTCTCCCATCATGCTACTGTCTCTAACACCACGTCCTGCTTCCTTCCCACCTTCTGCCTGCGATATTCATCTGGGAGATTTCTGTCATGATGAAACAGACATTTTAATGCTTACAAGAACACTGCCCCCGGCTCTTTTCACAGCATCAGTCGCCTAGCATAAAATCAAAGCTGCATTTGAGCAGTGAAAGTACAGACAGGCCCAATATATGTGATATACAACACAGAGGAACACAGAATAACAGCAGAGGAATTCAGCGAATGCTCAGAGATTCAGTTCAGCTGTGAGCAAACATGCGGGTATTGGCTCAGCGTGCTGATGATCCAGCTTTCTGGTCCTTTGTTTCGTCTGTCGCAGATGTTTCTGTCTCAGTGCATCTGTGTGCATGTGCATCAGGGAGGGCGGGAGTATGTGATGATGTTTACCGTGGTCTACTGATCTCCTCGCTACATTAGGCCAGGTCATTCCAATGATTGCTGCCAAAGCTGCCAGTGTGACTAAATGAATGCCTGAAAAGGAGAGAGGAACCTTCTTCTGTGAACGTTTTTACAGGACAGAAGAAAACACCTTAAAATGCTTTAAATAGTGTGAAAACGTCTTTGAAAACACTTGGAAATGCTGGGCACAGAGTGAGGTCAGTATGAGTATTTTGTCAGATTTTTAACATCACAGAAATGTTTGACACCTTGGTTGTTGCACTTTCAGTTTGTGCAAACTACCACATGTCTGCAGCTATCACATAGACTGCTGTGATGTACCCGTGGTCATGATCCCCAGGGGTTACAACCCAATGACACCGTTCATCTGACTTTCAGTATTTTCACTGACTGAACTGAATTTTGTGCAGTCAGTTGTGATTCCTAGACTGACATGGGTGTCCCTCAACGGCCTCACCTCCATAAATTTGATATTCCACATTTGGTAACCCATAGATAGGCATAATGTGAATGGAATTTGGAATTTGGAGCCATGGAATAAGCCTTGACACACTTCACTTTATTTTAATTCCTAGGTTCTGGCTTATTTTAATATGGTCTTAACTTATTTATCATTTATTTATTTATTGTCCCTTGCATTATATCATTATATCATGTTTTTATCGTGCTTTTAACGGGTTTTATATTGGCATTTTTAGTGATATCTGATGAATTTTATTTATTTTAGTCTGTTTTTTATTTATCTATTTATTTCTTGTCTGTTTTAACCATGATCAACGGGCTGCTGGGAGTACCTGTCCATGTCTCATGTCTGTGCTGTTTTTAATCTGTCCACTGTACGTGTCCTGTGGTTTTCATGTTTTTTGTGTACAACGTTTGAGATGCCCTCTCCAAACTGCAGAAGAAATCTACCTACAGGTATTAATAAAGTCACCTTGAACCTTGGAATTTGTCATTGAAGGAGGAGAAGTTCTTCACTTTTGATCAGTAGGCTGAGGGTTAATGTCGTAGACTGTATAAAATAAGTGGACAAAACTATGTCTCATTGTTGTTGTTTTTTTTGTTTTTTGTTTTTTTTACCTGCAGCCAGGAGTTTCCCTTTTGCACATGTTGGTTATTAGGAGAAGTGATCACTTTTGGACAACAATGGCAGACCCAGCGATACAAAGTATAATGGATGATCTGTAGCTAAATGCTAGTTTTCTGACATGCTAAAATGGTACACTTAAGAAAAACTTTGTGAAACTTATTAACCACTCCTACAGTGGAGTGTTCTGTCAGGTAAAGAGGTATTTCATTTAATTTGCAAACCTCAGAAAGTCCGACTCAGCAGGTGAATGAATTATCATATAGATATGGTGGTAATTGAGATACAGCAGACGTCAAGGCCTTCTGTTTGCCATAAGATCGTATTATTAATGATCAGTATGAATACTGTTAGTCTATTAGAGCCAGGCATTTTTAGTGCCAGCGTCTACTGGCCATTAATGGTATGACACCTTAAGACACTTTTTTTTTCACTTTGTAACACAGTCCTTGTCTGTGGGATCATATGCAAAATCCAGGACTTCAACAAAGACTCAATTTTTTATCCCACCTTCAGTGAATCTTGAGGTTTATGCAATAAAGGTGTTTTGGGCAGGGTAGGTTTAAGTACTAATGAACATATTGTGAGCACATATTTTACCCTATATTTATTCAGTTTTTCTGTACAGTTGCAAACATAAATTTTCCATACAATTAACTTAAATAAGTGTTGCCAGAGTCTAAACACAAATTAAAAAAAAAAAAAAGTAGCATAAAACAGCAATTTCTGACAAAAAATACAAATGTTATTATCGGCTCATTCTACTTCCTCAAAATGCTAAATGATGAGTTAAAAACACTAGAATGCTGATGTGCATGTGTTTAGAAAATTACATCAGAGACATTTTATTGTGGTGAGTGGTATTTCAACTAAATACACTAAATGTTGTGCAGTAATTCATGAATCCTAGATGATGCGTCCCACTGGCAGTCCTCTAGGATCTCATCATTATTATCAAAATATGACCAAAACCATGTAGAGATTTGTGATCCCATGGTATGAGGCTAAATTAAAGTGGTAAACATGAACAACGCTCCTGTCTTCTCTATTATTACTTACCAACATTAGTGACAGTTCAAGACCCTCCTCTCTCTACCTGATATCATTTATATAAATGTTTTAAAAGACCACCCATGGGTGAGAAAAAGACAGGACCTTGTTCACGTTAATTTTAATGTCAAGTGATGCTGTAGTGGGTGGGCGGGTGTGTGTGTGTGTGTGTCAGGGGCAGTGCAGATGAATACACAAAGGGCCTCATTCTGTCTGGTCCATTGTCTTAATTGTCATACTGTTGTGTTTTGCAGACACTGTCCTGTGATCACTGAAGGGGAATCTGTATAAACACACAGATACACGCGTTGTTTATTCATGTTCACTGACTGGCAGCACCACTCACAGGTTTAAAGCTGCAAATGCATGTCTTACACCTTCTTATTACAGCAGAATAACTGTAATACGTTGGTCCTACACATGTCACATTTAATGCAAGACAGAAGAGCAGCATCTGTCTGATCATCGGTTAAAAACAATTGACGGGCTGAAGGTGTGGTTGTCCATCACTGTCTCAAACTCCCTGCAGAGGCTGTGAATGGTTGTTGGAAATTCTCAGAGGACTGTGGTTATTAATTATGGCAATTCATGCATTCCCAATCCAGGTGTAGGTGATTAATAGTTGTCTGAGTGGAGGAGGACAAAGCCTTCAGCAGCTCGACCACTGTTATAAATCTGCACTTCCCAAGGAAAGACAGACACACGCAGCATTCAGGAACCTCTCTGTCTAAACTTTTATCAATCAATCATGGTATAAAGTCTGTATTTTTACTTTATTGACCTTGAAACTATTGAAACTTGTTATTCTTCTTCTGTTTTGTAATTATTGATTTATTAGTGTATTTCCAGGATCAATCCCACAGACTTGTACACAGAAGCAGATTTGTGGTTGTTGTAGCTTCTGGGGAAGTTCTGTTTTGTGTATCCTTGCTCATGGGAGCCTGGTCATGCAAGAGAGGAATCTTCCACTCTCCGATTTATTCAGTGTCATGTGAGTTTTTGGAAATCCAAATGCATCTGAATGAAGATGAATAATTCCTCTCTGAGCATACGCTCTTTGATTTCTCCCTAATCGAACTGAAGTTTGCCGTGCAGAAGTTCTCAGGCACAACAACACATGCATTTTTCATAAAAGACAGATCATGGAAAGCAGTTCAGAGGAAGATAGCGGTGACATATTTTTTTGCACTGAATACACCATGCATATTTCATAGTGAAAAATGTTTTCTCCCCACCAGTTTTGTCGATGCATGGACTCAAAGGATTCAAGGGGGATCGAGCTCTGTTTCAACTGTGAGAAAGTTGCGCTAACCTTTTGTTATTGTTCATAAATCATTATCTTAATCATAGCTATTAAACTTGAATCACACAGACATTATTATTCCATATACGGGTGGTGTATGTTTTATAATGTACATACGCTTCTATAAGCAATAAATCAGCAGAAAAATGGAATCATATACACGCGTTTTTACATATTTGTGAATTTTTGTGATGTATTTCTTCTGTAACAATAAATTCCCATCTGCCAACTATGCAACACTATCGCTCCCCGTCATCTTTCAACTGTCATCTGCTGCAGTTTGTCACAATCCATAGCATCCCACTGACTTGTCGGCTGACAGCTCTGGGGCCCCACTGAGGGGAATCAAATGGATTCTCAGCACAGCTATGTGTGCCAAATTGAATGGCACAAACGTGTGTGAAATATACATTTTCAAATGAAAATTGACAAAGAAATTTAATCTCAATTCAGAGGAACGGCTGAGGCATTGTCACCACAGAAAATTAATTGTTTCCGGCACAGCGATAGCGCGTGACAGATTTTGAATAGGCAAGATAATGGCTTTATCACCTCGCCATGAAACAGCCATACTGAAATAAGTGACAGGCAGTGCAACAGGAAGGGCACGGGACTCACAGATAAAGAACGAGATGAATCGATGGAATCACATTTAAAACACTACCAACATCATCTGACAAGACATCAATTTTCAGTCTGTTGACAAGTCTCAGAAATAAAACGATAAGATTTCATAGCTCCCAGAGACAAAAGACTTCACTAAATTTAGCCCAGTTTATGGCCTAGTTGATAGTGGAAGGCTACAGAGAAGATGGCTCGGAGTATTGGATTTCTGTGCCACACGACTCTAATGCATCTCATTATGGAGCGAGTCCAGATAGATTTGGTATGGAGTGAGTATGAGGTCAGAAAGAAATGCATTATGGACTTGAGTCTGAGTTTGGAATGAGCTCACCCAGTTAGAAAGGTTCTTCAAGCCCTTAATTCTAACAAATACACATGATTCAAATTATTTTACTCCAAATATATGTGTCTTAAAGAAATAAAGTAAATGATGTAATTACTGGACATTACTTTTTATCCTGTATCTTATGACTTGTTTATGTCAAAATACAAGCCATTGGGTTAAAACGGCTGCTACACTGCAGATGATTGATTAAACCGAGACACTGATTTAAAGGGAAAACATAACATGAACGTGACCAACATCGCTAAAGACATGTCAAAGGTCTTCTAAACATCGCTACAAAAACACAATTTTTCTGATCTCTTCTTTGTCATTTATTTGACATAATTTAAAGAAAAGGCAGAGCAGGATCGCAGACCTACGGAGAAATATTTAATGTGGGCAAATGAGCATGAAGACATTAAACATGAAGCTAACGGTTCAAGGTCATTAGTAAAACTGAACAGACTGAGATGGGCTTTCATATACCTTCATTTAGCGCCGTCTCCTGAAAGATGTCAGTTGCAAAATAACAAATTATAACCGTGTCAATTCAGAGGGGCGTTTTTGATGCGAGCAAACATCAATCAACAGCCGACCTGAAAACACACGAGGATCTGTGACTTGTGCCTCATTCCTATTCCCCTGGAGTTTGTCTCTCCTGGGCCCAAAGATTCTACTCAGGCG
>JAPTMW010000005.1:35975725-35986539 GCA_029822955.1 Ostorhinchus angustatus
TTTTGTTATGTCCTCCGATAACACACTAAGGAGTATTTCTATGAGTGCGCTATTAAGGGTTAAATGCACATTTCCTCCGATTATTCCACTGACTGAGATAACTTATCCATTACATTATTCTCTAACCAAAGCCCCATCTATGTCAGAGAGCGTCCTCGATTATATTATTATGTATGAGTATTTATTTGCGCAGAAATTATGACATGAAACACAATCCACAGGCATATGGAGCACCAGCTGGTCTGCAGAATAACACCGCCCCTTTGACCCTTTATCCATGCTCTTCGGTGCTCTTGTTCTGGTACAGTATGACACGATGACACTTTAAACTCCTGCCCTCGCTGCGATCACCCAAACCTGAACTCGACATGTTCCTGAATCACTGACTAATTGTCTGCCTGGGTATTTTCACTTCCACTGATTTGCCTCTTAAAACGTGTCCATTTGAGAAGAAAGAAGCCCGTTTTTAATCATTTTTCTTCATTATCTATCGGAGGACAGTGGGGTGGTCTGAAGAAAACCACTCACCTGGATCATGTAGAGCTGAGCGATGCGGTACTCCTCCACGCTCATAGGCATGGGGATGCGATACTCCTTGATCAGCATGGTTGTGCTTGAGTCGGGCCGTCTCTGGGTGTGATATGCGTCCACAGGAGAAGGAGTGGAAGAGGGTGGGCTGCTCCTCTCAAAGTAACATGTTCAAACAGCCAGGATAGTCACAGGTTATTCCCACCTGTGAGAAAAGAAAACACAGTGGATCAGGGCTAACAGCAGGCACATCGGAAGAAAAAACTCTCCTTTATCTACTTCTGATGGTCCCGTGTGCTGAAATCTCTGCATCTGTCCTTTATTTCCTATTTAAAAGAAAGAAAATGCAGATATCAGTAGCATGCAATACTTACAAGTTGTAAACCACAGAAGGAGGTGGCATGCTTGTCTCAAGGATTAACCCCCGCCAGCCCCGTACACAAGACAACACTTCCTGTGTGTGTCCTCAAGCCCTCCTACAGATCTGTTACAAGGTAATCCAGTGGCCTAGCAACATCCCTGAAATCCCCCGGCAACCTAAATCCCAACTCTGTCTACACACTCTGTAGGGTGTGGGTGTAAGGGTGATGCTTAGGCTGCTCCCTAAAAAATCAACAACGTGCCTTTGTCCAACATCAACATTCATCAATCTAAACGATCAAAGTGTGAGACTGAAACCAGGTAAACACGAAGCACCGCTAACGAACCGGCACTGAGGAGAGAGGTCACATGACCATGGCTACTTAATCTCAGCAGATTAAGAGGACTGCTTTTCTGATGCTGTGTTAATTTAACAGAGAAAGCCTGCTCTCATATGTATATAAGTGCATTTATGCCTAATGGCTGCAGCTCTGTGCGTCCATCTGGGCAGTGTTTGGTTCTGTGTGTTTGGTTGAGCTGCTGTAACAGATGTAAAGGTCAGGACGGGAAATATGAGAGTCCAGAGGAAGATCACAGTGACCCCACGTTGACCATATTTTCAGATGATTATGACACGTACGTAAAGCAATCTCAACCACACATACTGAAGTATAATATAACAATTTCATTCTTTATTTTACTTTTTTATATTATATTATTATTCTCTTTCAAGCCTTTAGTTCCATTAGATTCATAAACACATCCCTGACACACTATCATCTTATTCCGTCCGTATAACTGGTGGATATAAGTGCAAACACATTCCAAATGTTTATTTGTTCTCCCCCAGTATCAATTCCTTAGGGAGGCATCTGGCTCTAAAAGCTGCTAAATGCTAATGCTAAATGGCTAACTGCTAACATTGTGTACCATTCGCTGTAAGCAGCGTGCAGTGGTAATGCACCTTTTACTCTGCAGGTAATTACATTAACTCATTTATTTCCATGATCAATAAAAATACGATATTGATGGTGCAGCTTTAAAAAGATGTCTTTAAGAAAACGTATAGTGGAAAAGTGGGGTTTCCTACAAAGCCATGCAACCTTTTCTCACCACAACTATAGTTATGAGATATTTACCCATTTTATCAAAACTAATGGTAATGTATTTATACCTGAAAAGAAATAAAGGATAACCAGTAATAAGCTTAATAGCCTAACACTGCAAGTGATCTTCTATTCAGCCTTTAAGTGAAATGTAAGAATTCTTATCAGAGATGAGAAATATAGTGAATTAATTATATTTTTACTTGATATATTAAGATGTTTCTCCAGTCATTGCCTACCACTGGCATTTTTTATTTTTAAAAAATAATGTGCATTGACACCCTCACAAGAGTCGTTTTTTTTGGTATTGTTGTTCATTAATATTACACATATTTTTTTTTTATACAGCTTAAATAATGATATCTTTTCAACATGTTTTATCCTGAATTCAGTAGATAATAATTCTATTCAAACTGTGAATTGTTTGTACATCTCCAAGCCCTATTTCATTTTTCCATTCATCATTTGTACCAGTCATATGTTTTTGTGCGCAAAAGAGGACATCACACACTGAGCTCTTCTCTGCTCCTCCTCTTCTCTGACCTCCTCTGTCCTATTATTTCTCTCCTATTTATGCCCCAGCAAGTACATGTCACTGACTCGACTTCTTCCCCGGAGTCTCTGTGCATTATCGCCTCACAGGTTTTCCCTGGATCATCACAGGTTTTCCCTGGACCATCACAGGTTTTCCCTGGATCTTCTCTGGACCTGCTGCTGTGCTCCTGCTTCTCTCCTGCCTTCATCATCATCACTCACTTATTCATATAGTTAGATAGTGTTTATTATATAGTTCCATAGATGTTCAACTTCAGTTTGCTGTGCATCAATTGCATCCATGTGTCTCCTCCTACTCCCCACCTTCTCCCCCTCTACCCCAGTCTCTCTCTCTCTCTCTCTCTCTCTTTTTTTTCTCTTCCTTTACCCTCTCTCTTTAACTCCAACTGGGCAAGGCAGTTAAAAGGAAGTTTTTTCTCACCACTGTCACGTCACAACTGTTTGCTCCTGGAGGATTCTGTTGGGTTTCTGTAAATTGGCTTCAGAGTCTGGTTTCAACTGGCTGTATATGTAAAGTGTCATGAGATAATTTTTGTTAAGATTTGGCGCTATATAAATAAAATTTGATTTTGATTTGATCACATAAAGTAACATCCAGGGAGTATCCAGAGTTTCAGTACCTAACAACATTTCTGCATAAAACCCCGTCCACTGCAGGTACTGTCATGCTCTGGTTCCACTATGAATGGAGATTCAGATCTGAGCTGCACTCCAGAGGTTGTAATGTATGACCTTATTTACTGTGCTAGGAGGGGTTGTGCACTGATACAATTACAACAGTGGCATTTCTCCCTGAATCCTATGACGAATGAGTCCTTGACCCATAGAGGAACTGCTATAAACAGAGACAGTAATCCCCATAAAGCAAAATGTGAAATAGCGATAGATGAAAACTGACAACAGACAGACAGGGAAACAGAGCATGAAGCTTTTTGCCTCCATCAGCTAAGAGAGCTGTGAGTCAGCACAACAAATATAGTAGCCAGCATTCACTGGAAAAGAGGCTTTACATACACATAAACTGAAGCTTACACCAGCAGGAACAATGACAAGGTGCCTACGGTGTAACATCACTGATAACTGTCGTATGAACTCTAAACACAGTCATTCATGTCAAAAAAGTCAGTCTGTCCATAAAAGAATCCTTCTCTATATATCAGCAGAGATGGGCAGTGTTTCCATCAAATGTGCTTAACATCATTTTAATTCTTAAATAAGACAAATTTTTATCCCCCGGTTACAATTATGAACTATATTTTATATATCAGACTTCTTAAATAGTGAACATTAACTCAGCTCCAGAGATAACTTTCAATTCTAATTACCACATTTCCAAGAAAATCTTTTATTGTATGACATGCATCCCAGTTGTATAAACAGCTCATTCACAACTCTATCAGGACTGAACCTAACAGCTACTATTTTCATTATCAATTAATACGGTATGTTGATTATTTTCTTAATTAACTAATCAGTTAATTGTTTGCTTTATAAAATGTCAGAAAACAGCAAAAAATGAGAATAATGTCTTCAAATGTCTTGTTTGGTACAAAAGCCAACAACTTGAGTTTACTGTCACAGACAAAAGAAACCAGTCAAACTTAATCAAATCAATTAGACTTTTTTTTATTCTTAATTTTTTACCAAATACATCTCTTTGCAATTAACGCACTGGTAGAATGTATTCTGTGACAATGTTGAAGTAAAACACTGCTTCACTAAAACATGAGATATTATGGCTGTTACATCTTTACTGTCTGTCAGAGATGTCATAAACGACCAACCTCAGTTCATTTACAAAGGACTTCTACAATTTTAAAATAAAAACTATTTGTATTTTAGTTACATCCATTTTCTAATGCTGGGACCTTGTGTTTTCTTCAACATTTTATGAGTATTTATAATTTTTAACTGGATACTATATGTCATTATCATCTTGCTAATATACATGTCTAAGAATAATGACCATTTAGACAAATATGTTTTAGATGATGAGGTTTCTATTGGACTGTATTTTCTGCAGTGTTTGACTATGGTCATTATTTCATACTTCATACATTTCAAAGTTTCTTTTTTTACATTAAAGTTCCTCATGGCTTGTGTTGTTGTTGTTGTTTGTTCTCAGTCTCCACATCTGATGGATTCTGAACTTAGAGGATTTTGTTTAAGACTTAATTAATGACCTAGTTAAGAGTGCAGGACTTTTAAGTCATAGTGTCATGTTATCCAGGGTGTCTGTAACATAAGTGTGTGTATACTCTGTTTTCAAGTGTGCATTCATATTGCATGCCCTCTGGCAACACAAGCCACAGGTTTTACTTTGGCCTACGTTAATAAGGTGAGCACTTAACCTGGAAACAGCACATTAAAAATGCTGTGACCGCAGGCTTCTATTACATCTCCCCCAATAACAAACTTTATCTTTGCTTTATCAACATGTGATGTAATTTTGCTTCGTGTCAACATCCTTCGGTATCTCTCCTTCCATCTCTCTCGGGGTCTGAACATGGCCCCCCTCTTCTAATTACATTGGGAATGTCCACTGCTGAGTGCAGACCTGAACAAAGATGCCTTGAGCTAATGGCCAATTTCCCACAGTGCTACAAAACCACAGCATGTAGGAAATTAGCTTTTAGCCTTTGTCTCCTCCCTCTGCTGTTCTATCTGCTGTAATCTACAACTGATGAAGCTCCCGCCTTTTGTTATGACATTAGGAATAAAACATGAAGGACGATTAGCTTCTTCTGTAAACTGCTGGATGAGGCAAACCGCCACAATAGTGTGACAACATCTTCACAATCAGCAGCGACATCTAACAGAAGATTTTCCTCACTTCCTGCTGGGGCATTTTCTAACCGTTCCCTGTCAAGTCAAAAGCTCCCTGATTGAGCTCACTACCTATATCGCCGTCTGTTTCTGCTCAGCCTCCACAGAGAACAAAGTGCCTCATCTGTGGCACTAAGAGGGTCCTGGCTGCCAGCTGCCCTCTATCAAAGCCCCGTATGAAGGCAGGCTGTGAAAACCTACAGCTAAATTGCACCAAATTTGCCACAGAGGCAACCAGCTCATAGGAAAGCATCTCCGCTCCATTAAACACAGCGCTGCCTCCGCCAGAAGCTTTTTCCCAGAGGCCGACTTTCTGCTCAACCCACCTCCTGAAAAATCCTCCACCCATAGACATCAAACCAAACACTCAAAACCTCTGCACCGTCCTACCATGGAGACTGTGAGTGTCTCAGTCTGAATGTCAAGAGCAAAGACCAATTATCTCAGAGCTGCTGATTTATGCACCACTCTGCCCTTTACAGGTAACAAGGTAAATATAATCCACCTACGCGCACATAGAACATACATTTATTATCTCTGTTAAAACCCTACACATCATGGGTAATACTTAAGCAGGCATGTCAAAGCTCCCTCTTAAAACACTACAGGCAGACATTAATATTCATTAGAATTATTTAGATGTATGTCCTAATACAGCACTGTTTTATAAGGGTCTATAATTAACTCCATTGAAGATGGAAAAATAGAAAAATACCAATAGCAGAGGCTAAAACATATATCATAATGCATTTCACTTCATCGTGGTTAATAATAGCATATGGTTAAGTGAAAAAAATCCTCCTGTTGCTTTACAAACTACTGTTACTGAAAATCTAAGTATGCTGTATTTGTTTTAGTTTTTTGGATTAGGTAGCATGAAGTATTTTCATAAACCAATCAGCACTAGTGGACTGACTTTGACACAGACTCTGTGACATCTCTGTGGGTTTTGGAGTCAGAGGTGACCATATGTGAATAAAATGACAGCATTACAGTAGCACAAGAGGTCAGAGGTGTTCTGTGACTGCTGTTGTATAGCTTAATAATCTGTATAATATGTAATAGTCACAACAGTTCAGTCTGGAAGTATGTTGTATTCAATAAACTGAATCTAATAAACTCCAACTTGACGGGCAAATGAACTGTCCATCACACATGTCAAAACCACGGCAAAAGACACGGCAGACAACAAAGACTTGTACTTGTCTGAAGATCGTATTGAATATACCACCAGAAATGAATCAAAGAGTGCAAATAAATAAATGAGAACACTGACGCCTGGAAAAACCTGTATTTTTAGATTCTATATATTTTAAATTCAACATATGATGCGAGAACTTTTTGGAGCCAACTTCAAGAGGCTGTCAACACAGTATGTTATATAATATCCTTCTTTGTCCTTTTACTGATGCACAGGAGGCCACACTTACAACATGTATTTTTGCAAATGTAATTTTAAAGGGACTGACCAGTGATGATCATGTCATAGAGTCAGACATATGACAAAGGGCTTTATGTGGTATTGTCTTATTTTGTTGCCCTGACTTTAATACAACATGTCATCCCCTTGGAGAGGTGTGCACTTCCTCCAGAGCTTCAGTAAATCTGTAGCTCTGTCCATCCGTCTGAGTCGTTGTCTTCATGCTGAAAACTTGACGTGTAGAATTAGCAGAGTGCCCCTTTAATGTATGAGTCATGTATAGTCAGTCAAAATTAAAGCTAATTTAACATCCTGTGGAGCATGCATCTATTTATTCTGCAATTAAATTAACATAAGCACAAGTTCTCTAGTTTTTATAAACCATATGAATCTGTCACACTGTGTACTGTTCTCAGGCAGATGCCAAAGAACTGTGTCTTCTTGTAATACATCAGTGTGATGCACCAGGATGCATCTGATTCAATTCTTCGGCTGTTAGAACAGCTACATGAGTGCTGCTGTAGTAACATGATCCTCTGACAGGATTTGTCTTTTCATTTGACATCCATAATGTACATGTACATAAAACACACACACATAACATAGTTCTTTATATCTACACATTCATCCAAATGCTGAATGAATCCGATAACACACAAACAGACAGTGACACAGTGAGCATCATTTCTCCACATTTCATTAAACACTATGAGTCAAGTACTGTACTACACGCTCTTGTTGCATACTTCAAATGTCGTTCACATAAGCAGACAGAGCAACATGGTAATGGTTAATGTAGAGTTTAACATGCTGCAGAGTGCAGACCTGTGGCGAGGGTGATCATCAGTAATGGGTTCTACACTGACAAAATATTTACAGTATCAAAAAATGACTACACCCTGACACTGAATAAATTTTGCAGTTTTCTCAAATGAGCCTCTACTGCTCCAGAGCATGCAGCACATCTCAACCACTCAACATGAATATTAACATGTGCACTTTGCTCGCTCACAAGACAGATGAAGGTAGCTAAAGATCTGCTGCAATAACTCATTTCATTGTTAAAAGAGTTACATCCATACAAACAAATCAGGCAAAAATATGAATTCATGGCTCAGCAGCCTCGCTCCCATCTCAGACAGAAACCACCTGCAGATCCTCAAACTAAAGTCCTCCATTAGCATCAGTCTGCATGAGCCACACTTGAACAGACAGGCATCCATGTTGCCACCGTCTAATTTACCTGTGTTGTCATAACATTGCAGTTGAGGGTTACAAGAAAGGAGAGGAGGCTACGTCAGATGTTTCAACCCTGATATTTTACTGTGGGTTCATTTTCTTCATATGAGCATAAGAAAGCAAATGTTTACCTCAAAGAAGAAAACACCTCAGCACAGCTCAACCCAACTCATCCACTAAGCTCAGGGGCCATTGCAGATCCTGGTCCCGCATGCAAAAGGGCTAACAGCCCAGGCATCCTTCCACCCCATCCCTGCCTCCGCTCCTCGTCTGTCTGCTGCCGCTCCTCCTGAACCAATCCGCACTGGCTTGCTCCCCTAAACGGGAAGGAGCCTCGCTGTTTAAATCCTCACTCTGAAATAAAAGAAGGTATTGATTCTCCCCCCTTCCTCGCTACCTCTATTCTATTTTCCCTTTTCCCCTCGCTGTCTCCACCTCCTCGGGACTGAGGAAGCTCTGTTACCATGGAGACCAATGAGGCTGTAGCCTGATTCGTGGAGTTTGTTGTGATGCAGCAAGTCAGTGGTGCAGCCCACTAGATTGATTGCCTTCTCTGGCTTTCTGTCTTCCTTTATTTTTCTCTTTCTGCTCCTGCACGGCATCATTTGTCATCTACAGGATGCTGTGATCAAGATTAACTACAAATTCCTGATAAATGAACAAAGTGCACAACAAATGAGCATAAATCAGACTCCCACAATCTGTACATTCAACATGATGAAACCCCCCCAAACCATGAAAATCTTGACAAACCTATGCTCCTTAATCCTTTACGTCTTAACTCCAATGTGGGTTGATACGTCACGTAGAGGCGCACCGTGACACGCAGTACAGCCACAGAAATCATGTGCATGAATCACTTTCATCTGTGCTCCCAGTGGCAGATCACCTGCTCTGATGATTATGCATCTATTTGTAGGGTGTCGTGACCAGCACGCCTTTCTTGCCATGTGTTTTGCTCACCTGCTTCGTCCATTGAATTTAAATAAGGCATCTGAGCTGTGTGAGCACAGGTCTATCTTTTTGACTGGTAAATGAGTATAATTATACTCTTTACAAACACTTGTATTTCAGACAGCAGCTGTGACTCTACTACAACACAGTTGCTCTAATCTATTTACATTTGTTCACACTGGACAGTTTGGCAGATTGGATTACAGGTGAAGTCTGTTATGCAAAAATGTGAGCCATATGTGACGCATTCAAAGTACTATAAGCCAGATGTCCAGTATAGGGAAAGCACAGACAAACAGGATGGAGTCAATAAGTCTGTTATTTAAATCAAGCCTCATCTGCACTGATCACATTAAAGAAGACATGATTTACATTTCTGTGGTTTGCAAATAACACCCACTGAGCCCCAGTGTATCCAAGTTAACAGTAAGCAAGCACACAGAGACACACACGCACCAGGCATACGTTACATAGCAGTGCTGGTGGTAAAACTGAATGAAACCACACAACATGTACTGGGAACATTTATGCCCCTGCAAACTACGATGGTATGTTTGAGGTAAAAACTAACCCACCTGTAGCCAGACCTGTTTGTTAATCTGTCTTATCTCCTTGGATTCAATTTCAACCCAACATATGACTCTGAGGCACCATTTACAGCAGCAGATCATGAACTTCTACCTGGATTATATTTGCTGTCATACAAAAGGCTGAAGCTGCGAATGAGGATGAGCTTTGAGATTTGCGCAGCAGCCGAGCAGTCTGTCGTTCTCACCGCTCCGAGCTTCAGGTTTTATCAGTGAGCTGCAGTGATATACAGCACATCCTCTGAATGAAATGACTTGTTGATGGGTGCCCTTCCCCACACACACACACACACACACTTTATTTGAGCATCAGCAGAACACAGCTAACAGAATTAAACCCTGCGCTCTAAACACAACAGTCCCGCTGCACAAAGCTCTGCAACGTGAACATCTGCTGTTATCGCAGCTGTTAATTTGTGATCTTGTCAACTACTGCTTTCCTCACCAGATATTCCTGTTTCTCATCTTATTCATACTAAACAGCCTTAGTTATGTCAGCTCCTGTGATGTTACTGACAGAATTTGCCAGGATGTTACGCTGGCTTCTTAGGCATGTGCTTGGTTGTATTCCCAGTGCTTTGCTATATTTACACAGAGACTGTTCTGCAAAATGATTTATATGAATCACTTTGGATTTCTCGTCAGCTCAGACACATATTTATAATTACATGGCTTATTAAATTAAAAAAAAAATAAACTGAAGACACAAGATAGGAGGTTGTCACTGACCTGCAGTCCATCTCCAAGTGAGGTTTCCTCCCTTCTTCTTTCCTATGAATGGGAAACATAAGAGTCCATGAGCAGCTGAAGTCCTGATACTGTTTTAATGACATGTGCAATTATAACTGAGAGCATACGAGCTAACACACAGCTGTAGGAAAGAGGACACCGTGAAAATGTTCACACTCCATAAATACCAGAAGTCATCTTCTGCTTTCCATTTTGAAATAATTTCCTTCCTCAAGCTTACAGGAAAGTAAAAAAAAAACAACAAAAAAACGCTTGACTTCTTTCACATAGGAAAAAGCAGAACAGAGCACAAAACTAAATCTCTTTTCAATTCCAATTTCTGAGTATGAAATTAGCTACAAGTCTTTCCTTTGTATGGACGCCAAACATCTTCATGAACAGCTAATGTTATCAACTGACACTGTCAAAACACAACATAAAAAGAGGCGTGGACAGCAAATGAGAGTGAACACTGCCCTGATGTGATAGCTGGGTGCTGAGAGAGATCGG
>JAPTMW010000005.1:36022862-36033662 GCA_029822955.1 Ostorhinchus angustatus
TGATTTTTTTTCCTTTCCCATTCCTTTCTTCAGTTACTTCCTTCTCAAAGGAAATGCCATGCAAGTTGTTTTCTTCGTAATACGGACACTTCTAGTTCTTGCAGGGAGGATCGTGTTGTAGTAGCTAGGACCTTGCGTTCCTCTCAGTCTCAGCCAAGCATTCACGCACCAGTCCTCTGGCATGGATTATTCCTTTGAGGAACAAAACACAACATCGTCTTAGATCAACAAACATGAAGTTCATTAAGGGTGCACTTTACCGCAAATCCACTTTCATGCTCACGTATGCATCAAAGGTTCAGATCACCTCTTTTCAGTCTCTCCATTGCACTCTTGCTTCCAGCATATGTGGGCCTGATTTCCTTTCCAAGCTCCTCGATGATGGCCAGCAGTTCTGCATATTTGTTCTGAGGCACTTGGCTACCAGTGGTACCCTTCAGTTACAGCAAACAGAGAAACACAAGGCAGGTCAACACATTTCACACTGTGATCTGGTCTGCAGATGCTGCTCTTATGCAAAAACTTTCCAGTGACCAGGGAAAGACTGACTGTAACCTTTATGTATTAAAAACATACAGGCTTTTGAGTTCTTAATGTATACCAAAGATTTTATGTCAGTAACTCTGACTCAGCAAAAAGATTAACCCATTGGCTGTTACCTGTGAGAATCCCAGAGAAGGTGGTCCATAGTCACTCAGAAGGGGCCTATAGGACTGCAACGTGGCCAGGTTAGCAGCTGCTGAGGAAGACTGGAGGTTTCCAACTGCAGAAATGATAAGAACCCCGGCATAGGTCAGTCACAGACAGCCAAATACAGTACAATGACATCACCATCACCTTGGATTAAAGGTTAAATCTGCTGCTATTTTCCTACCGCCAAGAAATCACATGAAAAAAAAAACCCAACAACTTTTCAGACATATACAGCACTTACCAAATGAATTAGACCAGCTTTCCCTATTTGTGTCAGAGACCTTCCAACACCGGGAAGTGTTTTAATGCGACTCGTTTTGAATAAGCTCTCAACATTTTACCATTTCACACCGAATCCACCTTTTTCTTCCCAAATTTTAGGCAGGTCACTGGGCAATGAAAGCATAATATTCAACCACTAAAATGTTTTTTTTTTTCTATTCAGGAATGCAAATTATCAACTACAATTTGATATGTTAATCAAGAAATAATGTGCTTTATTATTTTTTCACTTTTTTTTGTTAAACAGTAAATTTTAAAATTCATGGATAACAACAATAAGTATATTTTAACATTAAATATATCCTGTTGCTAAATGGAGCTTCTACATGCTGGTGTATTAACCATTACAGAGGCATAAAAAATTATTTTGGCAATTAACAATGCTCTTAATTTAGGCAACCTGTGACATAAACTTTACATTGATGGTGGGCTCACATATTTGTTAAGCACTATATAAATGTTTCATGCCTTAAAGGAAGAGGCTGTGGAAGTTGGCATTTGTCTCCAGTTTCATCAAAAGTAACTCTTCATTTTTACACTTTTCCAGTTACTCAAACCAACAACTATATTATTGTCTGACCTATTTTGTTTGCTTTGCAGCAGAGCAGATGTTGATATTGCATGACTGATAAACTGGCATTAGTTAAACAGCCACATTCAGTACTGTAACCACAAAAGATTAAATAAATTTAGGTTAATTTCTCCTGTTGCCAAGAAATCATAAGAAAAGACTGAAAATGACACTGATGATACTAGCAAATATGCTATTCTTTAACTTCTTGAGTCCCAGTAATGCATTTATGTCCAATTTCACAGCTTTACTAAATGAGTAACAGCAGTTCATATAATCTGTCCATTACAATTCTATTTTATTTGTTGCATTTTAATGTTTCTTTCCCTTCACATTGTAAATACAAGGTAAAATAAAGCTTCAGTTGCATTTTTGACATGTTATCATATTTTGGCTTTTTAAGATATAATGATTAACCTCTTTTGTTTCTTTTAACCCCTTGAGTCCCAGCTATGAGTTTTTTGTCCACAACTTTATTTTAAAAAATCCAAAAAGCTGTCCACTGCAAAGGTCACTCCAAATTAAAAAAGAAAAGTATGTCAAAAAAAAAAAAAAAAAAACTGTTGCATTATAATCCATTCATATAATTATTGAATGTTAAAAAAAAAAAAAAAAAAAAAAGCCAAAACTTCTACTTTCCTGGCTCTCGGGAGGTTTTAACTCATTATTATAATTAGGAAGAGGTGAGACGGACTACTGCATTGATTGTAATATAATTTGTTTATAATAAGCTTAAATATTATCATACCATATAGTTAATTAAAATATGTGGGCTATACATTTAAAAAAAATCAGTACAATTAAAAGCAATATTTCTCCCTTTTAATATAATAAATAATACTCACTGTTACCCTATAAAATGTTTTTAAATGACTTACTCAGGGTTCATACACATTTTTCAAGGTCAAATTCAAACACATTTCAAGTAAATTTTTTCATTTTTATCCAGCACAGCACCTTAAAAAAATACATATATGCAGGAATGCATGTACTCATTTATCACAATGATGTGCATTGTATTATGCTATAAACATCTAAAATTATGTTTCATAATCGCAAAAAGTTTAGAAATTGAAAGGGGAACACAAAGTTTTATCAAAAAAAAAAAAGGGAAGCCACTTGCTGTTCTTCAGACACTCGCACCAAGACAAAAATTAAGATAAAAATGTACCTGGATTCTACCTGAGAGCACACGCTAATTTTCTTTTTTGGCATAAAGTTTAATCTTTCAAAATGTATCATCTCTTTGCAAGAAGCTTTGATTAAAATTGCAAGCATTTTCAGGCACTTCAACTCAAATTCAAGCACTTTCCAGACCTTGGAAACAACACTGAAATTCAAGCATTTTCAAGGATTTCAAGCAGCCTGCCTACTGCTCCCTTGATCCATTCCATTTCCAATCCTAAAATAGGAAACTCCACTATAAAAAGCTGTTGTGTGTGTTTTCCTCCCCTGCTGCTCGGCTGCAGTTCCCCTCCTCCACCACCAGATGTCCTCGAAGAGTCATAAAAAATTTCAGTGGCAGATCAATCAGCAGCTCCGACCGAGGAGCATCATGGAGGAAACGGAACAAGGCTGGCTCAAGAAGACATAAGTGATACATTTTTGTCACCATGTATCGGCACCCACCCGGCGGGACCAGGACACGGGACGACGGAGAACCACATTTTAGGAAACGTCGCCTTCTCATTTCACGTCTCTACCTTGTTCTCCGCCGACTGATATCACGGATGGCGCTCTTTTACATTAGTAATAATGGCGGATATGAATTAGCCTAGCTCCCAGGATCTGACCCTATATATATAACTGGACAAAAACTACAGACACGGTCTTTCTCCAGGTATTCTCCGAGACCCCGAATTTAACACTCGATTTAACACACGGATAGTTTGATTTTCTCCCATATTTTCTCCTTACCCTGGTTCCCAGAAGTTCCCGGAATGTGCTGATGGACATTGGGTTTATAAGACATTCCCAAAGACATTGTAAATTAAAGAAATAAAAATGACCCGAAATTCAGTGAAGCGTCTGTCTCTCACTTTTTGTTTACAACAGCGGCACCGGCAAATATGGCCGTCACTTTATATTGACACCCACTATGCTTTCTAACACTGCAACTATCCATTGCGGGTTATCAGAAAACGGTTAAAACGGGATTTCCACGTTAAAACCGACACAATTCACACACGGTTTTACTCACTTTGACACGACTCGACACATTTTCCACAAATTCGGCAACTTTTACAGCCACGTTTTTTACAAAGTGTACTCAAAGCTGAAGTTTAACCAGAATGAAGACTTAGATGGGGGGTAGTTTTAACTCTTTAACCATGTCAACTGTGTTTACGCTTTAAGACTTTCATTCACATTTTAAAGTCGCCTCGTGACATTTTTTTTTTCCTCTTTGCGGCGCGTGAGATGCAAACACTGAAACATATAGAGTAAAATGACATGGAGTGTGTGGTCGGTGTAGAATGTGAGAGCGTAGTTTAGATTGACTCGGATGAATTTATACCCAAATGCTTTGTTTGAGTGGAGTGTAAGACTGCTTTCCACTATCACCGACTGGGGAGAAAACAAGAGCTGGAGGCAGTTTGCAGATACCTGGCTTTGTCTGAGGGGGCGCATCCATTGTCTCGTCTACTGATAATATGAACCTAAACAGCTCATACATGAACCGAAACAAATAAAAGAAGAAGAAGTAGAAGAATGGAGGATGAGGATGAGAAAGGGTCCGCTGTTATTCTGAGGGAATCCGCTCTTCTTCCACTCTCATGAGACCACAGTCCTGATCAGCGGTCCTTATATCCCATCAGTCCCCACGGCCACATGGTTGGACACGAGCACCAGCTTTGGCCCAGTCCAGGCTTCCAGAGTCATGACCCCCTGGCCCTTTGTGTGCACGGGGACCCCAGTGATGGAGGGGGGGTCTATCTCATGAGGTTATACACAAATACTCCTTATCTGTGAGAGCATTTCATATTAACTGCAATCCATCTATTCTGTCTGTTTCATGCCTATTGTTTGTAATTGTGTTTGGATGTTTCTGCCCCCTTCACATGGCAAAAATAAAGCTTTCATTGTATTTAATTTAAGAGAAGATATAACTTTATTGGTACTACCGTGAGGAAATTGTTTACGGCAGCAAAAATACCAAATAAAGTGTAAAAACAAAAAGCAGAAACTATCTTCTATTTATAATACTCGATCTGTACATATACTTATACATATTATGTGTATATAGTTGTAGTTTGTCATCATATTTTAGCTTTTTTTTTTTTTTTACCTCGTGAGACCCAGCTTGGAGGTATATTTAAAAAAAAAAAAAAACATATGTAGCCCCGTTTTGCCAAAAAATCTTATGAAAAGACTGAAAATAATGATGCTACTGGCAAATATTGTTATTCTTTAACCTCTTGAGACCCAGTTATGCATTTTTGTCCTGTATAAGGGACAAAAAAGCTGTTCACTACAAAGGACATTAATGAAAAAATAATTAAAAGGGCATTGTTGCATCATGCTGTTTTCACTCAAGACTATTGTTACATACAAAAAGCACAAACTTGTACTGTCCTGGGTGTCAGGACGTTACATGTGAATTATGCTATTTAAAAAAATAAATAAATAAATAAAACGGGTGACCTTTTTGCATTTAATTGAATGCAATTAATGTTCATTTACCACTGATTACACTCAGTCGTCATTTGTATGTTGACATACAGGATATGGTGTCAGTAAAGTCTTAAGAGATTAAAAAAAAAAAAAAGTCAACATTGAATTAAAGCTAGATTACATAAGTATTTGATATGTGATGATACACAACACTAAGAATTTTGTAACAATCATTTGTGGCACAATAAGAATTATTGCTCTGCCATGCCATGTCAATTTTAGTGTACTAAAGTGAGTTGCAGCACAATATTACTTATCGGATCAATCAAAACAAATGGGAACCTTTACAGTGATATCTGCTAGACACAATCCACCTGAAGCATTTTCTCAACAAGCTTCAGATTTAAATCTGACGATGCTGAAAAGTTAAAATGTCTAATAAAATACTTCAACAACATGAGAACTGTGGTATCCAACAGCTGTGAAGTGACCCTTCTGGACAGTAGAGAACTGCCTACAGTGTTGAATTTATTAATATACTGTGTTCTATTTGAACTCAATAAGGCCTTTTCTTTGGCATCACTGAAGAAAAATGTCTTTTTAGAAAAAGTGTCAAAGAAACAGAATAAAATGGTCAGTGAGATGGATACGCAGCAGTGTGTACATGTTGGATTACTCTGGATAATTTCTTGTCGCCATCTTGTCTCTTATAATTACCAGCAAAACATGGTACAAGTATTCTAATTTTTATTAAGCATTGCACTCATTCATGTACAGGTAATGTAGAGTTTTGTACAACTTTGTCAGTGTTGCAACTTGTGCAATGACAAAAAGGAAGTCCTTCAAGGGTTTTAATTTCATGGGAGCTGATGTGACGTGACATTTTGCAGCTTTCAGGAAAAAACAAAGTTCCAAGTCAGTAGCCCATGTACATAACATCTCAAAAGACAAAAAGAAGTCTTTAGATTATTGTCTTAAAGAATGGTGCACATTCAAAGATTCAACTTCCAATGACTGAACAGATATTTGAGTTTCTGATAATATGCTTTCATTAAGGTTTCTTCCAACTTTCCTGATGTTCAAGAACTGAGACATGCTTTGCTAATGAGTTTCAGTTTTTATCCTTTTACAAAGTGTACAAAATGGACAATGGTATGACACAAAGACTTCTTCCTTTCCATTTCGACAACTGAACGCAGGAGAGGAAAAACAATTAAATAATCCACAGGTTAAACAATGTGCCTGTGTACTGTGATATTAAACACATGAGCAAAAAGGACAGCTTATGAAACCACACTTTAGTCTGTGCTATCCAGTACAGATCCATACTCTACCTAAGACCAAAGCAACAAAGGCAGAAAATCTACACTTATCAACAGAGGAACTGGAAATGTGTTCTTGTGTTCATGTTCTGCAAATATACAAGCTGCAAACACAGCCAGCCAGAGTGCAGCGAGGGAAAGGTGACATTACAGACCAGAAGAAACAGTAGCATGGTGAGGCTTTTCAGATAATGTGCAGTCTTTGCTTTAAAGAGGGTTTTTTGTATGAATTTAACCCCTGAGCAGAAACCCATAAAAAGCACACATTAGAAAATAAAGCCTTTGTTAAGAACATGTGATTCACATTTTTCACAATTCCTTGGCTCTTTGTTGACGTTAATAAATGTATTTTCTTCTTTCGTGACAGCCATGTAATAATAGAATCCACAGCCTCTAAGACCATGTCAAGGAAAAATACTTAGACTGAAACTGTAGCATAAATCCTTTAATACAAGCTTACTGTTCAGCTACAACAGCAGTAACATTTTCATTTATAATGAACAGACTGCTGCCCCTTCACTCCATGTATACAATTGTCCTTGTCCGTGAAGAAAATCTGTCTTTAGTTTCATTATCATCTTTGAAGAACTTTGTTTGCTTTCATGCTCTATGAATAGAAATGGTTTGTCACACTTCAGCTGACTCCACTTTAAGACGTGAGTGTGATGTGGACTCCTGAAGCCATTTGTACTGATAAAAAGGCCAATGACAACCTCTTGTTTTTTAAGGTTACAATATGTCAAAGAGCAAAAGAAATAGGGTGAGAAATAAAAATGAACCAAGGAACTTTGAAGAGTTACCCTCATGTCCAAAACAAAGTCAAAAGCCAAACAAAGTGACTTGTGATTAAGGATGTAGTGGATTTTGCAATGACATTTTGGTCTTTGTCTAATGAGGGAATACAATGGCAACAGAAAATTTACACATATGCACACACTGAACTAATGGCCTGCATTGCTTTTCTTCAAATATCTAATTTAACAAACTGACTGGTCTGACAACAGATCACCATATATTAATCTGGCATTGAAACTTAATGCCCATTTGCAATTAATCAAAGTCATTCTGAGACTTTGAAAGACATAGTGGTCTTTGTTCCACCCACCTTTGGTTTGGACCTTAAAGTCTTTGCTTCATACCAGGTAGTTTTGACTACATTCTGTACACAACGTATAAACAGCTTAAAGCACAGGTGGGAAGTGGATGACTGAAGAGCCTCAGGCAGACATGCCTTCTAGGTTTCCACTCATGTCCAGTCTGTCTTTATCAATATATCACATATATTTCACTCTGAATATCAGAGGACTATACGTCACCCATCAAATATCTCTAGTTGAAAACAAGAGTCTGAAGGTTTAAAAAGAAAATAGGAAAGAAAAAAAAAAACCTGAAATCTTTTGCTTTGTACAACCACCGCTTTACATCTGAGAATCATCACAGCTCAGCATGACACCTCTGACCCTCAGAGACAATGACATGAGGCTGCAGGAAGAGGGACGGTGGCCCCGAGCCTGCACTGCAGAGATAGACTGATGAGTCCGATCCCTCTAAGGTGGGATGTGAAGATAGGACTGAAGCCTGTGACATTTACTATGTGTTGGGTGCATGACTGAGACTTTGTGGGTGGAGCTGCTGCCGTTTCTGCTGCTCCTGCACAGCGAGCTGCTGGCACTGGTCCGATGTAGAGAGCTTGTTGATTAATGGCGACACGCAGTTTGCTGGAATGATCAGTCCTATAAAATAAAACCAAGGGTAATGAGTAAAACAGCAACCCTTTATACAAGTCTGTAAAACCCATGATGGTGCCATTTATTTCACACAACACTTTTAAACATCAGTCCTTACCAACTATCCTCTGACCATCTTCTGTTCTGAGGCGGACAATCTGCACCTTCACATTGGTTCCACTGACAGGGGTGAGCACTTCTTCCAGCTCGTTCCACACACTGAGAACCGAGCCACAAAGGACGTAGTATGTTCGACACCGAAGACCGATCTCACACTGGAGACCCACAGATGCTTTCTTACAGTTTCCCCGCCTGAAGGCACAGTGACCAAACAGATTTACAAGCAGGCAGATGCACACAAACTGACCCATAATAACAATGCTAAAATCTTTTTTTAACAAAGGTCTATTAACAGTAAAGACGCATACCAATACGCATGAGAACAGATTTTTGCTGAAGACTTGTACTGGTCAGTCCAGTGCTGCTTGGCATCTTCTGACAGGACCTAGTAGAACAGAGACATGATGATTCAGCACATGCAATATTTAATGTTCTTCTCATGGTATTTTTTAAATAAAAGTAGTCTGATTCACCTTTTTAAACTTCTTCTTGATCTCTGTGTAGGTTTCTAGTTTGAGTTGTCTGCCAGTGTTTGGTCTGTAGACTAGAAACAGCCTCTTCTTAGTGTTCACCTCCTTCACCAGTATCGATGTTTTCTTGTTATTTCTCATCTGAAAACGAAACACAGGTTTTACTTGGATGAAAAACTAATATGTATTACTACACAAGGATGATATATCTTCTTTTATATACAGAAAACATAATGAAGGGGAAAGCTGAATTGATGATCTTGCTGAATAACATTGCAGTTTATTGATTTGTTCATGGACAATACAGTTAACATTCAAATTGGATAAAAAGCTCTAATCCTCTCATACCTGTACATAAAAGCCATCATCTGGCCCATTCTGTTCAGCCCAAGCATGGGTAGCCTCCTCCCAAGACATCCCCCTCTCAACACTCACCTGTAGAGATACATGTATAGAATACAGATGTTACTGAAGCTGAACAGTATCATTAAGCTTGGGGGTGGGTGTGAACAGACAAGTAGGAACATAAGAAATATATACATACAGTGAAGAGTTCAACATGTCCTGATGTGGTGTAGCCTGGTGTTAAGAATTTCCTGCAGTCTACTTTCTTCACCTTCTCATCACCAGATCCCAGATCTGAAGGAGAAAGGAGGAAGAGATCGTTGATCGAGGTTATTTTTTCTTTTTTTATAAAAAAAAAAAAAAAAGGAAGCCAAATACATGCCCATGGACCAAACTCTAAAATGAGTTAATAATAACCACAAATAATGAAAATTCTCCAGAATAACATCTTACCAAGAATGCCCATATCATATCTGCCATTCTTCTTGGCTTCCTGAATAACTGCTGCCAGTGTATCAGAGAAGTACTGGAACAAGGCATTCTGCTGCTGGACCTCCATGCCCAAGATGCGGTTCAGGAACTTCCCAATGTTGTTGTAGTCTAAGAAGTAAAACCATGAAGTTTGAGGATTTCCACCACGTGAAAGTTTTTCCACAATATTTAAAAACATGGCTTCACTGCAATTCATGTTCTCTCTGTTAACTCACCTTTGTCCAATGATAGGGCACCAGATCTGTCTTCCACATTTATAAGGCCCACACCTATTAATCCACTTTGAATTTCTGCAAAAGAAAATACAGTTATTGCATAAGAAGTATTGCAGAGGTGTCAGTGGTGAAGCAAATAAAGTAAAGTGTAGAAATGTTGGGGCTGAAAATAAATTCCCTCTCTTGTTTGGACTATTCTGAGTCATACCTTTGAAGAAATCCCCTTTAAAGTTTGAGGGCGGAGACACTAATGGGGTGTCAAGCTTTACAATCGACTTCATCACAATTTCCAGAGCGTTTCTGCCGTACTGTGGCAAAGACAAATGTGGGTGAAAAACTGGCGGAAAAACACAAAGTAAAAAAAACCCACAACACTAAAACTTAGTGTTCTTACCTTGTTGTCAAAATTAAACCGACTGAGATCTCGTGTTTCTGTTGCTCTTCTGTCTCCATGAGTGAGAGCACCCTGTTGCATAGAATTAATGCAAACCGTAAGACCTCAAAATAAAGGTTAGACTTTATGTACATTGTCTGAAGGATATATGGAAAATAAGTCCTTACCAAGCTTTCTAGTCTTTTGGCAACAATAGATGCAAATCTTTGCTCTCCTGCCAGCTCTGAGATGAGGAAAACATATTCTGGAGCTGTTACCTGGTTTGACCTGTGCGTTCTCCCTGTATGAAAAAAAACCCAAAAGTTGGCAGATTTTAGACAAAACTTCCCAGCAACAGTGCAAACTGTAATGGAATAACAACAGATTTGATGAACATAAGATGGTCATGGGTTAACCTATACTGACCAAACTGCTGTATAGCTCTGTCTGCACTCCATGGCAGCTCGAGGGTCATGTGGACTCTGCGTCGCTGGTTCTTAACTCTGCGATCAGCCTGCAGGGATATACCTGAGCTGGCAGCTTCTGAGATAATGGCTATGTTCTGTTGAAATGACATG
>JAPTMW010000005.1:36783939-36796390 GCA_029822955.1 Ostorhinchus angustatus
ATAACAATGTAAATCTATGGATATGACATGGATTTTCTCGGTGCCTGTCTTCTGCACTTCCGCAGCAGCAACAGTGGGAAACTGGGTACAGCAACAACAAACCAGCCACAAACACAACATTCTCAAAACTCCAACATAATACCCCCAGATGCACTCAGGAATTTGCTTTGAACCTTTTAACATTTTGATCCAATTAAACCAAATGTCTTCACTATTCACTTACTTTACTGTTGTGTCTATGTTTTCCCAATTTCAATACAGTTTTTCTTTACTTTGGACACAGTAAATCTCAGCACTGTTGGCAAGTGATTGGATGTGGAAGTATTTTTTTTCATGAAACTGTAAACATTCAGCCACAGAAAAAGAAAAGGAAGCATCTGGGTTTTGGAGGACATGCATGCAGCCGTGCACACAAACACACACTGTTGTTTAATCAGTCTTGATTCGGTTGGCAGCGAACGTAGCCTTGACTATGATTGTTGCTGTTGTGTTATTGAACCGACAGGAACACCGTTTTCATGACCCACTCACCTACTACGTGACATCATGGCTTCTTCTCCCTTGTGTGTGTTAGTGTGTAATAATGAGCTTTCCAGAAGGAGAGCTGATTGTGTTTTCCTGAAGGAATGTTGTTTGTCAGCATGTTGACGTCCACGCTGGACTGACACCTGCTGCATCTGTAATGTTGGTAATGTTCAAATTAATATATTGTAAATGTTTGCAGAGAAATTATATTTTGTAGAAAATGAGTGTGTACATTTGGGAGACTTATTTGTGAAAAGCTTACTTTGAGACAAACATTTAGCTAAAAAACAAATGAAGTCCTGGTTGTTGTGGTTATTCCAGGCTTTATCTGGGAAGTGCAGCTTTTCCTCCACCCTGTTTGTGTTTATCTGCTTTATCATCCAAATGGGTCAGTTTTCCATTTGTTACACACACACACACACACACACACGCACACACACGCATGCACACACACACATACATACAAAACACAACCCCCCACCACGACACCATTCAACTGATTCACCATCCTTTGACCTCTATATAAGGAGCATAATTATCAGAGCAGCTTCATGACTAAAATAAACGTAGAGATTACAAATCCCACACATGAGCAGAATGATTAAAGAAGGTGTGGTGCAGCTTTTATCATCACGCATCAGCTTCTCTAGAGTAAACATAAAAATAGGTCAGTTTATCTGCATATACACACAATCTATGCCAGACACTATTTTCAGAGTTTCCTTTAAAATCAGGAAAAAAAAAAAAAAAATTGGGGTGTTTTTTTTTTCAGAGTTTGAAAAACGAAGTCCCTGCCCCAGAATGCTTTGCTCTTACCCTTCAGTTTCATCCCAGTGTGTAGGATGTGTATGTTGATTATGGATAAATGTCTCGCCGGTGGGTACACTTAAAGCACACAAACAGCAAGGGAGTTGAGGGGACTTTTCAACAGCGCAGTTGAAGCACAATGGAGGGGTTTCAGCATGGCCCCGTTGTCCTCTGCATGGAACACATCCTGTGTGCCTTTGTGTGTGTTTTTAAGCACAAAAATGGGTTAAAATTTCAGTCAAAGCCTTTTGAAAAAGATGCAAGCTGGGTAACAGCTGAAACTCAGTGTCACAGCCCCAGTGGATTTTCAATTAACTTGGAAAAATACACTTGTGTTGTGCATTTCAGAGACAAAATGAACACTATTGTACAGTATTTGAACGTAACTGTTTGTTTTTTGATGAGAAAAATTTCAAAGAAATCTCTATTAATTTTAAATATACAGATGAGTTATTATCACAATTAAAAACAAAATTAATTTAAATAATATGAAAACACAAAGATAATTATGATTCCCTTATGTCTTAACCCAACTATATTCTGAAGGACTAAAGATATACGAGTCTTATTTTTGATCATAAAAGTAGACTAATGAGAAAATAAGGGGAAATGGTTTGTACACTGTTATCAATAAAGTAGGAATACCTTTGTTTTCAGACACATTCTTCTTTTTACTCCTGTTTTTATACATAAAAACCTGACCTAGTGCAATGATTTCCCACAGTTACACTTTATCTATCAAGAATAAATCACATTCTTTCAATCATTTCATAAAAAGAGATCAAATAATTCATTCTTACTTTCTGGATGTCTGTGTAAACATTCATTCTATCAGTTTTTTCAAGACAGTAGTTCAGCTTGTTTTAATGGTGACATTTACAATATTTCAACCTCAGATTGTGATTCCAGATCTGACCAAACTCTAAAGTTTCATAATATTCCCGATGCTGCTTTCATTCTTTCTTCGTCCAAACACACTGAATTACAGGAAGACCCCACACATCTGGTGGGCTCCTCTCCTGCTCCTGCTGGTCCTTTGACGCGCATCATTACGCACAGACGCGCACGAACGCACGCATGTGAGATGCTGCTCCAGCTCCAGTCCAGCGCTCATTGGGTGACACAGAGATGCACGTGGTGCTGATTGGCCCAAAGTTTGTCGAGTTTGTTTTGGTGGAAGTGAATGAGCAGCGTCAGTCTGGTGGTCCCATAAATGAAAAGCCACGGAGCGCGCGGGCTCAGTGACCATCAGGGGTAAGACTGAGGAAGAGGACGCGTTACCTTCAAGTTTCTTCATCACATTATTCAAATCAGAGCCATGCTCGCGGCGTGTTTGGAGTTCCTGGGCCTGGCGCTGTGCGTGACGGGCTCTCTGCTGGTGATGATCGCCTGTGGGCTGCCCATGTGGAAGGTGTCCGCCTTCATCGACTCCAACATCGTGGTGGCGCAGACCATATGGGACGGACTGTGGATGTCCTGCGTGGTTCAAAGCACCGGACAGATGCAGTGCAAAGTCCACGACTCGGTGCTGGCCCTGTCGCAGGATCTGCAGACGGCTCGGGCCCTGACGGTGATCTCCGCCGTGCTGGGGGTCGTGGCCCTCACCGTGACCGTGGCCGGGGCGCAGTGCACCAACTGCATCAAAGATGAGACGATGAAGGCGAGAGTGGTGAACGCGGGAGGGGTCATCTACCTCATCAGCGGGCTGTTCGTGCTGGTGCCTCTGTGTTGGATGGCCAACAATATCATAGTGGACTTCTACGACCCCCAGGTGCCCCCCTCCAAGAAGAGGGAGATCGGGGCGGCCATCTACACCGGCTGGGCGGCCACGGCGCTGCTCCTGCTGGGTGGGACCCTTCTGTGCTGCTCCTTCTCTCAGGGGGTGAGAGGCACGTATCCCCTCAAATACTCTCCCACCAAGAGCATCACAGCCAACGGAGAGTTTGACAAGAAACATTATGTATAAACCGTGTTTTTTGTTTGTTTTTTTGTTTTAACATGTGGACGTTTGCTTTGGGCAGAGCAGAGGCATGCCCAAACATTTCAGCCAAACTTTCTGTTGAAGTTTGATATGATGTGTGCCAAAAGATGTTGTGCCTGTTCTTTGGTGACACTTTGGTACACTGAGGTGGTGTTCAGATGGGTGTGCTCACAGCATGACACTGTGAAATGTGGGTACATAGGGACGAATGGGGCAACACTGAACTCAATGTCTGTCTGGCAGAAGTGTGTGTGTGATTGTACCAGTTTTTATTCTACTTTTCATCCATCTCACCTCCCTAACACACCCTGTTCAGAAAAGGAACATAAACCTCTGGCCTCCATTACCAAACAGTTACACATAGATTAATTTAATTGTTTCATTTCTAAAAGTAAGTCTGTGTAGCAGGGTTGTACAAAATTCAGAATTTCAGAAATTACTTCCATTCAGTGAATGAATTTGAATTGACTTCACCCTACAGGAGTTACTGGAATTACAGGAAGTGGAATTGAATTCATTGCATTTCAGAGAAATTCATTCCTATCACATATTGAGAATGTGATATTTTAAACATACATTTTTCTTCCAAATGGAAGTACAGACACTAACATTCAGCCAACATTCCCTTAATGTTGAATAAGTAACAATATCTTCATTTCAAAGTAATCAAATTAAACTGTTTGGGTAAATGCAATTATCATTTATTAAAGTACTTTACAGGGTAATGTTGTTGCATTTAATGGTCAACAGTTCCTCAAATGTTGTGTCACTGAGGCGGCATCATTCTGATCTGAATATCTAGCCTGCAACACTAAATATCCTCTCAACATGTGCAGATGAAGCAGGTATGGCCAGATATTTACATGCAAGTATCATGAATTTCATGGAATTCTAATTCTACTTTCTGCAATTTGAATTTGAATTGCAATTCAACGTCCTGTTTGCAATCTCAATTCAAATTCAAGATTTGGAATTTAGGGGGTCATTCTCAATTCAGTTCTGAATTTTGTACAACTCTGCTGTGTAGATTATTTTGAGTTGAACTCTCTGACTTTCACAGACTCACCAGAGACTAAAATGTGTCTCCCCAAGTGTTTTGTCATTGTGCAGGTTGAAGCCATTGTCTGCAGACATGGGTCAAGTGCTGAGCCACTGTCTGAGGCCTCTGAATAGCTGCAGAGCCCCATTGTAGTTTTTTTTCCTTTATTGTCTCTGTGGACTAATTTTGTGTACTGCTTATGAGATTGGTTCCCACAGTGAACATGCAGCAGACAGTGAGGCCTATTCAGACTGATGTGCACTCATGTTGTGATCAAAAGAGAGAATTTGCATGTGAATGCATGTACAGTGATTTGTACTTCCTGTCATTTTTTTTTTACAGAACACAGTTTTCTAATAAACAGATACCTTGAAGAAGTCTGGCCTCATTATATTCATTACATGTTTTATTCAATGATGACATTGACACGTAGTGATGTTTTCCAGTGTATAACTTTATTAATCAGTGCAAACAGGCTTCTAGGCGCCAGTGTAACAGATCTTATGTTATTCCCATTAGTGCGTCACTTATTTAATGAGGCCGAAGGGCATCCTGAGTCTCGCACGTGCTCTTCTTTGTATACATACTTTGTATACAGACTAAAAAAAAACCAAAAGCCAGAAAATGACGTCAAAATAATCAATTGTTGGGCTCACACACCCAGGTGGACTTGCGTTTAACTGCCAAAACTCCATCACAGGAGCATGGAAGGCTGGCTTTAACAATACACCCAGACCACTATCATCACCATCAGTACAATCAGCGGGGTGCAACGACAGCGTCAGGAAGCTTGGCCTAGATCTGCACCAGTGGAGCAATCAGTGCCCTCACGTGGATAAACATAAAGAAGAGCGTGCAAAGATGCACATAAACAAAGCAATGGAGGGAGAAAAAACACAGGATATCCAGGAAAATGACATTTGATCAGGGACAGAATTAAAAAAAAGGAGTCTTTATATTGCAATTGTGTTTTATTGTCATTTCCCACAAATAAATTACAATAAAATATATACATGTCATTGAGGCACGAGAGGTCTGTGAAATCAGCTAATGGCACACACTGCCTTAAGCACACAGCCTCTTACAGACTATACAAATTCAGATTTAATCCCAGATCCCTGCTTTTCCAAGGTACAGGCCAGTAGACATACTGCAGTTCATTATTCAAGCATTCACTTTAGCTACGATACAGATATCTAACACCTTAGTCAGTAATGGTGTACATTCTGTGTGTATTTAACCCATTCTGTGTGAGTGTGAGGTTTTGATTACGATGCAATATTCTGTTGAAGGAGGAATCTGAAAAATGTGTGAAGCAGAGAAAAAAAAATAAGAAAAGGCACAATATCGCCCTCTGGTGGTGAAAAATCCTCTCATAATCAAGCATTCAGTACGGTTGATAGGCTAAAGAAGTGATATGTTCTGGTAAGTGCTCAGGATCTTCAACATCTCAGACCTATTTTACTGCGTATCATTCTGTCCCACAATGGTCTAAATGACAGGTTTTTTTTATAAGGATCCCACTGGCTATAAACTGTGGAAATCTGTCCTGAGATTACAGGTTATGATGGGGGTGAAGACGGAGATGTTAGACCAGTCAGTTCTTGTGTATTGAAGCTGTGTGGGATGTGATGGTGAGCTGAGGGTAATTAAGTTGGGGGAAAAATCTATTAAAGCCAACTCTTCAGGGTAAAGTAATTTTACCACATGAGCCATTGGCTAAAGCGCACCACATGGGAGCTCCACCATATGGCATTTGTTCTATGGATTGCACATCCTCTTTTCAGTGGATGTACAACCCAGTTAGTTTCCAAGTCCAATATCTGACAAATCAACTTCTTGTGTGAGCATTAGTTTTCGTTAGGGTTAGAAAACACAAAAATTTTGTTAATACACATTTTCAGGAGACTTACAGCATCTTCTGAAGACTTTCCAGACCATTTCTCATTAAAAAATATTGACAAAAAGGACTGATAAGCTGTTAAAGAAGTAGAGTAAATATTGAGACATTTTTTGTCTAATAACATTCTGTGGTTGTCACTGAGACAGTTGAGGTAATGCACATGTAAAACTGGCTGAGTGTCCTGCTGTAGTGTACTCCTGTTTCTAAACCCAATGCTAAGGTCTGGTGCCAAATCTATAAACACTAAACCTTGGCTCATATTTGGAGTTAGATCACTCCACCATCCTTATCTTTATGGAAGAGTCCATATCTTATCATCAGATCATGTCCAGAGTTCATATCAGTGGAGTTATTCCAGATCTGGGGGGGAAAAAGTCTGCATTGTACCAAAGGCACTGACATTGTGTCTACTGTTGGTATTCTTTTAACAACTGGCCGGCGATAACCAGTCTCTGGATCTCACTGGTGCCTTCATAGATCTCGGTGATGCGAGCGTCACGGTAGTGCCTCTCCGCAGGCATGTCGGTCACAAAGCCCATTCCACCCAGAACCTGGATTGCCTGATTTGAAATGCAAACAAACAAAATGTCAGACCTTCCTCAGAGGCTTTGTACGGTATCTTTCCATGAGTTTTTTCTTTTTTTTTTTTGCTTCTTACTTGATGTGCACAGTATGTCGCAGCCTCAGATGCTGCTAGTTTAGCCATGGCTGCTTCCTGTAGGGAAAATAAGGTGGGGGTGGTCACAAGTTGAAGCGTACTGGAAAAAGGTCAACAGTCCCCAACAGTCTGGGTGTGCATACCTTGGTGAAGGGTTTCTTAGAGTCTCGCAGGAGAGAAGCCTTCCAGGTGAGCAGGCGAGCGCTTTCTATTGCCACAGCCATGTCAGCCAGTTTAAACTAAACGATGGAAAAAATAACCTGGTTAGTGTAGAATCAGTTTGTTGACAATTAGCAATAATGTAGCTGCTAGTTGGATGCCGCAGGGTATGACAATACTGTCAAAAACGGTCAAAACTAATGGCCAGAGTTCCTACAGTGCAGGGGTGTCCAATCCTGGTCCTCGAGGGCCCCTATCCTGCATGTTTTAGATGTATCTCTCTTCCAACGTACCTGATTCAAATGATAATCCTATCATCAAGCTCTGCAGAAGCCTGATAATGACTGTCAGGTGGACTGGAAGAGGGAAACATCTAAAATATGCAGGATACTGGCCCTCCAGAACCTAAGTTGGACATCCCTTCTATAGCGCTACAAGTTCTTCTCCTTGAAGCTTATTGCCCTGTAGTTGAGGATTATTACCTGTATGGCCTGCAGCTTGGCGATGGGTGCTCCAAATGCGTTGCGTTTATGTGCATAGTCAGCAGCACAGTCCAGAGAGGCCTGAGCGATACCGAGAGCCTGAGATGCAATACCTATACGTCCACTGTCCAGGGTTTGCTGTGGGACAGAAGTATTAACAGAAGTAGTAACATTACTAGTACAGTGGAAAGGTAGTGATTTGTCAAACTTAATACACAGTGAGGAATTCGTTATTATTGGATTTACTACATTAATCTGCTGTGATTTAACTGGATTTGTTTAAATAAGACATGTTTGGCTCTATGTCTAAAATATTAGTATTAACCAGTAGTTTAGGGTATAAATGAATGACATACCATCGCAATTTTAAACCCAGCACCACGAGGACCCAGCATGTTTCCCAGTGGTATCCTGCAGTCCTCTAGAATAATGTTAGCGGTGGACGAGGCTCTGATACCCAACTTATCTTCTTTTTTCCCCAGTGACAGTCCTGGGTGTGGCATAGGGACCAGGAATGCACTAATACCCTGCAGATAAGGAAGCCAGAAAAACAAACAAAAAAAAAAAGCCATTTGAGGAAGTAGAAAGCACAAAGGTGAGGGGGAATGGCTATTGTTACAGTCATATTGCTCAACAGAACATAAAAATTGTAGTGTCATGCCTTGTGCTTGAGCTTCTTGTCTGTGGTGGCAAACACGACGGTGGCAGACGCATCCCAGCAGTTGGTGATCCAAGCTTTCGTTCCGTTCAGCACCCACTCATCTCCGTCCTGACTCGCTACAGTGGAGGCAGCGCCCGCATCGCTGCCATTACCTAACAGAATCACACAAAAGACAAACCTCACAGTCAAACGTCTGCCAGGTGTCAGCGTTGGCCCGGTGAAATGTGTGCGAAAGATGACGGTGAATTCACACAAAACGAGGATACCCTTAAAAAACAACGCAGAAATTCACCCTGTCCCGACCTCACACTTCATAATTTATCTGGCAAAAGTGACTTGTAGAATTCAGTTCAGTTTCAAAGTATTGCAATCATGTGCCGATTCTGATTCATGTGCCGTTTTATTTATGAGCTTTTCAGAGACCTGTCCATCTTGTCCTTCACACATTTTCTTTTGCCGTCTCACTTACACTTGTTAATTTTGATTAATGTTCTTATGTGTGGAACATTAGTATCCCTTTTTCACCAATAAAGAATTCACCCTCTCCCGTTAGCCACCTAATTTAACCTGTTTCAAGTATTTTCACCAGACAATTTAATACTTTTGATACAGGAAACTGGTTTTCTGCTAAAACCAAAAAAAAAACCCTTGACCCGAACACTAACAAAGCATTGTAATCACATTCCAATGGATGGGGAAGTCAAAGCCCCCCCCCCCAAAAAAAAACTGCAATCACTGATGAAACGCAGTGTGTGTGTGTGTATAAGTAATTTGGTCATAGTTTCAGGAAAAACTACAAAGTAGCACAAATATCACATGATATGACATACTGTGAGCTAAACTAGTTACAGAGTTGGCCAAGGCTGGTTTGATTTAAATGCAAGAACAAACAAACAGATTAAAACAAACGTAAGAAGGATTACAACGACTGAAATAAGTTACATAAGTGACCACATTATGATCTGTATGCATTGTGCAATGTCCTTTGTTGTTGATACATCTGTGACTACAACAGTTCCACTCAAATCCTTTGGAAATGTACTCGGGTTCACTAGATGGCACCAGAGTTCCAAGAATCCTCAATGGCACTGGTTCAACACCCAGAATTCATTTAACTGAAAATTCCCTTGGCAGTGGGACCACAACCACACTACCAAATTCACAGTATTTCCATTTTATAATTCCAATTTGTCTGTTTTCATTCTATTATCGCAAAGTTTTTATAGTAACCAAGAAAATTACACACACGCATGTAGAGATGACAGTGTGTTTCATGTGAAACATTTACCTGGCTCACTGAGGGCGAAACATCCCACTTTCTCTCCTGTGGTGAAAGGTGTGATCCACTGCTTTTTCTGTTCTTCTGTACCAAACTTCAGAATTGGTCCAATGTAAAGTGACTGAAAAAAAACAGACAAATGAACACAGTAAGGCCTGGAACACAGTGGTTACCTGGTGCATATGAAGCAGTCCTGTCACCCTTTTTGGCACCAATGTTAACAGAATAGGGCAGTTACATGAGCTGCACGAGAGGTGCATAGAGATGGGTATTGTTAAGATCTTATTGATACTGCTTAGCGATACAGTAATGGCATTTAATGGTATCCTTACCTGTGCTTTTCTCAGGTCAAGTTTGTTTGATTTTTAAAAGCACTGTTTTGAACTAATTGGTAACACAGATTGTGATTTTGTTTTGACAGTTATGTGAAACAAATTTCAGTCAGAATTTTCCAGATTAAAACTATATGGACTTTGTCTTCATTAGTATTTTGTAAGTGTTGTAGTTTACGCATATCCCCCAGATCTCTAAATCCACCTGCTCTGATCTCAGAAGCTATGAATGACAGATCAGATAATGCTCTGACCATTTCGTGTGGTGATCTATAGCAGGGAAAAAAACTGTCTGCAGGTCACATTTAATGTCCAGGGTGGACTCTAGGCTGCTAGCTTACTTGCTAGCTTTAGCTAGTATGCTAAATGTGCAGAACAAATGCAGGGAGTATCAACCAGCATTGTGTGGATAAGAGTCAAACTGTGCATTTGTCCACCTGCACTCAACATATTTTTAATGGATTTCGTAACAGATAGCTGTTTTTCTCCACATATATGTTAAAGCCTTGTTGCTCCATGCCCACTGGTGAGGTGTCCACATTCCCATGTAGTTCTGTAGCATATCAGTGGTAAAAAATCACTGTAGAATCCGACAGCAGAAGTACCACAGCATCAAACATGAAACTGGTGTGAACACATGCATATGAGCAACACACAACAGTATCACTGCCACCACAGAGGTGAGTTAACCAGTATGGTATGTACCACAGATGCACTTTCGGAAAAGGTGAGTGTTTATAATGATACACACTGATCTATGATGAGAACTTGTACTTACATTGTTTACTGAGACTATGACGCCGGTGCTGGCGCAGCCTCTGCTGATTTCCTCCACAGCCACACTGTATGCCAGATAGTCCATCCCTGCCCCGCCAAACTCCTCTGGCACCTCCATGGCCAGCACCCCCATCGCGCCCAACTCCTGAATCTGGACAAGCAAAGAATATTTATTTCATATCAGTGAGCCTGTAAGGATTCAGATATCACACTGTGTGTCTGTACCTGTTTGGCAGGGTAAGAATGCTCTTTGTCAAGTTTGGCAGCGATGGGGGCCAGTTCTTTGTCGGCATAGTCTCTGCAAGTCTGTCTCAGCATCTGATGCATCTCTGGTAACTCTGCCAGCGCAGACAGACTTCGACAGCCATGGAGACACAGGCCCAGAGCTGAAGACAGAAACAAACATGTTTAACACTAAAAACATAAAAGTACTTTGCAGTTTTGTATATTCTACAATATACAATAATTCCAGAGTAACAATGAAATTACAGTGTAAAGGACTAAAATCAACAGTCCTTAGTAGCTTTTTGAAGTTCAGCTGGACTGCTTTTGTTCATGAAAATGTTCTGTCTCTCGTCAAAGAGATTTAATCAGTTCGTCATCATTCAGAATTGATGCTCTTGGATGACAGACTAAATGTTTCCAAGAACAAAACCAGTTCATTTCAACTTCAAAAAAACTACTAAGACTGAACGATGACCTGGACAAATGAAAATTTACATGGACAAAATGAACACTTTTTTCCATTAATGAGTCTCAATGTACTTTTAAACATGTAGGCCTAATCTAAAATGTTTGGTGTTCAACAGTTATTTATTCTTTTCCAATTAAATGGTCTCTTAAAAGTTTGATGAGCGATGAAGTCAAAATCAGCTTTAAATCACTTTTGACCAATCAGACCAATTTTTTCACTTGAAGAGATGAATGTGTGAACAGCCTGAGAGTGTGAATCTCTGCAGTCACACTAAAATATAATAAACAAAAAGAAACACATTTTTGGTTGTAGGGGAAGTTAATACAAAAAATTAAGGTCAAAGTTTTCCTCATTAATAATGTCATATAAATAGCAGCTTTAAGGCTTATAGGTGTAAAATCACTGTAATTTCACAAAGTCAGTTACTGAATTCATTTTACTTAAGGATAAAAAAACTAACAAACATAAAACACAGATCCTATTCCTCTGACACTGAAAAGTAAAGTACATGTCTTTTTTTTCTTTGTTGTGTTGTATCCTTTGATGAACAGGGTTGAATGGTGCCAGCCATCACTGCTGGACAATGAGACTCAGCTGTGGCTCCAAAAATGCCCACGGCAAGCCAGAAGTGACACAACGTTATTATGGGGGTTATGATTCAAAAAGTTCTCGGTTAGATTTGATTCATTGTGATTTTCCTGACAAAGTGTTAAAGCTGGGCTATAAATCAATATTACAATATCAAACTGGGTTTTAATTGAGGTAATAATAAAAATAATAATAACCTCAATGCATCATGTTCTTGGTTCTAATAAAAATAAGCAGATCAACAAGAACCTACATTTTCCAGTAATGTCACACCTTGCCTGTCTTTACAAATTTCAAAGCAAAGTGAATCAATCTTATAACAAAGTGAAGTGCTAATAGTGTAGTGAAGGCAACAAAATGATAATATTAACAGTTGTTTAAAAAGCGGCAATTGATATGAGAAGCTTTCACTTGTGTTTTTTTAGGCATTTTCCCATTAATGACTATTTGAATTAATAGTTAACATACAGGGACTCATTTCTTTAATGTCAATAAACAAATAGGTTCAGAGCTATATTGAGCATATTATTCCCTTATAATATATTTGCTTACAGTCAGCTCAAAGT
>JAPTMW010000005.1:37002122-37022599 GCA_029822955.1 Ostorhinchus angustatus
ATTAACACATGCTCAGGGTAAAAGCTGACCTGGGTGCGTTAAAGGGTAAAAACAATGTTCATAATATTAAGGGTGATTGTGGTGAAGACAGAGTTACATTTTCCAGACGCACTTATTAAGAGAAATTTATGCACTTCAATACAAAACATTCCTAGCAGACCCCTTATTTAAAGTCTTTGTCTTTTACATGGCTCATCAGATGATGCAGCTGGCTTCTGTCTGGCATGAACATCTGAAGAAACCCGTAATTTCAATGACAGTCAGATCGCAGAGTTTAGTGAAATCACAGATCGCTCTTAAACCATCAACGTGATTCTGCATATTAACAAATCTTTCTGGGCCGATCTGTATTCTTGTCCATCTTCCAAACACATCATTGTGTAGATGGTTCAAAGTCAAATGAGGACCCTCTTGCTATAAATACGGTAATTGGGATGAGTGCAACAACAAATCAAAGGCTCCCTGAATGCAAATGCACACACACTGGAGACCAATTAAGGACAAAGGATCGTCAGCCAGTCTTTATTCAGTGGCTCGCATGTTTTCTATGAAATTCTGTCTACATTAAAACCAACAAAACCACGAATGTGCAGCTCAGGGAACAGCTAAAGATAAACACAAAAAAAGCAAAATGCAGAGTCAGGTAAAGTTAAAAGCCATAGTCCATTATGTGTCGTTCTGTGTTGGACCGCCAAGATTTGATGTTTTATCTCTTGGCAAAACACATTAATTATAAAATTTTAAATTAACCTTGGACCTTAAGGTGAGATAATGCAACACTACCCACCATAAGGTTGTATTATCCCGAAACTTCTCACAATAACCCATGGAGATTTTGTAGCTTGTGTGTATCTAATCAGTTTACAGTTTTAGTTATGGCCCAGGATTAATCCCTTTATCTCACAAACAAAAGAGGTATCAACATACTTTAGAGTGCAGAATAACAACTTAAAATAGTCTTTTCTTCTAGGTATTTTCCTGACTAGATATTTACAGTGAAGAAGTTACAAGAAGGCAAACAACAACATAGTTGATTCTTGGCTCAGGTGACATTTGCTCTTGTTCTCTCCTTGGCCTTGTTTCTTGTCTTCTCTCTACAGTCTGCTGTCAAATAAAGCCTGACGAATGCCTAAAATCTAAAAAATAGAAGAGGAAAACAAGGACAATGTTGCCATCAAGTTGAAGTAGAACATCCAGCACAAGCTATTATCTCCTTTAGACGTTCAAGCTGTGCCACAGACGACCAAAAATAGTTCTTGAATCAAGTTTCTTCTCTTGGATGACGTGGTGAAATTTGCCGTCCTCTTGTTGCCTCACCAAGAGACAAGTGTGTGTTTTTTGGGGGTTTTTTTTCTCTCAGACTTGGAGTGTTTTCTTCCTGTGCAAGATGTAACCCCTAATCTTCTTTTCATTTATTTATAAGAAGTTAAATAGCAATCTCATGCCTTTGAGTTTGCAAGGAGGTGATCAGGGGTAACAGGGGTGTGCTGTGACCGACATCTGGGATAAGTTACCACGGGATAGATGCACAAACAGCAGGGATGGAGAAGCCATTTGACTGCATATCTTCATTAAACAAGATTCACTTCAGTTCTGCTGGTGCACACTTTTAACCTTTGCAAAGAGCTCATAGTCTGTATGTGCAAAGCCTTGTTTCTAGCTGCATTATAGTCATTGCACAAATATTGATCTTCTCATCCAAGTCTAAGAAAACAACTATTTCCCCCGATGTCAAAGCATTGCTTAAAAACAAGAGCACGAGTACGGCTTTGTTTGTGAGCATGACTCTAACTCAACCGTTTGAGGAAAAAGTGCTTGTAACGGTTAAGCGATTAAACATCAGTTTTCACAAAAGCACATTATCGAGAGCATTGACACCAGCGAGGTCTTACATCCACATCAAGCGTTTGATTATAATCAGAGAAAGTGTCACCGAAATATGGCCCGGGTCGTGCTTTTGACTTCTCTGCCAATTTTGTCACAGTTGTTGGTTCGCACTATATTAGGTCGTGACAGAATGGCAGGAGTGTTAACCGGAGTTTTTGCCGCTGTAAAGTACCGAACGCTGAAAAGTCTATTCACCTGCCAAGTTGACTAATGAGGAAGAAAGTTATTATAAATGATTCATGCACTGTCCACGAAGACCCTGAGGTTTTCATTGAAAATCTCCTGTTCTCCAATGGCTTTGATTGCAGTGTATGTTCTCTACAACTCCTTTAGCTGCCAGGGGTTTTGAGCGCTTCTCTGATTGGTCAAAATAGACTGGAAGAATAACTTTTATGAAATGTTCAGGCTGTCTTTGTAAGTTAACGTGCAAGAAAAAAGGTACAAGTTAAATTAACTCAATTGAATTCAAGTTTAAAGGCACATAACTAAACCAAAGTCAGCCTGTGTTTGTGTCTCCAAGGTTTGGTAATATTTGGATCATGTAGTGTGTTGCATAAGAAGTAGATTCTCATGCACTTAGATAATTGAGTGGGCTAATTCCTGTGTTTACTGCAGAGACAAGCATTTGAATTTTATGCAAAACTGAATTCTCCCAGAGACTCACAGTGGTTGCTCTAATATGAGTTGTTTTGTCTGTGTTTCCAAAATCTCTTCAATGGGCTTGGTAGATTCAAAGTTTGCAAGCATCATATTTATCATATATTAGCATGTAAGCTGTAATTTCCAATTAACACTAGGGCCTAATGAATGATGAATGACGAATGCTCTGAGATAATTATGCTTTCTTATCACCAAACAATTCAGAGGAGACCGTGTCTGTTATTAAGCACAGACCTGAGGTGACCGAGCTGGAATTTTAGAGGAGCAAGGTGTAAGGTAAAAGAAAATAATGAAGGATATGAATCTTGAAAGGCAGTTTCCAGAGTGGAACAACAGGACACATGTACACAGAGCTGGGCAGTATGGTCTAAAATGTTATCACTATCAGGTTTTCATACCAGTTGATATCAATAATTTTCACAATTTACATCCATTAATTGTTTCTTTCTGGGCTAAAGGCTGCTTTTTAGTCCCGAGGGACAAATGTGCTTGTTGGAAATTGTGGTCTAACATTGTTGTTTTTTGTAAAAAATTATGTAGAAGGAGGGACAAGACAAGACAACAGCATACCGGAAATCTGTCATTCTGTCATTCAGTCTGACTTTATTCAGAGCAATGAAAATAGCACAAAAGACACAGATTTGTGGTTTTAATTTATTTGCATTGAGAACATGACAAAGTTAAATCACAAAATATTGAAACAATTGAAGAAAATGTAAAGGTTTTAGCTGAGAAAATAAGTACAAGAGACATAAGGACAAAAGAAAACTATATTTTGTTTTTGTTCTAGTCACATTTATAACCTTAAGGGTAAAAGAGTGATATTTTCAAAAGCACATTTCTTGCAAATGAATTTTTTTTTGGTAATTTTGTTTTTGAAGGTTTTGTACAGAAAATAAAAAATAACAAGAACATTTAAAGAGGGGTGTACACATTTAAATAAAATACAAAAACAATATACAGGGAAATACAATTTTATTAAGAAAAGAGAATATATAGATAAGAAAAGATAAGAATAAATAAATAAATGCAAAAAAGATTTACACAAAATCTGGTCATCTTAATAAGATATATGTCCTCCATTTCTCCAATATTTGATCAAATCTATCATTTTGGAGTCTGTTGTAAAATGTGATTCGTTCCATCACAAAAACCAAATAAACAATCTGATGCCAGTCTTCCAGGGTTAGGACATCTACATTTAACCATTTTTAGCAAAAGCTTTCCGAGCAGCTATACTCAATATTTAGTGTCCTCATTTGTGTCCAATGGGTAAATATACCCAAAGAGCAACTCATTCCATTTGAAAATTGTCTGCACCCTTAAGATTTTCCTAATCTCTGAATGAATTCCATTCCAAAACATTGTAATCTGAGGGCATGACCATAAGAATGAAAGAATGAATGTAGGAATGTTCTACACAAATGTAGTTTTTGTTGAAAGTGACAGGTGAAAGGTACTTTAAGCTGGTTGTGAAGAGAAGGATGGGACATGTTTAAGAATATATGAAAAGTAGCAAGAAAAACTAGGTCTTTATTTCTATTTCCTGTTCAAGTTGATTAAAAAGAGGCTTCATGTCTATATCATTTTAGAAACCTTGATAAATGCAAGGCTCTGAAGTTACTGGACTGCTGCTGAAGGAATATAAATGAATGTCTGAAATGACATTTGAGGTGCATTAATTAATAATTAATTGTAACTACAATGATGAAAAATGATCTGATCATTTCACAGGCCTGAGTGTGAATTCTTTTCAGAAAATTGTCACACAGTGCATGCATCAATAATCTATTGCTTGAACATGTTTCCAAATGTTTTTCTCAACTCTGCCTAATAAGCCTATGTGCCACTTTAAGTACAAGTGTTTCTTGCAGAGTAGCTGACTAAAGCGTTTCACGCTGTTATATGAGGCTGAAATGACTTTCTTGATGATAGCTGTCTGATATGGAGAACATAATGCAGGTATATCCAGAAATAAAAAGGCTATTTATTTTCTGTCTCAAGATGAAAAACGGCAAAACAAGGAAGCGCTTGTGTTGTTGACAACAAAGAGAGGATATTTTCCCCTGACTTATTTCCTTTTTGATAAAAATGACAGCATCAGTACTCCTCTGCCTGCGTGGTTTTGCTCTCAGTGTGTAAATGACACTCAAACCTAGATGACGATGAGACTGCACCACGAGCACTTTTTCAGTTGGTGTACGGCTGCTTGTTGTGAGGGTGGACCGCAAAGTCTGTGGGCAAGAACACAAGGAGTGTATGTGAATGTGTTTGTGTGGGTTTGTGTGTATGTGTGTGTGTGATTGTGTACGTGTGTGTGTGTATTTGTGTGTGTGTGTGTGTGTGTGTGTAAATGCTGTTCTGTGCTGTTTTTGAACTAAGCTGCTGGAGATGGCATTTTAGCATGCACGGCAGAGCGGTTTGCCTGTCTATGCATTTCTTTTTTTTTTTTTTTAGCATCCCCCTCCTCTTCACCCTGCTCCTGTCATGCCTAACTGCCCTGTCTCTCCACTACACCAGTGTGTGTATGCCTGGTGCATGCCCAGTGCTTTGTGTGTGTGCCTGTGCTCCGCTCTGCTGTGCTGTGCTAGATAACCCCACTCCTGATAAGACCAGCAGGACAGAGACAGAACCACCCAGAGCAGTACTCCCAGGACATTTTCAAACATTTTTTTCCACTGTCAGTTGCACTGATTCATCTCTTGTTTTCACTCTTTTCAGATAAAGCAGTCCCCACAGCCTCTTCCTCTACCCAGTCCCCAGCACTAACGCCAGGGAGCACAAACGAAGGCGACACCAAAGGCAGAAGCTCCACTGCTGTGGCTGGAGGTTTGCTTCAGTCCGTGCTGGCTCAGAAAGGACGTCTTGTCTCCCAGAAACGGGATATCCTCCCCTCTGTTTTGCCCCAGAATCTACTCCCTCTCCTGGGCAGAGGACTGAGCATCAGCTCCCTCCCTGGAAGTCATTCCCTGGAGCATCAAAGTGGGGGATTACTGAGGAGGGTAAAACCCCCAGCATCAGCTGCAGTGTCAGGTCGAGGCAGCGATCCAACTGAGCCTCTTCCTACAGATACACACTCGCAGCTGCCTCATGCACAGACAGAAACCCCTGAGCAGGAGGATGAAATCACCACTGTGGGCACGATGCCGGAGATGGACACAGACACAGAAACACCTTTGGCAGGTATGGGTAGTAATCATTTGAGGAAACAAAGGAAAACAATGTGATTATTTATTTTAAGTCACTGTTAACACCCATGCGTCCTCACTGTGCCTGATATCTGCTGTGTAGTGCTTCTGATCCCTATAATTTACATCATTAATTATACACAGCAGGGATTTCCAATGAATTCCTAGTCAGGCTCACATTAAAGGGATTACCAGGCAGGGCTGAGGAATAAATAAGTCCAGAGCAAAATAAGGTCCTCTTCTCTTTCTTCAGCTGTGCAGAACTGCATAGTGAATTTCACAGACCCAGAGGGATACATAGACTCCTCTGATGACCCCCCTTTACCAGACGGCACCTTCTTACACTGCACCTACACGGTCACTGTGTACACCGGATACGGAGTGGAGCTCCAGGTAAACACACACAAACACACACAACAAGACCTACACTTTACTGGCACACAAACTCTCACCACAACAAACAACACACACAACTCACCCAGGACATCATTTTGTCGTCTCATCGTGTTTACTTTAGCTCTGTCATGACCGTGATCATGCAGAGGATGCCAAGGTATAATTCCACCTCCTAGTGGCCACTGTTAGCACTACTACTCTTCTTTCTCACACATACACACAAACAAATCAGCACAAACATACACGTAATTCATTTTCAGTTCACTGCAGCTGACAGTTTTATTGGTACGGCACAGAGGTTTCATACATTACCAGAATCACTGACAAAATGAATTCTGTTTCGCTCTCATGTGAGACAACAATCAACACATTTCTATGCTAGAGTTGCACTCGGATTTTCTGGTAAATTGGGTATTGTACGTATTTACAACTTTAAAATGCAAATTTAAACAATTTAAGCCACTTGTATTACCCTGGGCTACCAGCAAAGACACAGCAGAGCAGCTTCTGTTCTGTTAAAGGTCCCAGAAAGTTATTTTCTAAATCAGCTTCTCTTACTCTGAGTAGAAGCATTCTACGTAAACAGTACATTTTCTTTCAAGGTAAGAACTGGTTTGATTACTTTATAAAGGTTTTATATTTTGCGATATACTTGGATACACCACTTAGGATCCAGAAACATTTGAGTCTAAATGTAATGGCTGATGTAGGGTTGTTTGCTATTGTTTCAAGGCAACTTTTAACCCAGTCTGATCAAACCACACATGCAAAAAAGAAAACGAATGAAAGACATGTATAATAGAATAACAGAGTAGAGTCCACTGCAGCTTAGCTCAAGGTGCACCTATGAGCTTTATTCCAGAGATTTTAACCAAATCTTATTAGCGGTTAGATAAATGTACCACCACCTGAGCTGTGACCTTGACAGCTGAGCTGCCTCCATCTGCCAAAGGAGACCTTCACATGTGGAACTAATAAGTGGACAGTATTTCATGCTTCAATATTGCTATGTAGTTTTTTCTGTAGATACACTGTTGTCGTAAATGAATGAAAAGCATCTTTTGAAAGCAACATGACAACTGCTCCTATTTACCACAAAGACTTCTGTAGAAAAATTCACAAAACAATAAACAGACTTAAGAGCAGAGACTCTCTCTCTACATTTCCCCAGAGCTGGTCCTGGCCAAAGCAGGAGCCTAGGCAGGGTTTTAGCTGGTGTCCTTTTATTTTAGAAAGAAAAAAAAATCCCCAACAAAACAAGAAAATATAAAAGAAACAAATAATTGGCATAGTCTTTTGCTCAAGTGTCAGGTGGGATTTCCAGGAAAAAGGGATTAAAATAATTCCAAAGAGCATTTGAAGAAGAGGAGAGTGTGACTTTTGGATCTAACATTATATTAATGAAAAGCTGTTGATGGTAAAACCCAGACGGTAATGGCACCTAAGACACATTATAGCCCTGCCTTCTAAACATTAACGACGCCCAGCATTCAGAGAGCACTTCTATCACATAATGTATGTCACTGGATGTAAATAAAAGACTGATCAATAGTGAAAATGTAAACGCTCACAAACTTACAAAAGAGAATGAAAATGTACAGGGCTACTGCTGACTAAGTAAGAAGTAAACAAACATCTGTGTCTGATTCTTCAGGCCAAAAAAAATGGCTGGTTCATGGAGCCTTTAAAAGAAATCATATATTTCTGAGCATTATGTTGTCTGTATTTACAGTATGATATTGTAAGTGTAAGTGTAGTTTTTCCCACTTTCCCTAATTCATTTCAAAAAACACTTTCACAACTTCAACAGCATTGACTATATAATACATAAAAAAAATAATGGATAATTTTACATTATCTCTTCCATTTTTTCCTCTTCTCCTCATCCTCTACTTCCTACATCTTTATATTAGGTTGTGGTGATACAGAGACTAGGTGTTCTAGACAGGATGATGATTAAAAAAATACCAGTATTTTTAGTAAATAGTTTTGGTAATACCAAACAGTAGTATTTGGGACACCCCTATGGATGGACCGTGCTCTGAGCCATATCTGTATTTTCTCCTGTCCATTAATTCAACCTGTGTGTGTTCAGGTGAAGAGTGTGAACCTGTCGGAGGGTGAGCAGCTGTCCATCCGAGGTGTAGATGAAAGAGGTGCCCTGCTGGTTTTGGCCAACCAGACTCTGCTGGTTGAAGGCCAGGTGATCCGAAGCCCCACCAACACCCTGTCTGTCTATTACCGCTCTGGACCAGAGGGAAGTATGGGCATCTTCCAGCTCCACTATCAGAGTGAGTTCAGTAAAAGTGTACATACTGGCAAACGCAAACATATGATATGCATATATGAATGAAAAATCAAGATATACAAATTCAGTAAATCTTTATTGGGTCTAAGGGGCTGTTTATACTCTGCATACATACATAATGTGTAATCACAAATCTTTTCATCTAGTCACTTAGTATAGTGATTGAATCTGTCACGTGAATTAGCTGATTAGTCCTCTGATTAATTAGATCTCGTCTCATTAGCCGGCTGAGGATATGGGAGTTTGTATAGAGTGTGTGTATTTTTTGACACATGTGTATGTGTATATGCATGGGTGTTCAGCTGTGGCAGCCCATAATGAATATGACAAGGACTGGAAAGGGGGAAGCAGCAGAGTGTTAACACCCACCTGTGCCATTAATCACAGCTATCTAACCGTTTTACATCAAAATGCAGCAGGAGAACCAAATACGAAGGAGTTTATTTAAGCGCATCAACTTACCATGATAGGAACAACGTATTAATACTCTAGGCAGCAACAAAAAGCACCATATGCTAATCATAATAATGTCAATATACATATACATTTTTATTGACTATCCAAATAGTGAGCAAAACAAAAATCTGTATAAAAAAATCATTAAAAAATACATGTAATTCACTTTAAAAATGTAGCTGCTGCTGTTAAAAACGTATATAAGCGAGACGACCAGAAAATTTCATAAGAGCGCACATTGTCTGTTTTCTTATTACTAAATGAAAAAGAACATGCACTGATTGCATTCAGGTTTAAGTTGGTGAAAGCTGCTTTATGGTCTTTGGCAAAATGTTCTGTGTGTTTGGAATGATTTTCAACTGTTTAACATTGTTGCCCAACATCAAAAAAGGTGGTGATTGTGCAGTGGGATTACATTAGCTGTACCTGAGCTGATAGTTGAAATATGCTTCGTATCTTTGAGTTGCCTTTGGTGTCTATCCAGGGCACAGATAAGAGCGACTGTGGTGAGACAAGAGTGTACAGCATAAAGGCGGCTTTGACATCACAGAGACTGGGAGTACATAGCCTCAAGCCAACATCAACTTAAACTGACTTCTAAAAATCTGTGTATGTGAGAAACATTCAGCTGCTGATTACATTATCGTCACTCCACCAGCCTTTATACCTGGTCTGAACGGGGACACACACTGAATGGCAAGTGCAAAACCTTCGTATCATCGCTTCCTCTGGTGTGACACAGTTGCCTTAATCTTTTGTGAGTCACCGCTGTCTTTAAGCGATGACTTGAACATATAGGAATAGCAGACTGTCCTTAAAGGCATTCATAATGTTCAGCAAAAATGACAGCGTAATTATGAGATGCAAGCTCTAAAGTGACACATAAAGACCTGCCTACTATTACACCTCTGTACAACAATCACTGTCTGAAGTGGTCGTGCTTGTCTGAGCATTCATTTCTGACGCTTACAGAAAAATTGTTGGATGCATCCTAGAATCCATCATCAATAAAGGGGTTTATACATATTGTTAGAGCATCCCACAAACAGTCCTTTTGAAACCCACTGAGCCTTTGTGATTAAATGGATTGTAGTGTGTTGTTATCGTTAAGTTTCAAACTGTCAGTTATCACAAGTTGTAGCAGCAAGAGAGTGTCATCGTAACAAAGCAATAGCAGCCTAGTCGCTGCATTGATACCGACACAAATGTGTTTTAGTGCGGTATTTGAAGCTGATAACCTCTTTTTCACTCTGGTTTTCTCGGTTTGCTGTCTCTTTTGTTAGTCTTCAGGCTGAGCTGTTCTCTGCCCAAAAGGCCTCACTATGGGGAGGTGTCGGTGTTGGACCTGCTCCCTGGAGGTACCGCTCGCTTTCACTGTCACATGGGTTACCACCTACAGGGGGAGTCAATGCTCACCTGCCTCAACGCCTCCCTGCCAGTGTGGAGTGGCAAAGAGCCCAGCTGCAGGGGTGAGAGCTGCTTCCAGTGACTTTGTAAACGAGAAGCCAAAATCCTGCAGTTACGAGAGTTTTAAGGTCACGGTTTGGAGTCTATCCAGAGATGGAGGTGGTAGACATCCATGTACAGCAACAGAAGCATTAGCAGATTAGCAGAGCAGTCTTACAGTTTCTGGTTTGGCTCTAGTCGAGTCGACAACATTGAGTGGGCAAACTTTATGATCTACACTGCAGCCGCCAGTAGAGGTCAATGTGTTTTCTCTTCACTTTTGGGGAGCTGTCACTATATTCAACTCTTCATTCAGTTCATCATTCATTTTTATCTTGCATTTTCCCCTCTTCCTCTTTATATACAGGAAAGACTAGATATATAGAAGATACTGTAAAGTTAAAATTAAGAAAATGTCACATTCATTCTTTATGGATGATCATTTTATGTTTTTGGATCTCCAGCTCTGTGTGGAGGCTCAGTGAAAAATGCCACAGTAGGGAGAGTTCTGTCTCCCTCTCCACACCATGGGCCCAATGCAACCCAAGACCGCTCCTGTTCGTGGTCGCTGGAGGCCCCAAAGGACCAGAGGCTCCACCTCCACCTGGAGAGGCTCGCTTTGGGACCCACCGACAGGTAGCACAACTAATAAATTCCTCTGTTCTTGCAGAGTATGTACAGGCCTTTAGTCAGCATCATCTTCACAAGTTTGAAAGTTTTTATAGACACACTAGTGCGTTGACCTGTGGGGAGCCACGGGTTCTAGATCCTCTGGTACAGTTCATTCTTTTACTTTCTTGGTAAATTCCACGGGCATTTTCAGGTGAATAACCTCTCAGCTGGCATGTCTGTTTCTGCACGTGGAATTTGACACCATGGCAATGTGGTTCTATTGTTGATCTGTTACACACTTCAATGACGATTCTATGATTCTGGGCACAGCAACGTGGTTGGCCATTGGAAGGCCATTGTATTCCAAAATTACTAATAGCTCCCAAAATATTGGTCCTATTAACTTGCCGTTTTCGCTAGTCTCTTCTTTGACCAAAAATACTTAAGTATGCTAAACTGCAGCAGTCAGCTCTTTCCAGATTTTGTGTGATGCCCGAGACACACACTTCCCTTTTATAATATAGAAAGATGATCACAGATCTTCCGTACCTTCAGGCTGGTGCTGTGGAGCGGTCTGGACGCTGGCTCTGTGGTGCTGTTCGATTCAGGGCGGGGAGGACAGATACCTTTTGAGGGGGTGATCAGTGAGGGTCCAGCTGTACGAATCCAGTTCATCACTGATCAGCCCAATCACAACACAGGATTTAACATTCGCTATGAAGGTGTGTGGTTTTATTTTATTTTTTTTATTTTTTGCATACAATATGTTAATTTTACTAGCTTTTTTAAAAAAAATTGTAGTTCAAGATTTCCCAAAAATGCACATATTTTTACTAATCTTGTTTGACAATTACAATGACACCACTCTCTTTTCTGTGGAGCTGAATGGATTAGGAGGATTAGCCAAGCATAGCATAAACAAAAAATAGTGCATGTGATAGTTTTTAAAAATTGGCTCTTTGCATATTGTTTTTTTCTTTAAGAATATAGAAATCCAACAACTTTGTTTTAAAAGGACTTATATATTTTCGTTTTGCCTTGGGGTAATAGCATGTCCTACTGTGGTATACTAGGCTAGTTGTTTCTCTATGTTTTCAGTCTTTATGCTAAGCTAGGCTAACTTTCTTCAGCTCCCCAGTCATTATTTAGTCTAGTAAGAAAAAACTGTCTATTTAACCAAAATTGTGGTCTACTTCTCAGAAGGTATGAGGTTATATAACTGTAATGATAGTATAATTATGTAAACAAACAAAGCCATTCCTGAGAAGATGCAAAGCCTTGTATTCATGCTTACACTGTGTACTGCCAAGACAGTTTTGGCTCCATCGCTGTATGGCACCAAACTGGAAGTGGGTCGTTTTTTAGAAAAAAATAAAAATTCTGGCAAAAACAGCATAAAAAGGTCCCTTCCAGCATCCTCGCCAATGAAGAGAAGCAGATTAGCTGGACAAATAATCATTTTTGCAAGTGGAAACAAGATTTTTGGAAATGTGTGATCATAAAGACATTATTCATTATTTTTAGGACTGACACTATATTGGCAATCTGCTGTTGGGAATTAAAACAGATTATTAAAAATAGAATGATATTTGAGATGTGACAGTTTGAAGTGAACTGAGATTTGTGTCTGTCTGCTTCTTCACCAGCTTTTGAGCGTGGCCACTGCTATGAGCCATACCTCCAGAATGGGAATTTCACAACCTCTGACCCTTTGTACAGTGTTGGTACCGTGGTCCAGTTCAGCTGTGACCCAGGTCATTCTCTTGAACAAGGACCCCCAGTTATTGAGTGTATCAGTGCAAGAGATCCATACTGGAATGATACAGAGCCACTATGTAAAGGTAATATTGCTTGTATATATTTGATGCAGTTTCCCTCAGTCCTACATATTCTCTTGTTTATTATATATTGCGTGAGCTGCATATTCACAAGAATCTAAAGGTACCACACAATCACATCAAAGGGGCACGATTCAGTGAATTGCGGTATATTGTGATATTGCAAGTAAGGAAATTTTCAGGAAAGCTGCCATAAAAAATACACCACTATATGCACAAAACAGGTAAAAAAAAAAAAAAAAAAGGAATAGTGGTATCTGCAATTACATTGGGGATTTAAAGCAGGGGTGGCCCCACCAGTGTAGTGTCTTGCCCCTCCCCAAAGGCACCCCGAACTTTTGTGTTGTCAACCTTGTACATGTAAAAACGAACCACCACTATGTCCACAAGCTTCTCAAAGCATTCAAATAAATAATAAATGGAACAAAAGTTTTCTTCTTCTTCTCCACTACATCTTAGAGGTAATTATTGTACATTTTTACAGAGCTGAACTTTTACTTATAGAGGAATATTTTCATTTTGCTGATAATGCTTTTACAAGCTGCACAGTTTTGTTTGAACATGATTTTTGTTCCTGTCTCGCGTTCTGAATGCCTGTGTAGTGTGTTGATATAAGGCAGGAAGTTTTTAAGGTTTTTACGGGCTTTGGTGGATCTTTTGTTGAATGCATCTACATACTGTATATTTCCAGTCCACCCTGTAAAAATGCCTTTGCCACCCCATGTATAATATCTGCCCATGGCTTAATGACAACAAGAAACAATGGAAACAAGCAACTTTTTAGGATTGATGCAGCAAGACAAAACAGTACTCAAGTGTATCTGTATTCTCTTAGCATAGTCTTATTACTCCACACTCCATCATTTTTCATCCTTGTCCTCTGTCTGTTGTCTTTGCAGCACAATGTGGGGGTGACCTGACTGGTCCAGGAGGGGTGATCCTGTCTCCAAACTGGCCAGAGTGGTATGGAGAGGGAGAGGACTGCAGCTGGAGGATACACGTCGGGGAGGACAAACGAGTGTTGCTCGATGTACAACTGTGAGGAAAACACCAACACACGTCGGCTCAAACACACCAGAACTTCAGCTTGATTCCAAAGTTTTTCACCTCATAAACCATCATTAAAAATGTGCAGAGGGAGTTCTGAGTGTTCAGGCTCAGTGAGGTGCTGGCACCCTGTCTGGATGCGCCTATTGATATTTCTGTAGTTTCTGTTTCTGTAGCTCACACTGAGCCATTAAATTCAGAACTTGACAACATTAGAAGGCTCACAGATAAGAACTGCTGCTACAGCTTTTCCCAGAATGTTGATATTTCTGCCCTCATCTCAATCTCATACTTTTTCTGTCTTTTCCAAACTCTCCGATAACACACTGAAATGAGTCTTTGATTATCTGTTAGTTTAATTCCATTAAACTCTCACAATACTTGCTTTGATTGAAAGATTGTCAGATTAAAACCACAGGGTATTTGAATGCATTTTTTCATTTTAACAGGCAAACAGAAAAGGCTCAACCTTTATGAATTCAGGTCTTGTTTTTAGAGAAAGTAGACAGACAACTCTAACATAAATCTATACAACCATTTTCATTCATTCTGATTACCACAAATCAGTGTTTCTCTGTATTTACTTAAGAACCACAACAAAATAGAATGTTTTTGTAGCATCTAATAGTGCAGTTTATTCAAAACTGAACATCAAATAAATAGTGGCTGCACTTGCTTTATCAGATCAGCTGAAAGAATATTGTGTTCTAAAGATACTTAAGCTTTACTAAAAATGTCACAGTGTAGTATTGTACCAGTTTTGCCTAATGTCAGGTTGAATTCAGGTTAATTTGGCACAAATCCGAATACATTAGACTAGGTTCCTTTACATCTGAATTCATGTTAATTCTGCACCGAATGATTAGAATAAGTCTTTCTGTTTATTTGTTTTGTCAACAAATGCCACAAAAAAATCAAGTCTTAGTCATTCTTTTCTGTACCTGCGATGCCCAAGTTGGTCTACGTGTATGTGTGTGATCTTTTTTCTAAAATCCCTATAATTTAAAATGTGATGTATTTCAACATCATTCCTCTGGCTTTACAGTGTGAAATGGGTTTGACAACTTTAACTACATCCCTGTAAGCACTAATCCAATTACATACTCTGCTCCTTAGAAATATGTCACAATGTATTTACAAATATTTCAGTTTTCCAAAGCTTGCTCACTGCATCGTTAACAACCTGCTGTGGTGTGGTGAAACAAGTGTCTCTGGGGTAATAAAAACATGCCTGTGTTTACCGACTGTTAAAGTCTTCGCCTGTAGATGAATGCAGCATTTAGCCTTCGAGGTCATCTTTTCTCCCACACAGTCAGCTGTCGACACGACTGCACTCTGAGTCATCACAACTTGTCCTGAGCCGATACTAGTGGCTATCGTGCTCTTCGCTCTCACTGCTACTTTTTTTTCTTTCTGTTCTCAGACTGAACATCAGCGACAGTGACATGCTGACCATCACCGACGGCGATGAGGTCACAACCCGTATCCTGGGGCGGTACGTTGGAGGAAGCAGCCCCTTTAAGCTCTCCTCCACCACCCCTGACCTGACTGTCACCTTCCATTCAGATCCCGCGGGGCTCGTCTTCGGCAAGGGCGAGGGTTTCATAATTAATTACATGGGTAAGAATGAGACTGCAGTTAAAGAATAAGACTGGCAATAGGCCACGTTTTCTTTTTGCTACTGAGTCCCATGAGAAGACCCCAAGTTCCCCTTGAGCACCGTTAATGGCGAGAGACTCGTGATACAACAATGATACTCTAACATGTTATTAACCTCTTCAGACCCAGCTATGGGTTTTCTGTCCTCATATGTGGACAAAAGTTTCACAGTTTTATACAAAAAAAAAAAAAAACTGTCCACAAAAGACATTTGATTAAAAAAAAGTTAAAAAATGCATCTAGAAAAAACTGTCGAATCATGATGTTTCAAATATAGGCAATTATTTAATCAAAAAAGCCAAAACTTGTACTTTCCTGGGTCTCAGGAGGATAAAGTACACTTCAGTATAAATATTTCTTTTAGTAATATCCTCGACCTAATGTAGAAACCTTTGAGTAGCATCGCAACAATAAGTTGATGCAACCCAAATTCTGTAAGGTAATGCAAATAAAAACAGAACACAATGATTATCAAATTCTCATAAATCCATATTTTATTCACAGTGGAACATAGATAACATATCAGATATTTAAACTGGAAAAAATGGCAGTTTAAGAAAAGAAATAGACAATTTAAAATTTGACAGCAGCAACACCACTCAAAAGAGCTGGAACAGGATTACTTTGTGTTTTAACACTTCATAAATGGTTATGGACAGAGGAAACCAGTTGCTAGAATTTTGGGAAAGGAATGTTTTTCCTCTTTGGTCTGATACAGGATTCCTGTTGCTCTACCATCCGGCATCTTCTTTGTCATAATTTTTTTTCATGATGTACCAAATGTTTTCAGTTTGTCAAAGGTCTTGACTGCAGGTTTAACATTGTCCTCAAAAAGACGTCAACTGGATGGGAGCATATGTTGCTCTAGTATACTGTATGTGTGCACATTTCAGCGTTGATGGTGTCTTTCCAGATGTGCGAGCTGCCCATTCCTCAGGCTTTAATGCCCCCCATACCATCAGAGAAGCAGGCTTTTGAATTGTGTGCTATTTTCTTTAGTGCCACTTATTTTTCCAGTGTTTTGTTGCCCCTGTTCCAACTTTATGGAGAAACATTCCTGCCATCAACTTAAAAAATACCCTTTTTTCAATTAAAATGGTCCAATTTCTCAAATTAAACAACTGTTATGTTTTCTATTGAGAATAAAATGAGATTTGCAAATATCATTGCAATAGTTTTTTCTTTACATCTTACACAGCCTCCTATTTTTTTTTTTTGCAATTGGGTTGTAGAAAAAAAAAGCAAGAGGAATTTTAACTCAAATGCATATTCAGAAGAACTTTAGAATTATTCAAATCTTCACAATATGACATTTTATTATTTAGCCAACTGTATATTTAAAATGTTTAAATATTTTTTTTAGATATTGAATTAAGACGTTCTGTCACAATACAAAAAAGTCTGTGTATTAAAAACAGTGACAGTGTAAAAGCGTTTTGCTCTCAGCTGACACAATTATCACAATGAATCTCCAACAGTTTATTTCATGCAAAACTGATAGACATCCCCTGATCAGTCCACCGTGTTCGTCAGTGGATTTGAAGAGTAGTGCATTTTGAAGATGTGTCCTTGGGGTCTGGGTCATTCCAAACATCTTTTTTCATTGTTTTTATAGATTGAATAGATTATTCAGACAATAACCCATATTAATAGATCATGAAAATAAGCTTATAAGTCTCACTTGCAGAAGAGGAGTCAGAACAGGAAAAAGAAACACTTTGTGGTTGCAGTTGTAGTTTTTTTAATTTATCTTAAAGTGACTCATGCTTTGAATTAATTTACAATACTGATTTTAGTTTTCAAAGCCATACTCTTTAGCCTCCTGCCCTTTATGCAGGAACATGTACCTTTCTTACAGACTTGTTTGATTTGCTGTTCTTTTGTTCCGTTCCACTTCCTTGCTTCTTCCTTTTCTTACATTTACATGGCATTAGCTGCTTGTCTTTTGATCCTTGCCCCACATTACACAGGGGGTGCCTGTCTACTAAAGCACCAAATGTGTATTAAATCACTGCTGCAAATAATAGAACTGAAGGTAGATGTGTCACACATACATTATGGAACATCCAAAGCTGGACTAACAGATTTTTCTCTTTCTCTGGTGGAACAATGTAAGTGTGTTTGTGCTAGCTTTCATTCAGCCCTTCATTCATTTTTATTTTACATTTTCCTCCTCAAACTGCCCACTCTTATTTTCCATCCTCTTTTCTCTCCTCTCATCTTTATTTGGCGTTCCTTTCATTCCCCTCTGCCCTTATTCAATCACATCCTATTTGTTTCACCATCTCCTCATGTACACACAGAGTTTCAAGGCAGCCAAATAAGCTCAGTTGCTCCTCTTCCACAGTAATCTGCAGTGCTTCCCATATCCAACACCTGACACCAATTTAGACTTGCACTGAGACACACAATGTCCAATTTACTTGTCACCCTCCTGACACCACAAGCTCACACACGTTTCCCTGCGGAGTAAATCAAGTAGACACAGCATGAATACGTAGGCTACTCTCTTTGATTATGAGTGTGTGCGTGAATGTATGTGTGCGTGTAGGCCAAGCGGATGTGTACTTGTGCTTGGAATAAATTACCCGCAACCACACACATCCACGCTGTGTGGAGGAGGAGAACCAAGTCAATAGAGAATGAATAATTGATCTAGGAACTTCGACTTACAAATCCCTGTAGGCCTATTATATTGTACAGTATAATGCAATACTGTACACGGCCCCATCATTCATCAAGTATACATATGCAGACACACATATTCCAGCCCCGATAGGAAAGTGTTTATTTATGTATCTCCCTTAGTTGTAATGATATTGTTCTGTCTTTAAATAGTATTAATGTTAATGTTGGGTTTTTTTGGCATCAGTCAAGTCTGGAGGTGGTTTTGTTTTGTTCTTCCTCAGTACCAGCCTTCAATACACATGAGAAATTTAAATTCACACAGCAACAAATGTTTGTAAATGCATGAATAAGAAGGAAAAGCACAACAGCCTCATGTTTCTCTGCTTGGGTATTTGTACAGATTATATATTTTTTATTTCTCTGAGTTTTACTCACCTTGATCTACCTGAACAGGTGGGGTTTTTTTTTTTGTTTGTTTTTTTCTACTCTTCTAGCTGTTTCTGGAAATTTGACAGAATTGCCGACCCAGTGTACAGGCAAAGTAAACAACTATTTAACTTTTCAAATCTAATGTCAGTTGATATTTGACATGTTGAAATGAATAAATTCAAAGAGTTTGAGTAAAAGCAAACGCATTTATGGGAAACTGACAACGCCACAGGACTTGAGTACAAATTTTGTGATTTATTAAATATTCAAAGTGGAAAAAGGGTTATAATGTAAATTGATATGATTAATACACAGCAACACGTCTCACTTTAGTAATGACAAAAATGTCAAAAATTATTGTTGAGACTTTATTTTGGAAGTTGAATTATATAAAGGGTCTGTATTGAAAGCACTGACAGCAGATGAGAACAAAAGCCTTTTTCTTGTGGCAGCTGTCACATTGAACTGACAGCTTGTAATAATTGTATAGAAGGCGGTTTCAGCCAGAGATTGACTTAAAACTGACTGGCTTTTTGCGGTTTAATTTGCAAACTGTCCTTGTCAGAGTGGATTTACTGAGAGTGCTGATATTTGATGACTGTCCAACACAGATGAAATTCATCATTCTGTCACTTGGTCAAGTAATTGGACAATAAGTCCATCAGGCTGGTGATACCACATCCAGCTCAGGTGTCATGTTATTTATGTAGCTTGATGCTTAACCCCTGTAACTGTTGAAAGAGGAAATGCTTCCCTTTAGTGCAGGGGTGTCAAACATACGGCCCTGAAGCCAAAACCGGCCCACCAAAGGGTCCACTCTGGCCCATGGGATGAATTTGCAAAGTGCAAAAATTACACTGAATATATTAAGAATCACTGGTCTCAAAGTCATTTTAGTTCAGGGTCCACATTCAGCTAAATTTGATCTCAAGTGGGTTGGACTAGTAAAATCATAATAACCTATAAATAATGACCACTGTAAATGTTTTACTGTAAAAAACAAAAAAAAAAAAACCTTGAAAATATGAACATTTCCAAACTACCTGCCTGTTATTAAATGTTTTGTGTATTTGTAGATCCACTGGGATCTGTAAGTTGTAATGTGCATGTAGATGATAAACCGAGACATAATGTTGTTAAAATTGCACTTATTTTTGTCAAGAAATTTCAGGTTGTTCATGTTATTCACATTTTTAAAGGATAGTTTGTAGATGTAAACATTTTCATTATGTAATTTACATTTTTTTTCACGCTAAAACATAGAGAAAAGTTTGCAGTTGTCATTATTTATAGGTCATTATGTTATTATTTTACTGCTCTGCCCCAGTTGAGATTGAACTGGGCTGAATATGGCCCCTGAACTAAGATGAGTTTCACACTCCTGTTTTAGTGGAACATGGATAGTAATGCTACTATAGCAACACTACACTGTAGCCATTCATTAACTAATGTCTTGTCTCAGAGGTGTCCAGAAATGACTCCTGTCCAGACCTGCCTGAGATCCAAAATGGATGGAAAACAACATCTCACATTGCTCTGGTGCGAGGAGCTCGTATCACCTACCAGTGTGATCCCGGTTATGACCTGGTGGGAAGAGAGACCCTTACCTGTCAGTTAGACCTCTCCTGGAGCTCCCAGCCCCCCTTCTGTGAAAAGAGTAAGTTCCACTCACATACACATGCTATCCATCGGTGTTGGGTGGTATGTGTGAATAATGTTTCACCTCTTAGCTATGAGATTAAAATGTGAAATCCCCCCGATCTCATGATAAAGCATTTAGTTTTGGTTTGATGGAAGGGGTTATTGAGCTTGTAAACGTAAGGGATATTGTTTTTGGTTCAGTTTGTTTGTTTGTTAACACTCTAGCAGCGAAACTATTGGTTGAATTCATACTAAATTTGGTTTATAGATTGCCAGTGACCC
>JAPTMW010000005.1:37386492-37396816 GCA_029822955.1 Ostorhinchus angustatus
TTGCATCCAAAGAAATTTCAAGTTAAGAGAAGGGAATTATAATTTAAGAGGGTTGTTTGTATTTGAAACATGTAGAGGAAGAATAAATGTTAAATATCGATGCGTTTCTGTTATTGGGGTCAAACTATGGAATCAGTTGAAGGATGAATTGAAGTTGTGTAGCTCGTTGTCGAGTTTTAAAAAAGCTTTATGCTGTAAAATTATCAAGGACAATGAAAGTATAAGTATATATGGATAAGCAGTGGCTTCTTCCTACTCCCTTTCAGGCACAACAGTTGTTCCTTTTTCTATTGTTCCCTTTTCTATTATTCCATTTTTTATTTTTTGTGTTGTTTTATTTATTTTTTCCTCATGTTTTGTATTATGTTCGTGTCTGAAATAATTAAAGAGAGAGAAAGAAAGAGAATCAAATATGATACGTTCAGCATTAAAGGATTAGTCTGTCATTACCCACCTTCCACAAGGCTTTCCAAGATGTCACTGCAGAGCTGCTCATTACTGAGGCCTCGGCCGCAGTTTTTCAGAGATTTTTTCATCCTGTTTACTGCCATCACTAGGTTAGCCACACACTGCATTGTCTTGCGATTGTAGGATACAACCAGCTCCACCCCTTTGTCAAGAGTGTATGTTTTTTCATCAACATCCTACACAAGAGAGAAAAGATCACAACTTCAAGCAGGTGTTTCCCCTCATGACTCACGTAGACACAGAGTTAAACTGGGGAAACTAAAAGGGGGAGGTATAATATGATGATGTCAGCATCTGAGGGGCCACAGAAACCATCATTCACAGCAGGTCCATTTAGAATGAATAATTACTGCATATTAAAACTTATTTTGTAACTGTAATTCTTGTGTTTTGGATAATATTTGCATTTATTGTACATTTTTCAGTTTGCCTCTTCATATGCGTAATGTCACACATGTGTTGTTACATTAACCGACACATACATCACTCTTACATACAAATAATGATCATACATACTGTAAATGTCACTGTCACACATTGAAATGGACTTAATTGAGAGTAAAAAACAAATCTTCCAGTCAACAAAGCTAATCCAGAGGAAGTACACTGCCTGTTTAGTCAGAGGGGAACCAAATGCTAATAGTTTTCTGAAATGATAAATGGATACTGTGTCTGCTAGAGGTCATATCATAGATTTATTTATTTTAATATATATACATAGCTATATTTATTGTAACTATATTTTGCTGTAAGCTTGATGGTCTCAAATAAGTTTACTAATCTATATTAAGAGGAACCTTTCACCACAATTAAGCATCATAAAATGAAGTAACATTTGTTTTGAATAGATTTGGGGAGTATTTTAAGTCTAATTAATAATGAATAGTAGACAGAGAACAGTTAACAGTATGATACTAGGAGGATGATGTGGTCGTAGCCAAGATTCATACTAAAGTCTTTTGTGAATACTCTGACTTACTTGTATATCATACTATGACTCTGTATTCATTTTGTGAAAGGAGAATAATGTGTGCTGACAGGAAATGAGTGTGGATCCAGAGCAGTAATAATTTAACTTACCGTCACGTCAAAGCAAAATTGCTCAGATTCTGCATCATCAAATGTGGGCGATCTGAACAACAAAACAGATAAATATCATCTTAATTTTAGGGAAATTTACAATATTCCATATATGATTCAAAGAACACCAAGTAACGTAAATATTTCTTAATAGTTTTCACAGTGTGTGGCACCAAATGCTTTGTTTTTTTTTCACACAGATGCAGGTAATATACAACAATACAGTACACAAAATTAAGGGGATGTTGTTGAAGTGCAAAATAAGGACTTAAATTAAAAGAGAACTGTCTGGGAAAGGAACTTGTGAAGTAATTACATGGAAATGACTAGTTAACAGTATTCTATGAAAGGATGTAGTTCTATTCTTCAGTAACTCTGAATCGTGCACCTAACTTGTTTTGTGCTTCATAAGAAAAAATATTTCCAAGATGTAGAACAGTAGTACTATCCATTCAGTGAGAAATTAACCATGTTGGCCAATAGGGCCGGTTGTAAAGTTTACCCATAACTCCTGCTTTTCAGTTTGTTGACTTCTTAAAACTTTATGGTGACAAAACTCCTGCTTCTAGCTCTCCCAAACAAACATCATCACATCAAGTTTAGTTTTTCACCTTTAACTTCATTGTGTCTTACTGGCACTACGTCATCGGGATATTTTGCTGTATATATGAAAAGGTCATAAAGTAGGTCAAAGATGCATGAAATATGCAGAACGTTTCCTGAACTTACCCGTCCAAAGCTTGAGTCAACTCAAACTCCATTCTCTTGCAGTAACCTTTTAAATCTTCTCTGAAGCAAAGTTGCTAAAATGATATTTTCCTCTGCACCTGTCTAACTTCTCACAGGTTGTGTATGAATCTTCACGTGTCTGCGCCTTTTATAGCCGCTTGCGTTGACATCATTGTTAGAAGGGAAATGATGCTCACCCAATTCTATATGCCCCCAGTGTGAGTGGAAACATAAAACCACTGCTCGACCAAAAGAAAAAAGGTTGATTTGAGTATTTTCGAGAGTGATGAAATCACTAAACATCTCACACCTCCATGTTACCAAGAAGTTCCTCTTCTGTTAACACGTTCATATTTTACCCACTTTCATTGTTTGTTAAATGGTTTTGTGTTGAACCATGTGGTTCTCTGTAATGTCTTATGATTTGTAACTTTTGCCTTTTTTCTATTCTTTTAACAGAAACATCAGCACTGGCCTTGGAAAAAAAATCCCTCCACCTCCAGTTCCTCTTAAATGAATGTGAATCGAAATGTTGTATTGTAATGTGAAAAATGAACATTGAGCGGTTTTGGTTTAGAAACAAACTGGTTCTCCTTTCACTAGATTTTGAAAGATGTACAAGTGGAGTATTAAAATTCAGTGCACTTAAATAACTGTAAATGAAAAAATAGGAATTATAATAGAGATGAAGACAGTGATGAATCTGGGATTTGAAAAAAAGTGTCCATTTGAAGGATTATTGATTATGAATGATTAATTTTATCTGTAGTTATTACACTTTGTATATATTGCATTTTTCTTTCTTTCTTTTTTTTTTTTTTTTTAATCTCTGACAGTGTTTACACTTTAGAGACTATAAATGAGCCAGAATATGTCAAACTTTGTCTGGGAGACATTGCATCAGTGTGCTTAAGAGATCCTGGGGGTTTTGGGGTGGAAGATGAGAGGGGATTACCATGTTATTTCCCAGACAGGAAGTTAGTCATTTATAACTTTAAGCCACCATTTTTGAATTTCTACCTAGAACGTATGAAAGAAACTGGCCACTTTTACGAATGTGTGATGTTAGAACAGGAAGGGGTTTTCAAAGTTACTTAGATGCAGCTTCTTCGTTCACTTTGAACAGACCAGAGGTTTGTACTATGACTCACAGTTGTAGTGCTAACAAATTCCACGGAAGTGCAGACACTCGCAGGACAGGATCTTGAACACATAAAAAAAATCTTTTACAGCTCTTGTGCACATCACCAAACAGTATGTATCAAACAAACATACACCCAACAGCCATAACATTCTGACCACTGACAGGCAAAGTGATCTTAATTTTGATTATCTCATTACAATGGGACCTGTCAGTGGGTGGGATATATTAGGCAGTAAGTGAATATTTAGACCTTTGAGTTGATGTGTTGGTAACAGCAAAATGGTCAAGAGTAGGATCTAAGCAACTTTGACAAAGGACAAATTGTGACGATCAAATCACTGGGTCAGAGGATCTCCAGATCTTGTAACATTCCCAGTCTACAGTGGTTAGTACCTACCAAAAGTATCTAAAGAACAAGTGTACCTGAACCAATCCAGCATCTATGGGAGCAGAACATTATTACCACTTGTCTAATACTGTGTAGGTCCCCTTTTTCCACAAAAACAGCTCTGACCCGAGGCCTAGACTCCACCAGACCTCTGAGGGTGTGCTGTGGTATCTGAACCAAGACATCATCAGCAGATCCCTGAAGTCCTGGAAGTACAGAGGGAGACCATGGAGCAAACACCTCCCACAGTTGCTCAATTGTCCTAAGATTGGGATGTCCTTTCTTAGTCCATTTTTGGTCAGTACTAACCACTGCAGACCAGGAACTAACAACAAGACCTGCAGTTGTGGAGATGCAAGGGAGATGGGACTTTTGACATTTTTAGATGCTACTGTGGGTCAGGATGAGTAGAGAGGTACTCAGTCGGTTGCAATCTGCAATGTCACCACCATGTTTCTTTTGGTCAAGTTTTAACAGCTGGCAAAGTGTACTGTAGGTAATGGTATCAGGTAAACAGTCACTAGTAAAGTTCAACTGTGGACAGAGCAGAGCTGCGACTACTGTAGCACTGGAATGATGTTTGTCCCAGTAGCAACAATACGCCTCAGGTTATGGCCTCATTTATACAAGAGAGTGGATATAAATATTCACATATAACAATATCAGAGGATGTGAAATGTAAAATCAATGATTATAGTAATGACTTGTGTATTAAAATTGGGGTCCTAAACCTGCTCACCGACAGGGTCTGGTCCCAGTTTGATTCGAAAGACAAGGTTTTCCTATTTCTCAAAATGCCCACCTAAGCGTTGGGTAGACTGCTGGGTCACACAGTGGAGCGCCAGGCGTTTATAGACATTTGACCTTGGAAAAGTAGGTCACAAAAGAGGTCAAGGTCACCCATTTCAGAACTTGTCCAAGCTCTACATATGTTGTATATATCCTCCTGAGACCCAGGGAAGTGAAAGTTTCAGCTTTTTTTTTTTACATTAAATAATTGTCTTGATTGGAAACTGCATAAAGCAACAGTTTTTTCAGATACACTTTTCAAATAATTTTTATATTTTTATTAACAGAATGTGCTTTGCAATGGACAGCATTTTTTAAGTAAAACTATGCAACTTTTGTCCCCTACAGAGGACAAAAATGCATTGCTGGGTCTCAGGAGGATATGGTAATCCCCCCCACGGTATCTTATGTCATGAACAACCACCCAGTCGTTCAATTTCCTGCTGTTGTAAAACAAAAAAAAAGGCATCACACGTTTCTTCAGTCACAGAAAGTAGAAACAAATGAGCAAATTTAGAACAGGATTGAGTTTATTTCCTAAGAAACGTAATTATTGAAAGTGTTAAATACAATGGAGTCTCAATGCACCCAAAACTGGCAGCATTCCCAAAAAACAGAAACAGAATTATGAAAATCCTTACAAATGTAACCTGGACAGAAAGAGGAATTCAATACACTGTTCAGTTCTCAATAACTCTTTTGGTAACAGTGTTGTACCTGAAAACTGAGATTAATCACCTAGAAACTAAATCCTTGAATCGAACTCTATCTAAGCAGTCATATATTAATAACACAGCTCTCAACGTCAACGGCGTTTCTCTCGATCAGTATGAGTAGCACAAAGTATTGATAACCTTTTTACATTCAGTCTTTTAACACCATATAAACCAACATTACAAAATAAAAGTAAACAGCTGAAAAATATTTACTTAAAATCACAGAGTCAAGAATGTCTCCTGGAATATGGCATCATGAAGAAATCAAACACACAATGGGATTTAAATGCAAAGAGACAGAAATTGTGCTAGTGTAACACACTCCTAAACAACCCTTCTGCTAAAGAAACACTGATATTGTTTAATTCTGCTCAAAAATCTCCTCACTTATTTTTAATATATTAATATACAAACAACAGGGAGCACAGGGGGGTTATTTAGGGGTCATTTCTGACTAATTCCACATGAATAGTGACATGCAACATTGATTGACACCTGCTTAAAATGCACGTTAACTTAGCAACATACATTATTGGTAATGGAGTTAAGTGATGGCTGGATGCTCGCTCGCTGAAGTGTACAGGTGAAATATTGTATGTCACACTCAGACACACACACACACACACAATGAAACAGACAGGGACACATGCATGACTGCCGACACAGACAGGACGATGAACAAGGTGCTTTAGGTAAGAAGTGAACCCTTTCGCTCTGACATCCAGCTCCACTACTGCTGTTATGAGCACGACACATCACTAGCGCCAACTACTGGAAACAGAGATTCTGCGTTGTGTCGTTTATGCCAAAAACATCTCGATTTGCGTTTTAAAGACTCACTGTGAAACTAGGATAATAAAGCATTAACTACTGCAACAAAAGGTTTTCATAAACTACTCAATTACCAACTAATACATTAAATGTACAGCTTAAAATGTCCAAATGTAGTGAAATAAGCCAAATTCCAAGTGTTCAAACCTAAATGTATTGATATTAGAGGAAAAAAAGAGCAAATCATCACATCCCTGAAGCAAAATTGGTGAATGTTTGAAACATTTGCTTGAAATCTTAAAACAAAAACCAAGAGTCCATTTTTAATGATCCTGTCAACTCTGGAATGAGATTGCAAACTATTTTTATTATTTCACACACAAAAAAACCCCCCACTCTTCTTCTGCTACCTCGTTACTTCAGGAAAGGTTTTTTTTTTTACTACCTCATTATCACAGAAGAACTAGCGGTTATCATCTGAGGTCACAAGACACTTCTTTAACCTCAACCTAGAATCATTTTGGTTAACTTTGTTTTGCCAAAACTGGATATTTAAGTATATGATGTACCTTTTTTGGTGTCTTCAGATGTAAAGATACTTAAATGTCAATATAATGAGTATTTATCATTAGGACAAACATTCTTGACCTCCATGCTGAGTAGAAAAAAATCATCTGTTTTGACCTCTGGATTTAACTTTATTTTCTGAAACTAATTTGAGCACTGATTTTAATACAGCATTCAACAGAAAGATTCAAGCGACAGTGATAACCCAATGGGACTAATTTGGAGGTTTATCAATGGTTTGTGTGTATTTATATTAAACACTTTAAGAAGCAACCGTATCCTTAATAGCTAAGACTTCTAAAATGTTAAATGTTGCTTTTAACAACATAATCTCAAATTGGCAATAAAATGAGATCTTAAATCTGTCATTCAGCATTTGGTACTTGACCTTTTTTAATACTTTGCAAGAAACATGTTTTGGTTGTTGCCAGAAATAATTCAGTTCTATAATGTTACTGCTTCTACTTCTACACTCATGGAAACTTAAAAAAAAAAAAAATCTTTATGTGATGCTGTTACAAATAGAGACATAGCAACCCTTTATCAAAAGAAACGTGTAAAACTTCATGTTTCACTCTCAAAACGAAACTGAAACATGTTCGTCTATGATTACTAGACTACAGCCACATTAATGTTCATCTTTTGCCCCCTATGACCTGGATATTCATTTGTCAAAATACTAAAGATTTGACACACAGCTCTGTGTGATGGGTATAAAACCTGGACGTACCTTACAGCTTGAGAAATAGCTTAATATGATCAAGAGTGCACAAATTGTATGTGCAAATCTGCTTTTATCGAGCTTTTCGGTTTAGTGTCTCATAGGGACGGATGCTTCATTATGCACAGACGAAGACGACACACACACACACACAAACAACACACACACACAGCTTTGGCACCCTGACAGGTGAAAATGAGGAATGGCAATGCAGAGTTTAGTACAGAAGGCTCAACCTGGAAGAAAGGCACCGCCAAATCAAAATAAAACGTGTTTATATACTTATATCTATCTATATACACATAGTCTCAAAGGTGTAGAAAACAACATGAAATAATTTCAATCAAAAGAACATGTGGGAATGGGGATGGAGATGAGAATGCAGTGGAACTACAGACAATCGCTTTCACTCCAGTCTTGTCCAAAAACTACGTTCCAGCCATAGATGATTCAGCAAAAAAAAAGGAAACTCTAAAACACCTCTACAAAAATCTCTACTTGGTTGAACAGCTGGCAGACAGACCTGAGCTACCCATGAGCCTCTTCTTCTGTGGAGCTCTCCTGTGCTCTACTGCTACCTGTGGAACCCGGACAACCAGTGAGAGGAGATCTAAAGACGTCACACACAGGTCTTTAAGGGGTTGGAGTTTGTCAAGGAGGATATGAAAGCTGGCACATGAGAGATGAAGATGAACCATCGCTTATGTAACATAACTCAGATGAAATATACAAAATGAATTTAAAAACACTAATTTAAGATCATTTGTTGTTGGTAACATCTGATTTCTCTTGTGCGCCATCATTTCATTGCCTGCTTTGGTATATGTTGAGGTGAAGTAACGTACCTTCAGATAGCCATATTGGAGGTCACTTGCACTAATATTCAGTCAAATTCATTCTTCCTTATTATTTGTGTAAAGAATTCTATTTCTCTTTCTAAAAGGAACTGAAACTTAACCCTACAACAAGTACCTGCTAAATTACTATCTCCTTAAGCCACAGAGTGATTGTAACACTACAATATAATCTGGAGTACTATATAAAAATGCATATTAGAGCAGCATGAAACACTATTTTAACAACATGAAGAAGGACCAGTCATGACAAAGAAATATAACAACAATCTGCAGTTTACCTAAAACTAAGCAAAAAAAAAATAATAATAAAATATATATATATATATATATATACACACGTTTTTTGCTCTTCAACTTCGTCTCAACTTTATGAACTCATTCAGGAGCATGTGGGTAGAAATGTTCTTAGTCAGACTGCTAAAAGCAGAGAATGACAGGGCATTGATTTCATGGCTATTCAACTGAATGCATGAATGTAGTTTTACTATGTAGTCCATATATTTAAACAAAGCGCATTACATTTACATTTTCTAAAATTGTCTATCTTTATCCATCTGTGGTCTGATGGAAGTACAAATTTGTTTGTAGACAAACAAATCAGACTGAGAAAGCCCACCTTTCTGTGACAACCATTCATAGATGAGCTTTAAGCACAGATTTATGCGTATGCATGACTTGTGAATGAAACCAAGTGTCTTTTATTTTGATTCAATGTGAAATAAAATCCCCTGCTTCTTTCAATCATAATTGGACCTTCAAATGTATATCCAACCATGATTTAAACACTAATGATTCAATGTGTCTGAATCATATCCAGTATAATCCACAGTGTCTAATTGTTTAAAGCTTGGAATTACAAAGCCTTTTTAAAAATACTATATACAGATGATCTGTTTTGTGTGAAATACAACTATAGTAGAGATTAACAATATTTGTGCTAAAAGCCTCACAGCAACTCACTAACAGTTGTTTTTTATGACTTACGTAGACTAATGCCAGCTTATCCTTTTAGATCATTTCCCCCTTGTTATCAAACTAATCTTTCACACTATAAAATATTAAGATTTACAAATCTACACTCATACAGACTGCCCTCAGGTAATGCATTTAGTCTACTACATGACATAAATATGTACATGTGAGATTTTTTTTTCTTTGTAAAAAGTTGCAGACCTCCAATTTGACTCTAAGACACATTTCATCACCTAACTAGCTGTAGTGGTTTATGTTGAAACAAAGCAGACATGCAGTTTGTGAGAGGACTAGACCAGAGCATGGACAGTTTCAGCCGACAGAACCACACAGGAAGAAGTGAAATGTGTTTCTGAGAAGAGTCAAAATGAGGACACATGGTAGAGGGGGTTACAAGCATACATGTGCACACACATCCTGTTACCTACAATAAATATTTGAATGAAACTTAAGTATAGTCGGTAAGGAATCTTGAGGAAGTAAAGGGTCGGAGCAGTCCCGTTACACTTTCAAGAAGAGACAAGACTTAATAATCATCCGTGTTAACCACTCCTCCTTGGTGTGTTCTTATAGAGAAGTGTGTGTTGTATGTACAGTCTGTGTCTGCTGTCATGCCACAGGCAGGCTGCATCTCATTTACCTCATGCAAATAAAATACTAACAGTAGTTCTCAATGGTATTAAAGAATGAAAAGTTTACAGGGAACTCTGGACGGGCCAGAGATGAAGACGAGACACGGAGGCAAAGAGGGGAAAAAAGAGAAAGAGAAAAGAGTTTTAGTTCAGCCGAAGATAACAAAGGACAGCACATTGTAAAAAGCATTACAAAGATGTTAAGAAAACTGTGTTCAAAAGGGTTTTAGTATGACTAGATTTGATCGGAGGGGACATACAGTATATGCACACACATACAGAGGGAAATAGACGTCAGACAGCGTTCACAGCAAAGCTACCTTGTGTGGTGTTTCTGTCGTTGAGCAGTTTGGTCTGACTGTTGGGCAGGATCTTAATCTCAGGAGGATCTGGACTCTGGCCAACACGGGACGCCATGAGAGCGTTCAAATACTGGAGGCGCGTCACCTAAAACCCACCAGCACATTCAGAGTCACAGAAGAAACTAACT
>JAPTMW010000005.1:37418564-37429278 GCA_029822955.1 Ostorhinchus angustatus
GTGGGTCACTGCCAGTCTATAAACCCAATTTGGTATGAATTAAACCAATAGTTTTGCTGCTAGAGTGTTAACAAACAAACAAACTGAACCAAAAACAATACCCCTTGCCTCCCCTTCGGAGGGCATGTAATAAGTTCATGTTAGAATACTTGCCACAAATCTGTAGTGTTAGTAGTTATTGGTTACATTTCACTACTGCATATAAGATGTAGAATACTAAACACTTCTTTGGTTTGTAAACGCTGTGTAGACAAAGTGATAATTGTACAACCGGACTCAAAACGGCTCAATAGACATAGCCTGTTTTTTGTCGAGCAAGAAGCATTTCAAGGTTAACAGCTAATGCAAATATTGAACCGAGGCCCCTCTATCGATTTGTTGGAGTAAGAGTCAACAGATACTATGCCCCAGATGTCCTGAGGTATAGATTAGCACGATAACAGTGAAGGCAACGTCGAGTTATGCGAACATCTCGAAATCAAGCGGGAAGTGCTGAAGAGAGAATTGATTCAACTAATTATTAAGGTCATTAAAATGATGTAGATAATCTCCCCAGGGGGCAGCTCCAGGTTCATCAGAGGGCTTTTTCCATAAATATCAGCCTAAATACAACTGCAGTCAGAACGGCGCCACATCCATATGTCTAGAGGACACGTGACTGTCCCATTTTATAGGCATGACGGAAAGTAAATTCAATTAAATCTCAGTTCTGTGTTGTACAGTATAACGCAAACATTTACCATAGGATATTATCACAGAGGTGACTTTCTAAGAAGTTCAATGTATCATGGAAGAGTAAACACTCCACACTGCCATGGGCATGACATTAGATAACTGATTAACCTAAAACATTCTGGGTATTTCATCAATTATCTGATCCAAAGCTGCAAACATCTTGAAGATTAAATCACAGGTTATAAGTCTGTAGTTACTCACACTCTGTAATTTACCCACTTATCTTCTCCTTCTGGGTTCGTTTCTAAATGCAATTACAAGTGACAGACTATTAGCACCTTATGAATCACATAGACTGGCTTTATGGAGAATGAAGAGACACGACTGGGTCTCTATAGTGATGCAAATACTATCAAAGCAGCAGGTTCACAGGACGCAAAGTGGCTCAGATGGGGAGAGTGAAGACTGTGGATGTTTACTGAGATTACAGAGATAAACATCTAAAGGACAGGTTTGGTAACATAAACAATGTAAGGTCAGGTAACAGAAATGTTAAGGATGCATTAAAGTGTTTGAACTGCAGGGTATATACAGATACAGATGAACTTTAATGATCCCCAGGGGGATATTCACGTCGCAATCAGCTCAATAAAATAAAAAGAAAGAAAGAATGAATCATTGGGTTAAGTTGTTAAAATAAAATAGTGTGAGGAAATGTTTAAAAGAATTGAAAAAGAAAGAAGAACAAAGCAATACACTGAGGTGTTGGAATAAAATAGTGTTAAAATAAAATGGTGTAAAAAAAAAATACTGGAAAAAAAAGGGGGGGGGTTAGAATGAATCATTAGACTGAGGTGTAAAAATAAAATAGTGCTAAAAGTAAAAAAAAAAAAAAAAAAAAAAAAGATACATAGAATAAATAGAAAGAATGAATCATTAGACTGAGGTGTTAAAATAAAATAGTGTTAAAATAAAATAATGTTAAAAAATGTATTTGAAACAAAAAAAGGGGTGGGGGTAGAATGAATCATTGGACTGAGGTGTTAGATAAAATAGTGGTAAAAATGTTAAAATAAAATAAAATAAAAAGAAAGAATGAATCATTAGACTGAGGTGTAAAAATGGTGTTAAACTGTTTTTAAAGAGTATAAAAATAAACAGAATGAATCATTAGATTGAGATGCTAAAATAAAATAGTGTTAAAAATGTCCCCAAAAAAAATCTAATAAAATAAAATGACAGACTGAATCATTAGACTGAGGTGTTCAAATAAAACTGTTAAAATCACATGAAAAGGCAGAGTAAATCATCGGACTGAGGTAGAATGGACCGATGCCAGCGGACATGAAGGATCTTCTATTCCATCTCATCTTAATGAATCCACCAGTAAAACATTTTGAGCGAATATAACATTTTTTTTTATAGTACAATTGATTTGCATTTGTCCTGTTTTTAAAAGGGATTTGTAATTTAAAGACAATAAACTATCCAATAGCAGTGCATTTTTAACCTCATGGCAACCCAGTACTGATCTAAGACAAACGTACACAGCAGAAACGCAGCCACAGGTATGTACACAATAGTAACGCTCCTTTGAAAAATAAACAATGACTTCATATCGGCTGTCAGTTTAAAAGCATCCATTCACACTGTCGCAACTTAACACCTGAGGCTACACGCTCACTTTACGCATACTGACATCTGTGGCTGGATTGTCACAAGCAAACCTGTTCCCAGGTTTTTACATGACACTAAACCATGCGAGTAGTTTCAGTGGAGGACTGTGGGGAAATACCAGAGCTGAAGGCCCTGGTATCGATGCCTCTGTTTTAAGTCTGGACTTTAGTTTTAGTGGTTGCTTTTAATGTGACTGTGATGAAAGTTCAAGTCAAAGCAGGTCAAGTCAACAAAGCAGTAACATCGTAGAGATCTGGATGCATAAACAGAACAGTTTTCTACATTTTAATTTGTAGTTTCAGCTTTTAATGCTCTTGCAGCTGCAGCCACTCCTTCATATTTCACCCTTATGTCAGCTCACTACATACTTGTTGATTGATGTTGATTGTTTTTCCAGTATCAGCGTCCTCACTGTTCTAATGCACCACATTTCATCCCAGTTCAGGTGAGTGGAAGGGTGTGGATCTCACCTCGGAGCCAGCGGAGGAGGTAGTGGTCATGTTGTGCAGGCAGGTGGGGGAGGATGTCCTGGATCCTGTCCCGAAACTGGAAACAGGGAGAGCTCATCTTTATCTCACTGTTTTTTTGTGCATGAAAGCTCTTAAGCATTGGTTATATGTAAGACGGTGGTTTGGTTTGGTTGCTCTATACGGTTTTATTCTGGAACTTATTTATAAGGTTTTAAAGGTTTCCACAAAAAAACCAAAACAAAACCCTAAACCCTTAAACAGCTAAGAATATAGATGAGAATATATGTTTAAGATATGTCATTATGAACCTGCAACAGGGGAAGCATCCACATTTATACGACACAATCCAGACTCATTTCTTCAGTGTTACAAACACAGTATCTCATATGCTTAATTTCTGACTTATCTTTGTTTATGTATTGATTTTACTTCTTACCTCAGTCAAGATTTCAGCCTGCCTGGGGCTCAAGTCTCCCACTCGTCCACTCATGTCTCTGTTGATGTGTTGTTGTTTCTCACAGAGGTGGTTGTCAGTGAATGAACCGAGCAGGAGTGACGTGAAGGTAGGCAGCCTTGTAAACACCACACCCCCTTACACACACACACAATCACACACACACACACACAATCACACACACACACAGGTGGACTTTTATCCTGTCGCTAAGGGCTTGTTATTGCAACACACTGTCACACAGATTATGTTTTCCACCCCAGGGGGAGGTTAGGGGTATGCAGCGTACCTCTAATCTTCTTAAAAACAAATAAATTCAAGTATTACCAGCCTGGCAATCTGGGACAGAAAGACAGCAGACAAATTATTCATAAAACTCTTTTTATTCTTTAAATACATAAGCTATTCAGAAACTGATCAGGACCCAGATACCAGGTTCACCAAATAAAGCTGGTGCTTATGAATAAATAGATGATTTTACACAAAACAACACTTCAAAACAATCATAAAGCATTTAAGTATTTTCATTTGACATAGTGGAAATCTGACTTAAGACAGAAAACAATGAACTCTATAATATGTTACTGCCCTAACAGAGAATGCGGAAAGAAAAAAAAAATCAGAACTGTAGGAAAATAGTTTAAACTTTAACATTTTTTTTAATGCTTCCAGGATCCAAACTTCAAACGGTGAAAATAATATGGGATGTTCTTTGTCGAAATCAATCAGTTCCCCAGAAACTATTCCCTGCAGCGCAAAGGTTATTTGCACGACAGGTGAAACATGTTGACTGTCCCCATTTTCTTTGTGTTAAGCAGAAAGATGGAACTCAAAAATAGGTCTTTACTCCCACTGTTCAGTACGTACTAGTTCTATTTCGACTGTATTATGAGAGCCGATAAAATAAACCAGGGAATAATTACACCCTGGTACAGGCCTAAGTGAAGAGAGTATATAATTACAATAGTTAAAATGCACATTACATCAGGAAAATTAAGACAGTTGGATTTATAAGAAACCTGCTTTTGAAGAAGAAATTTAGACTTGAAGTTTCTATAAAAGGTGGAGGCGGCAGATTACAATTAAAAAGGCCACATATGAAGCTCCAAAGTGTTTGAGATTAAACTGATAAAAAAAAAAAATCAATCAAGAAAATACATAAATAAGTCAAGCCATAGAAAGTCAATAATTGTGAAGTATCCAGCTGACTAACTTATCCATTCTCATTTACTGTTAAAGCTTTGTGATTTTTTTTTCTTGTAAACTGACTTCATTTTTAAAGAATTAGCTGTGACTGATACCATTTTAAAAGAATTAGTGCTAAAATATATGTTTTAGTTCATTTAAATGCATTCCAGACCACTTGAAGTCTTATTTATGTATTTTTTATTGGGCACTTTGGAGCTCCATATTCAGCCACTAATGGCCTCAGTTGTTTAATTTTATTTCACTATCTGCTGTTACATGGTTTTATTTTGTAGCACTGAAAATCCAGCGTCTATGCATTTAAATACTTTCAGATTAACGGTGCACAGCCTGCTGGCTGTTAAATAATGAGCTGTGAAATGTCAGTGCAGGCAGCTTTTATTCTTTCAACATTTTTATCTACACATTCATCTCACACTAAAGCACTTGTTTCGTTGCATTTTGGGACTGGCTGTGACAAAATGATGCGTTAGACGTGTTTGTTTCAGGAGTTAATATGCTAGTGTTTTTCTTTTCAGTGCTCATGGAACTTGCTACACAAACTGCAAAATTAATGTAGCCTACTTCCTATCAAAAATATTTGATCTTATTCCATTTGTTAAAACTTTTATATCAATGAGTCCAAAAATAACTTTTCAATATTTAAAAACAAAACAGAAACAAATCATTTAATACAATCTCTATGCATACAGTATATTTTCTGTACATTTGGACAAAGCAGACTGAATAGTGAGAAACTGGGACGAGATGTGAAACACTGCACTTTGCCCTAAAACTGGAGAAAACGGATACCTGACCTCAGATTAAGGGGATTGCACAAAGCTAATTTCAACATTACATGCTAACCATGACTGCATTTTACAAATATCGAACCTATGTGGGCTCTTACTATGATAAGACCTTCCCTTTGCCTCGGCACTCGTATAAGGGAACTGGCAGTTCTGACGTAGCTTTAAATACTGTGGAAAGATGAGAAGCTGGTGAAAAAAGAGGGGCTCCGGTCCACCTGTCGACCTGATTAAAAACGCACCCGGCCATTACATAACACTTACCCCCATACACTAAAAAGCCTCAGAGCAACTTCCTGTTTAATGGGTCTAAAGTGCCGTACTGTCTTTAAGCTGCTGTGGAGATACATTAAATACATCTTAAACATGAAGCCAGCCTGATGCTTTTCAATGTATGGTCAAACACTTTAACACGGTGATTAGACAGTCCTGAGAAGACTTCATCAGTGCATGATGAACCCAAAACTGACGCTTATCAAGAAGTCTGGATCTACTTTGTAGATTCTTAGAATGGAGACTGCTTGATGTTTTGTGATGCTCTGAAGGATTCATATAAGTTGATGGGAAGACCCCATCAGCTGTGCACCACATTGTCATTCAACTGAGACTGTAGCACTAAACATACGCCCAAAAAAATCATAGGTATTGGAGTAAAGCTGGTAAAATACTGACGCAAAAATTGACTGAAATAAAGCAGAAGCACCTTAGCAGGAAACAATGGTGATGATGATGACTTCAACAGCAACAAAAAGTGAGACTCAGGAGGTTTCAGACATGCACTATTTGTTCTGGTTCAATCAGACTGGTTTGTTTTTCCGCTTGTTATCATTTGTTTTGATACATGTGTAATTTTAGTGAAGCATCTTGGTGCAGATTCTAAATGAACCCCAGACTAGAGGCCTCCTTCAGACAGGTGAACTTCACAGAAGGAGATTTATACGAACACATTCAACAGCTAAAGCCAGACGGAGAAGGATGTTGTCCTCTCACAGACGGCCAGTTTAGACAGACAGTTCTTCCTGTCTTTCTATCACTGACAACTTAAACCAATGAGAGGATGAAACATTCATTCGGCTTTGGTTCGTTTAGTATTTTTCACTGTTCAAAGAAATCTAACCAAAACAGAAATACACAAAGGTTATTAACACTGTCTCTGATTTAGGACCAGATCAAACACAATGCAGGTTTGAAAACACCTTTGTTTTACCCCTGGACGATATATTATTTTTGTTATTGAACACCAGCCACATAACAGGCCTTTACTTATTATTAATAAAATAGTAATAGAACAAAAATAATAGTGAAGCAGATGGCTGATTACCTCTGAAACTTATTCATACACACTGGACATCATGCAAGAGCTAAGAAAACACATCTGCTCCAACTTGGGCAGTTATACTCAGAGCTGGCAAAATGTAGACTCTTCAGTCATCATCACCACGTTTTGACCATTAGTGAGATATTCATTTCACTTTGATCTGTTCATCTGTATTATCTCTATTAATATCTTCAGTTTTTTTCACTCCTATGTGGTATGAAACTTTTTTATTTGCCAACAAATCTAGTCGCACAGTTAAAAAAGAACAAATGTGCATCACTTCGCAATCATGGGGCATTTGTTGAGCATAGACCTCTGTTAGACCCGTCAGACACAGGTTTAGGGAATCTGACTTCAAAGTTTCAAGTTAAATATAACTGTTCTTGCATGAGGCCCAGTGTTTTCCTGTACAGTAACGTCATTAAGCAGAAAGTGAAATGAGAGCAAATTACCTTCAGAGAAAACATGATCAAATTTCTTCATATTTAGGCCAGGCCAGCTACATATGTGGATTGGCTCTACAATAGCACCTGATCACATGATACCATTTAACCACTGCTTACTGCAGCCAGTGACATCCTCGATTTCCTGGTTTATCGTTGTTTCATTCAATTCTCCCCTATTAAAATAACAATAAATACATCCAAACAATTGCTGCAGGAACATTCACTGAGGTGCTCCAAACTGGAGCCTGGAAGGCAGAGCAGAAACAAACGCGTTGAGTAGTTGGGTTGTTTTTGGTCATGTTGTCCTTGTTTAGTGTTTGGCTTCTTGTATTAAAAGCAGCTTTGGTGACAACAAGACACACAAACACACATCAGTTCCTTGACAGAAAACCTCACTTTAAATCCTTTTAAAGTCCAGCAAATAGTTTGAACATTCCCATATTCTGCATTAGTCCTCTGTAGTTGGCTGCACGTCCACCGGTGCTGCTGCATCAGCACCTTCTGAAAAGAACATCTTCTTTCTGTGTCTAGTCGCATTTCATATTAGAGGCTTTTCATTTAGGGTGTGTCATGCTTTGCATATGAATTAGATGGCATGTATGATGTAGAAAAGAAACTCCATGTCCATGGCAGTCTGTGGTACACTAGCGCTACCTCCATGGATGACGGGGATCAGAGCGCTGTCCAGCTCATTCATGTAGCGCTGAGGGAGGAGTCTGCCTCCAGAGCCAGCCTGGTACTCCACCTGAGAGCAGACACCAACAATCAGCTCACCTTTGTACACTCAACACAATATATTATATGGGAATGACTGATCAACTGTTACCATGTCAGCCTGTGTTGACACTCGCAGTGACAGAGAATTGATGCCACTGGAGGTGAGAACAGTTAGGTGAGGAGACAGAGCGCTGCATGTGGCCAAAGCGATCTCCTTCTGAAACACACTGCAGGACGGCAGCACTGACGCGAGGCTGCTGTCAGGAGACTTTAACTGGTAGAACACCTGGAAGGACATTTAGGTAGGTTATATATCAGGTACTGTCATCCACAAAACATGACCCTGATGCAACTCAGTGGAAAATTACACCAAAAAAGTAAATAAAAGGGGATGTTTACCTCAGTGCATCTAATGGTGCGTCCATCTGACTCAAACTCCGTGTCCTGCTGCATCCTCACACTGCGAACTCCATCCAGTTGTCTCCCATCAACTGCACTAGTTTTGCTATATCAATCAATCAATCATTATTTATATAGCACTTTTCATAGAAAAAAGATGTAGCACAAAGTGGTTTACATTTAAATTAAAAAATTAGTAACCCCCCACACACACACACACACACGCTGCACCATCCACATTACCAGTGCCAATATGTCCAAATAACAGTAGATAAATAGCCTGACTGAGCACGGTAGGACCAGAGAGTAAAAGAGGAGGTGCTGTCTCAGAGAGCCATCCTCCCCAGGGGGCAGCCACTGACCCCGGCAACCTGGCACCACTGACATAGAGCCGCATCCTGACCAGTGAGAGAGGGCCCAAACTGCCACCGCATCGCAGCAGCAGGGACCCCCACCCACCAGGGAGGAGCAGACCCCAGGGAAGGAAAGCACCACAGCCACCCGAGTCCACAGCCACCCCCCGGCTATAGACAAAGAGTGAGTAAAATGTACATATCCAGAGGTCTGTTAATATTCATGTAGAGAAGACTTATAACTGTTGGCACAATTTCTTTGACCCTAGCACTGAAGTAGGAGAATTTAAAAGGAAAAAACATAAATGAACTGCACTGGTGTAGCACTATTCTATGTGACTGAATAGCTGAGACAGAGTTTGCTTGTGAGGTGTTAAAAAAAATGGATCTTCAAATACCCAAAAGTCGCAATCACTCAGTCTTGGTTTTGTTCAGATTGTAGCACAAATGACAACTGTTCCCTATTAATTAATAATATATAATGCCACATATGACAGATGTTGAACAAGTATGTGATTATATATAGAACTGGAGCGATAAAACAAACTAAAAATGGGAGAGCAGTAACATTTTGGTTGACAATAATAATAAACTTCTGACAACTTGCCTATGAGACAAAAGATATAAGATATACAACAGCCATGAAGTGCTACATTCAGGGAGATTTTCTGTTTGGGAAGTAAACCCTAGAGGACTATTCATCATGTTGGGAAAATAAATTCTGAAGTGGTAAAAGGATCATAAAATAAAAAGCCCTGCTGATGGTGTGGGTTTTGGTCAAATTTAAAGACACACTGCTTCTGCCCTACTGCTGTCTGTGCTTTTCACAACAGTAGAGTAGTGATGGAATAGGAGTAGTAATGCATTGATTTCCATCAATCCATCAAACTACAAAATATATGAGTCTCGACAAACAAAGCATTGTATTCAAGTACACATTTTAAATTCATGAATCTGATAGAAAGTGATGACTGACTGTTGTGTGGAGAAGGGGTGGGATTAAATAAGTTCTTTAAATAAGTCACTTCCTTCAACTCATTTTTGAATATGTGATTGATGTCATATATTGTTATATATTTTCATGTTTTCTTAAAAACTCATTTATTTCTATCCACTAAGGTGGGATTATCTTGTTTGTTTTTGCATATTCAAAATAAACTGAACTGAATCTAAACTCAATTGGACATAAGCATTGTTTAAAAGAGTAAACTTTAGATTTTCTTCTTAGATCTTTAAATATACAGGACTATATTTGTCATTACACTATGAAGGTGAAAATGCTCCTTCAGCCTCCATATTCTATAGTTTAGTCAAGAAACCCTGTCAAATAAACCCACCAGGATCTGGTGACCGTTTTTGCCATATCGCTCAGCCTAATTATACCTGTATTATATACACAAAAATATGAGTCCTACTGCTGGAAACTATGCAGTGCAAGGAGTTACTGTAATGGCAGAGAGAGGTTGACATGACAGTACTGCAGTAGAGGATGGACTGTAAGGATAGGTTAAAGTTAAGTTTCGTGTTATGATGAATGTAAGTCCATGTAATAATCTGATTAGTGATGCACATAACGACATGTGAGTGTGTGTGTCGCACGCTGCTCTCACCCGGTGTTGACAGGTGCACTCCAGTTGACCCAGCGGACTGTGACATTCTCTCTGAGCTCTCCTCCATCATTCCTGCCGCATGGTATGTCAAAGTCTGTCTGCTCCCTGAGGGCAGAACGCAGAGACTCCATGGTCTCTGGAGGGATTTGAACCATCAACCCATCTGCTCAAGAAAAACACACATCAAGTAGGTCTGTCAAAACCACAATGAACCATCCTAAATATGATGGAGGAGGTGCTGACAAATCTGTAATATCACCTTCAACGATACTGGACTTGGCAATAAAACCTGAGGAGGCTTTCAGGGCTCCGTTGAACACCACAAAACTGGCCCCAGTCACTGAAACGAACACAGAGCAGGAATGTTAATGGTTCACGTATAACTATATCAACTAGCAACAATTACGAAAATTTCATATAAATATTAGTGATGTTATCCTGCATCCTCTTACATAAACAGAAGTGTTATTAAAGTCCCTCACCTGTGCGAGTTTTCCCAGGCATGCTATTGGCCTGGGTCTGATAGTTTCCCTCCTCATTCTGGAAACACACCAGGTGAGAGTCTGCTTCAGTGCTGAACCTTGCTCCGATACTGATCACA
>JAPTMW010000005.1:37455793-37469858 GCA_029822955.1 Ostorhinchus angustatus
TATTTTATTTTATTTTATTTTATTTTATTTTATTTTATTTTATTTTATTTTATTTTTATTTTTTTCCTAATTATTATTATTATATCTGCATAAAATGAAGCAACGACAGTGTTAGGAGAGTAAATTTATGCAGATTTCACAATTTGGCTATAACTTAACCAATTATGCTACGAGGCTAATGATTTTAATGTTGTCATTATACAGGTGGTTTTAGATGTTTTGTGTACTACTGGGTGGAGGAGTTGAGTAGTACTGCATCATAGCATATGTTTATGAAGTAATAATAAGTAACAGCACCTGTCAAATAAATGGTGAGTGCATTATTTCCTTTGAAATGTAATGGAGATACGTGTAAATTAGGCTGAAATGGGAACACTCAGTCACAGGTTTGTGAAAATTGCATTTAAACACAGGATTAATGCATACGGTGCATCTTATTAACATGTCTTACTCTGTATCTACGATCTGTTTGCTCCTTTTGATTTATTATTGTGTTGTTGCTATAGCTGGCGTGTGAATGTGTGTATTACCTTGCTCAGGTTTGGCAGGCGGACATGCACGCCTGCTCTAAGCCCAGTGCCCAGGTTTGAGGGACATGTGAGGATGTATCCTAGATGCTCATTCCACATGAATTCCCAGCCTCTCTCCTGGATCAAATGCTCCACCTGTGATATCACACACCATGAGACTGCAAGTCACATATATGATGTATATTTCTTCACCAAAAAAGTGTTTATCTTTACTAAAAAAGATGATTTTTCAGTATAAATAGTTCCAGGCAGGTGTTATTTAGTCAGCAGTGATTGAAATGTCTAGATATGATGAAACTGTTCCTGTTTCTGTGTTATGGTCATTTGCATTTTCAATTCCACTCTACCTGCTTGAGTCCCCTGCAGAACCTCTCAAACACCCTCTTCATGTTGCCTCCCTTTTCCATGGAGATGACTCTGGTGTGGTCCTCCTCATTAACCCAGATCAGGAAGGTCTTCTCATTGTTGTGCCTGAGGAGAGACAGCTGGAGGAACTAAATAAAGAGCTCTTCAGATAAAACCCTCCCCTCACTACCACGATGACTCACACTCACGAAGGACTAGATTTCATAGACACTTTGCTCTTCATGCTGTTTATCATCGGTGAAGCTTTAGTCTAATGAACATGCACTTTTCAAGAGGCAGTAAGATGTTATCAAAAGTACTGCACACAAGCAACGACTTTGAATGGGCTTTAATATTAACCCATAAAGACCCCGAAAGCCACTGGCGACCAAAAACGTCTACTGATCTAAACTGTTTAATATCTTTTAATATCTGTTGATCCACTAATCCTATCAATACAATTAAATAACTGGTATAAAATGCAGGTTGTCATCTGTTCGTGGTCATCAGATATGACCCCTTTGGACGTTCAGAGGCTCCGTAGTTACCATGGAAACACTGTCATCTTCTACAACATTGATTCACCAGTAAAACCCATGGAGTTAGATCAATGATAGTGGATGGATACACTTATGTTATGTTTTATGTTCAGTAAATGACATATTTTGTTGAAAAAGTCAATTTTTCTTCATTTTTCTGTGTTTCTGATATAATAACGCTCAACTTTAATTTGAACATTTATGGACATTTACATAATCAGACAATTAAATATGGGAAAATACCTGATTTTCATTGAAAAAGCACAAAATACAGAAGATAATATTATAATAAATGGTGATAAATTACTTAAAAAGGTTAAATTGAGAAAACAATTAATTTGCTAACTGCCATAAAAGTAGCACTGGGTCTTTATGGGTTAATTATATGTTTGATATCACTGACACACATTAGGGGGTGAAACTTAGTGATGGTGAACTGTCCACACAGCAGACATGCAGAGCAGAGATGAACACTGTGGATCCTACCAGATGCCCCTGGCGTCTGGCCAGTCTCGGGCCATAAAGGCACATGTCAACAATGGTGACACAGGCTTGTCAAATAAGAAGTGGTCCTAAAGGTGGGGTGGGTGATGGGACGCAAGAGACACATTGAGGGAGGATGTTAAAACAGAAGGTACAGTACTGCTACTTCACTGGACGTACTTCACTCCTATTGATGAAAGGTAAAGGATGTAGAAGATAAAGAGGACTTCATCAAGACAGTAAAACAGGGGAAGCTGTGGGTGGAATATGTTCTACTTTTAACATGAAAACAAGGGGAGAAAAGTTTATTTTCTTGGCTGGTTCATTTTGGTTTGGGATTAGGATAACACTGAAGTGCGTTGGCCTTACCAGATCCCTCTTGCATCAGGCCAGTCACGGGCCATAAAGGCCGACGTGAGCAACGGAGACACAGGTTTGTCAAACAGGAAGTGATCCTGATGACGGACAGCATGAGTGGGTGAGAGCAGGAAGGTCAGTGACAGTTTGATTATACATAATCTGCACCACTGACTGTACCGCACCTACTGCAGCGTCTGTATAATGATCAACGCACTAGTTGGTAGAAAAGTCTCCAAGATCAACAAATGTTTTAGTCCAGTATGAGTTCATAAACACCTCTAAAATAATCCTAATAATTCCTATAATGTAAATTGTTGTAATATTTTGGGGTAATATTTTGTTAAAGTTATGTTATTCCCTAAATTCACCTCTGAATTTTCAATTTACACCAAAAATTGATCACATGTATCTGGCAAACATTTTTTTCCTCTAAATTCTGTGTTGGTTCTTTGGAAGCTTCACTCTTTAGGATTTGGTGGCATCTAGTGGTGAAGTTACAGAGTGCAACTGAATATTCAACACCTCACTGTGACCTATGGAGGCAGCAAAAACACTGTTGACTTTTTGGATAATGGGACAGTAACTCTAAGCTAAAACGTTAACCCTTGTAGACTATTGTGCAAATTCACCTCAATATTCCACTGTTTTCTTACTAAGGTGCTGCTCAACACTGTATCTGAATGTACATGTTACCTGGTTACTTAGGATCCCTGATGTTCATGGATCAATTTCAAAGCCCTGTTTCATTATTAATTTCAGTCAGTCTACACATTTTTGGATGATTTTTGTTTTGTTTGGATTGTTGACTGGAAGAACTGATCAATAGCATCATCAATAAAACAATACCTGAGACTGAAAAAAATGTTTAATTACGATCATCCCATCAGCCATCATCCATTGCACTTTTTATGCAATACACCAATTTTGCTATGCCTGAAAAACCACCTCTTGCAAGTGTAAAAACTTTTCATAGAAAAACAAGAGTTTTGGTGAAATTGTTGTTTTTCCATTAGGCAAATTTTTATGCACAACTTATATTTGCGCAATTTGAGGGTCAATAGAAAAGTAACTAGTATAAAAGGAAGAAAGCACATGACTTAAAGTTCCAGATGATTGTATACTAAAAAAAATATAATTATGAATATTACAATCTATTTATGCAACTATAATCTCCTAAATGTTTCACAAGTTAAGGGATGTGATGTGGGTGAATAAATGAAGGCCTAAATAAAGGATGGTGCATTTTCCATTTTCTCAGGATCTTAGTGACTTACATCGATGAGCTGCTGCTGCTCCTTCTCCGTCATGTCTCCCAGGCTGTAGTAGCGTCCGGCCAGGTCGCCCTTCAAACCGGCCAGAGCCGTGACAACCACCCGCTCCACCTCACGGCGCTCAGCCCTGGAGCAGGCCGGAGGGAGGCTCAGCCCGCGAATACTGCGGCCGGTTCTCACACGGGAGGACAGCACGTAGTTCTCATCAAACATGCCATTGGTTATCTGAAGAGCCAGGAAAGAGAAGAAACAGTGGTGACAAGAGGGAAACGGATGAAACTGAAGGAGGAATTGTACATAAATAATAATTATGGTGTGACTTTTAAGCAGTGGTGGGTCATCAGGGCTGGCAAGGCCTTCTCTGCTGGCCTAAACATCATCAAAAACACTGACCTACATTTACAAGCTAAATTCTAATATTTGTTCCATGAAGTTGTATTCATTTATTCCCAATAGACTATTCTCTTCATTTCTAAACATTTCTCTTGGCTGCACTGCTTCCAGTCCATGTATGAGGATGTAAGATATTTGGTCCAATCAGATTTCAGTCTCCATGTGTTGCCAGGGTTTATCTAATCTGCCCTGGGTTCTTCAGAATCAGCAGTTCTGGACAATCTAACTTAAACTGTATTGCACTGGGATTGTTTCTTTAACCAATCAGATTTCAGTTTCACCTCACAGGACCAGCTAGCTGACACCTAATGTTGTTACCTTCCTCAGATTGGATGTTAAGAGCAAAAGTAGTATTTGATATAGCTGTGGCAATATATATATATATATTACTCATGCCAATAAAGCTAATTTAATTTTATTCAATTGAACTGTTAATACACAACAGAGGAAAGGCTGACAGAGAGGAAAAGGATTTGGTCTCAGACATACTTAAAAAAAAACATTTTCAAGGTGGATTTTTCCAGAAAAGCTGGACATCATGAGGAGAGTTCGGCCAACCTGGATGCTAGCTAGCTGGTTGAGCGGAAGGACATTCTCTGCCCTCGAGAGCAGGGGTCACCAACCCTGGTCCTGGAGATCTACTATCCTGCATGCTTTAGATGTTTCCCTCTTCCAGTACACCGGACCATCATTATCAGGCTTCTGCAGAGCTTGATGATAGGCTTATCATTTGAGTCAGGTGTGTTGGAAGAGAAATACATCTAAAACATACAGATAGTAGATCTCCAGGACCAGGGTTGATGACCCCTGTTCTAGAGAATAGAAACTTATATCAGGAATATGACCGGACAGAGGAGACTCTTGGCCTCCAGGGACATAAAAAAGGACTTATTGATGGAACTGAAACACACTCTTTTCACCCAGTTTTCCTGCGCAAAAGAAAGGAGGATGGATTTTGCATATAAGTAATAACTGTCGCTGTTGAGTCGGCTCTGATGTTTTTTTTATTTAAATATTAAATGTTTTTGTCATGTTATTAGATAAATATTGATAGTCAACTGCTCCAGATGATGTACATGGTACAGTTGTGGTTGTAATGTAGGTTTGGAGTTGTCTGAACTGGGTTTCTTGCGTTAGTAGTAATGGTATTCATTGTCTCACTCCCTCTCTGTAATGCCACACCTTGCTATTTTGCGAGGTTTTTGTATAGTATTGATGGTTCCTATAATTGTGATGTCATAATGGTGGTATTAAGAGGTGGATGAAGTTGAGTAAGTCCCCACTGAAGACCCAGGTACCAAATGCACAGCCCACCGCTGTTTTTCAGCAGAGCACCTTGGAAGCATCCAGGTCAGTTGGGTGTTTCATGGTTTTTGGGTTGTAGCCGTTGTGCCTGTCTACGATGACAGGGTCAAAGAGGTCAGCAAACACCTGAAGGGGAAACACAAATTAAACACCAGACCAGACAAGAAAAGATCGAACAACGAGACGGAAAATTCCCATTGGACATCTTTTTTTTACCTCATAGCTCTCCTCATCCCCAGCAACACATCCCACCGTCTTGATGAAAGGGTGTCCGGGGTTGTCCACTCCAGTTTGGATGCACTGGTCCAGTGTCCAGTTGTTGGGAGTGAGCTTGTCCCTCAGTTTAGCATAAATGGCTGGAGTCAGAGCAGAGGCCATGCAGTTGTTGTGTTTCCTCAGATCAGGGAAATCCGAGCTAACAGAGAACAGGACGGAGGACGTGGAAAGAACATAGTGAATGTTTGGTAAAAGTCCGACTAAGTCAAAGGAGAAGTCAACCAAAATACCAGCCAATAGCATTTTTATATGTATGAAGGATGCCAGAATTCCAGTCTTGCCAACAGTGTTTTACATATTTGAGCCCAGATACAGGTACAGAAATATTCATATTATGGATCTCTGTCAGTCCCTCTCTCAAGTCGCGGTCAAGTCTCCAGGTCTTTTTTTTTTTTCTGAAACCATAAAGCAGACAGTATTTGTCATGTATACACATCTGACTTCCTAATGAATGAGGCTCGATTATAGAACTACTGCACTGATTTTCATGAATCTTGGTGGAGGAGTGGGACCTGGGCAGAGGACATACCAGTAACATTTTGGAAAAGAAAATGGGGCTCATCCTTGATTTTTCTCCCCTTTGTGTGACGTTACAACAAAGTTAGGCCTTTTGTTGTAGAGATGTGCCATCTACTGAGATAGCATATTCTAGATGGAACTTTATAACTGAAGTGAATATACTGTGAAACCAAAACAAAGAGCTAAAAGACACTTCATACACAAATTAAATACAGCACGTTTGGGTTTTTTTTGCTGATTCTGCACTACACAGATTTTAACCCATAAAGACCCAAATATAAACTAGTGACCAAAGGCATTTACTGATCTAAAATGTTTAATAACTTCCAAACCACTAATCCTATCAATACATGTAAATAATAAAAAATGTAAAATACAGTTTGTCATCTTCTGGGACTTTCAGAGGCTCTGTAGTTACCGTGGAAACACTGTCATCTTCTACAACATTGATTCACCAGTAAAGCCCAAGGAGTTGGATCAATGACAGCAAATGGACACACTGGGTTTATGTTCAGTTATTGAGAGATTTGACTGAAAAAGTCACGTTTCTGATATAATAACCCACAAATGTAATCTCAGCATGATGATTAAAGTACATGATCAGTAAAATGAATATAGGAAAATACCTGATTTTCACTGAAAAAATGCAAAATGAAGAGGATAAATGGTGATAAATCATTTAAGAAAGGGTAATTAGAGAGAAAAAGTTATTTAAGGAACTGCCACAAAAGTAGCACTGGGTCTTTCTGGGTTAATCCACTGGCTAGATGTAAATCACACTTAAGTCAGATCACATGACCAGCTGAAATCACATTAAAAATACTTCATAAATGTGACGTGACTTCCTTTGGACACTTTTGTTATGACTCATCGTGTAGAATTTGTGTGATTTTGCATTGTGTTAAAAGAGAGCATCAAACTTGTACTGTCTGTGCAGTGAGTTGTAAAGCTCATAAGCAAGCAGAAAAGTGTAGAACGGAAAGTGTGTGAGAGCGGGAGTGAGTCAAAGGTAACGCAGATGAAACTTGAGAGTGTCAGTGATCAGCAGAAGATGGTGCCAGTGTCGCTGCTGTGACCTCCTCAGCTCTTTCAGAAGTTCACTCTCACTAAGCCAAACCACAAGGTGACATTTTTGTAGTTTATGACATACACTTTTGTTTTCTTTTACAAATCTATAAATACTTTCCTAATTATTCTGTGTCTTTCTGTTGATGTTACCCCTCACATTCTTCTGTTGTGGAAACAGAAAGCAGTCATTGTTCTAAAATGTGCTTGTGGTGTTAAGCACGTAGTCAGTTTCTTTGTTGTCAAGGCAGATAATTATAGAATGCTCCTGAACTATCAATGCCATCCAGGACCTACATTACACACGGTAGATGTACCCTCTAATCAAACTCTTTAACTCTCCATGTGACCTTTTCATACATACCTTGGAGGATACAGTTTCTTTTTTGCCTCTGCAGCCAGAGAGCCATTTTCACTCAACAGGAAACCAGTTGCCACCGTTCCTGCACCCAAACTGGCCAACAGGGCAGCCGTGTTGCGCGTTGAAAACAGACGCGTGAAGGAACTTGCCATCTTTCTGCTTTTTTAGGTTAATTCTCTGCCTGTAGCAAAAGAACTAGAAAGAAGGGGGAAAGAAATTGAAGTCCACATTATCAACTTGAAAGTCATACAAAGCAAGCACCCACGGTAATGCATTTATAGATGAAATGAAATGTGCTGCCTCATGTCTTGTATTTTGTTGACCCTCTCCCACACTCACACACAGGTCATGTTCAACACAGTAACAAGCTTAGAGTAGGAGGGTTATGGCAGATGCTCTTAGCCTCTTAGCATTATCACAGTATCTTCCGCCTACAGAATGGCAGGTATCCTCTTTTTACTAATAGTTCAGTACTGAACAATTAGCCAGACATGTCACACAAAAGAAAAACAGACAAAAATACTGACAGGACTCGAGACCATGCTGAGATTTAGGGATAAATTGTAGTTAGTAATGTAAATCATTTATTTTGAAATATATGAATAAATATGTCACTTTTGTCTGATCAGTTTGTACTTGATGGAGCCACTTAAGTTCTAACTTGACCTTCACAGAGGGCGGACAGTCTCCATGTCTGTGTCTTAATATAGAGAAAGCTGTAAGGACATCATTACTCCTGTTAATCCCGGTCAGAGCTGAAAGATGGCTGATCACCGCCCCCCCTCCAATCCCCCCCTCCCTCATGTACTGCTAAGATTCTTCCCCTTCTCCTGTAAGTCACATTATTTCTTCCTCATCTACATGATTTATTCCATGTAGTGACTTTCCTTTCATCTGTGGAGGTCAAGCACAGTACACTAGTAGTTTGGGTCAATGGTGATATTTATAGATCATCAGGAAGGCACATGTACTGCCAGGATCCAGTGCCAAGAACCGTCTCTGGCTGACAACCCAGTGACATTCTGAACCGTCACAGGACCAGACCCTCGTGACGCCAGGCGTGTATCAGAGGGATGGAACAGGGAGGAAATCAGGTAAGCAATTATAAATAGGAAAAAAAAATATGTGGGTCAAAAGTCATATAAGTTTTGTGCCAGAGAAAGATTGTAAATGCAAAAACTACAAGCCTTTAGTGCAAACTGAGACTGTGGATCATGTGGTCTTATAGTCAGGATTAAACCAAAACCACCACAGACCTGGGATGAGCCTCCCCGTCCCCTGACCTTTTAACTCCGAGCATATGTGCAGGATGTAAGAGCATACAGCCTTAACATTCAAGAATTTGTTAAAAAAAAAAATTATTCAAAGCAAGTACAAAGTCGTTTTTCATAAATACAGCAAACATTTTAACTAAAATTATCAATAATTTATAGTCTCTTCAACTTTCTTGTAAAGCTTTGAGCATTTGTGCCACATTTCTTCCTAAATATCTTCTTCACATTCTCTTAACATCCTCTAAACAGAAGTAACTATTGAAACATGCAGAAGACATATCAGATAATCAGTCTGAGCACTCTGTGTTTTAGCAGATTAGACTCACAGAAGCTGTATGAGAGATAAAAGAAGAGGTACAGTACCTGTGGAAAAGCTGTTCGCCTTCTTGCTGGAGGTCTGTGATTAAAGAGCTTTTCACTGTCCTCTGTCGGGGGGCTCCGCCTCCTCATGTGGGATTAAAGTGTAGAGGCCAATGATAAGTTAGGAAAAAGCACTGAGAAACCAATGAAGGTCTTTGGTGGAGACCACCACTGAGGGTCTGATATCACTAACCCATTTGACCTTGATATTTTGCAGACAGACACACACAGATGATCTTTTCCTCTTATCCACCCTCTTAAACTACTGCAACTTCTACCTGCCAAGAAAATGTCCAATAGCTCTGTAATTCAGGTTTCTTTGCTTTTATTTTCAAGCTCGATGTATGTAAATATCTGTGAATTACACAGGGAAATGCATGGAAGAACAGCAATGTAAGAAAGCAAGGGTTTTAATATTAATGCATTAAAGTGTTAAAATATTACTGACATCAGACATGTGTCAAATAGAAAAAACAAAAAACAACTAAAGGTGAAGTACAAGGAACATTGTCTAAAGAACAGAGGAAACCATGCTATAAACAAGTTTAGAGTCTATTGACATTCTTTACAAAACAATAGTGCAAAGATATTACTATTTTACTAATACAGCCACCAAGGTTTAAATATAAATGATTAAATGTCAACATTGACAAGAAACTAATAATACTGACACATGTGAAACAAATAGAACTGATAAATCTTGAAGAATATAAGAAACCTTTCAGGCTCATTCTGTTATAAAAGAGCAAAATGACTGTGTACAAAATGACTAAATTACAAAACTGAAGTGACAATGAATTTCAGCAGCCATGCTTTTGATTGTCAAGAGCGAGACAAAAAACAGTGTCTTCAATTTGCATTCACCGTGTTTTCAGATTTGGAATGTGCGTAAACCACAAAGATCTTTCGCCATATCATGCAAATGCAACAACACAGATGTTGAGTATATAAAAAAATACTGAAAAACCAACATCTCCTGTGAACATCAATAACACAGAGAGGCAAAGCAGTTAGTACAGCAGAAACATAAACTCTGAGCTGTACATGTCTATGATACACGGAGCAGTGAATCCCCAGGTTCACTGTGTGGTGGTTTGTTTTATTACTCAGCTACCTGATCATGTGTCTCTGTCTAGGAGGGTGTAACTGCTGCTTCTGGCAAAACACGAGCACAGATTATACGAGTGCACTGGCACATTTTCACTTTGTTTTGGTCTCCATTCAATTCATGAACAAAATATCTGGTTCTTTAGCTGCAAAGACTTAGATTATTTCCATTTCCTAAACAGCTACCTGCTGCTGCTGGCAACAACATTTGAGAGAGTAGTGTTACAGCTTTCATATGCCATGAAACCATTTAAACTGTTCATCAATATTATATGTTAATGCAGCTTTAGTGCTATTTAAGTGAACTGAAGTCAGTCACTGAAGCACACTGCTCTATGGGTCCAAGGACGTGGCGTATGAGGGGCATCAACACAAGCATCCACACATCTCTGTAAGACAGTTTGTCTGACAGTCGGTCCTGATCGGGTTTAAAATCAAATACCTCTGCTATTTTAAGTCAGATCAACGTGATATTTGACAAGTCAGTAGTATTAGTACTAATGCAGCTCACATTAATGTGGACATATTATTGTCACACTTGCAGCGTGTCCATGCATCTTTAATTCATCTTGTTGAGTTCAGTTTTACAGCAGTATTTAAAATCTGAAATGGTTAAATGGCTTGAACATTACTGAACAGTGTTGGGTTAAACGGAATATTTTGATGATTTTTCAGCTATGTAAGTGAGAAACAATTGAACGTACTGTGATTGGGTTATTAAGCATGTTACAGATTACATGTTTAACAGTGTAAATTGTAATCTATAACCTATTATTACCGCCACCAAGGAGATTAGTTAATTAAGTTTTGTTTCGAGCCCATAAAATCATCAGATAACTAAGAACCATACAACAGGGTCAAACTACATTTTTCGGCACTCGATAAGGAGTGGGAAGAAGTATAACTTATAGGCTTCCACCCCCTTTTTACAAACTCATAATTCAATCAATTTCGCCTCCTTTGCTTTATTAATACACTTTTTTCTGTATATTTTCCAATAACACAAAACATCCACACAAACCATTCATTCATCCCATTGGGGTTTGTTTGTCTGTCTGTTAACAAGATAACTCAAAAAGTTATGGATGGATTTTGATGAAATTTTCAGGAAATGTTGATACTGGCACAAGGAACAAATGACTAAATTTTGGTGGTGATTGAGGTGGGGGGGTGGAGTGCTTTTCTAGTATTTCCAATGTTCTCTCCAGAGGGGCATGACAGGTACCACTTTCACTCCTCAGGCTGATAGATCCTGGTTAAATACTGTGACCTCTGTCTATGTGGGATGTCCAGTGTCTTCACATGTGTCCAGAATGAACAGGGGGCCTCTCTAATCTAATCACCACACAGTGAATCAGGGGTTTGTAACATTCCACCACATAAATACTGTACAGAGATGAGGAGACAAAGGGGTTAACAGCAGCTCTTTGTGCCTCTGGTCACGATTATACAAATACATTAAACCTTGTCCAACAGTGTTTGTGAATACAGAGGCAGTGTGTTTTGGTATTTACAATGTGATAGCAGCAACTGATAGCTTCTAATGTCATGTTCACAATCTAACAGGGTGGTGTCTACAGTCATAACCGCATGGCTGTATGGCAAAGAGTCATGTATGTTATACAGTTCATCCTGTTTACTACTTCTACACATGAAATATTCATACAAAAAGGCACATTTTGACCTGAGTTTCACCTGAGTGGTGTTTTACGTAACAACTCCTGTTTTATAAAGAATGAACCTCAAGCTTTGTGAATCCATTGTGTCATTCTATTTGTGTTTATACTGTGTTTGTAGATGAAATACAGTTATCATCAGCCAGGTGGTACACGAGGTTCAATTTTCAGGGACAGCTCATAAAGAGTGTCTTCATCCATCACCAGTGTTTTATCCAGGAGGAACTGAGTCACCTAGAAGGAGGTAGGAAAGAAAGGAGACATTTTGTGTTAATAACTACATTGTTATCACTCCATGCAGCGTCTATTTCAAGTGTAAAGGATGCTGTTAGATAAGACACACCTTTGGTTGGTGCTCTATCCTGTAAGGGGCTTGCTGGAATTGTCGAATTTCTCGGATTATGTGAGAAATCTGTGTGAGAAAAGACAGTAAACTTACTTATTCAGGCCTCTGTGTGGATCAGTAAAGGTTACAAACAGGTAGTTGTGCTTGCTTGATTACCATTCTCATTTTAGAGAAGTTAACCAGGCCTTCCTCAGTGAAGTTTGGTGTTCCTTCCTCAATGAAAGCCAGGTCAGTGAGGTACATGCCCAAGTATGGGACACATGGAGGGTTACAGCTAAAAACACACAAAAATCAACCATTAAAGTGTTTTTCAGAGCTTGATTTACATACTTAAAGCTCATTTGGTAATGAGCAGGACTTACTTTTTCAGTGTCTCTCTGAGATTCTTGAACCTCCCCTCAGACGACACTGTCTTCTGCAGCCTGTCCATCAGAGCCTTTGTCTTAAACAACAAGAAAAAACATCAGTATTATGTTTAGGGAGTTGACTTTATTCATACCAACTGTTTGTTAAAGATGTCCGACCTGTTTGCAGACTTTGGCCCAGGTCTTCTTCAGCCTGTAGATGGCGCTGCGGTTCAGGGCGGAGGTGATCTCCAGCACCCCGTTGTAGTTGTTGAGGCAGCGGCAGATATCAGCTACTGCTAACCACTTTTCTATGGAGCTGGCTCTGGAGCCCACGTCAGTATGGGTCATTATCTGAGAAGCCACCAGGTTACTCATCTGTGGAGAGGGGACGAGAGGGAGACGAGATGGCAAATCTGACATTTTCACATAACAACAGCTCTTCAAAACGGAAGCAACAGAGACAGAACATTTCAATCCTAGTATAGAAAAGGCTGGATTTTACACTGTGCTGCTGCTGCTGCATTACATTGTGACTAAATGAAATGGAGGCTAGTGTTTGTCCTTACCCCAAGTGTCACATTCTATCAAAAAACATACATCAAAAACAGACCACTTCAGCGTACAGTACAAAAACAGAAGGTTTAGTCTTACGTCATTAAAATGCTGGCTAGTCTTCATGATGTACGGAGTCCGCTCTGTCTTGTCAACTTTCATCCAGCCCTGACCAAGAAACTCCCTGTTGACCACAAAACATTCATCAATCAGAAAAGAACATAGAACATACAGTAGCCAGACTTAATCTGTGTCTGCATGTCATAACCTGCACTGTACCGGTTTGATCCTAACGCCATGTCTTTAATTATGCCAGCTGAATATACTCTTGGATACGTCAGATTTTGTACAAGACTAAATTAAATGGAATGAACCGATATGTTGAACTAAATCAGGGTGAGGATACAGACATTGCCTGTTAACTGGTTCATCCATTCACTGTGAATACAAATGGATTATTATGCAGCCAAATATTAGCAACTGTATGAAAGAGAAGGGCTAGATATTCCCCTAATTTATCTCTCCAAATCCCACAGCAGTGTTTCATACATCTGTTCTCCTGTATTTTCTATCAGTCGGTATCAGTTGTCGTAACCCCAAAGTTTCATCTGGTTCTTTTTGAGTCAAGATCTTACATTTTCTTTGTCAGAGAATGGATCATTTTACTGAAATTAAAACTAAAAATGATGTCCATCTTCACTGTTTTCTGCTTCCAGATGGTTTTTCTTCTACATCTAATTTTTACAAAGCAAGCTCAGCTATTATATTGTTGTGGGCGTTTTCAGAGTATTTTTGTATATTTATTCAACTGAGCATGTATACATGCCCGAACTATATTTTCAACTAAACAAATGCAGTTAAACATATCTGTTTACATATGGGTCCAATCAAGCACAAGTGAACACCAGCATGAAAAAGTACATTTGCACACATCATTTATCAAGGGGGCTCATTTT
>JAPTMW010000005.1:37477539-37487913 GCA_029822955.1 Ostorhinchus angustatus
TTAAAAACAAATGAATTAAAAAATAAAACAAATTAGAATCTTTGTTATGACTGTAACAGTCTGGCCCAGCCACTGATTATGAGTTTGTTTGTAGTTTAATATTGTTGTGGAACAAGAAGAAGAGTAGACTGTTGGCCTTGATGGAGGTCTGTTCTCTCTGAGTGTTAGTAGTTTAATAATAGTATAATAATATCTGTGAGTGGAGGCTCAACTTGTGCCTACACATGTGCTGATGTTCATATGGGACGACAGAGTGTGAATCATATGTTTCTGTGTTCCAGCTCTGTACCCCTGCGGATGCTACGTCTCAGCTTCCCACAGAAGGCGTCGATGCGAGGCAGCTCTCCGCTGATGTCTTCCCCTGCAGCTGGGCTGAGCTCTGGAGAGCTGGGACCACGGCTGAGGTCCAGAGGGGCCTTGGTGGAGATGGGGGGTGGAGAAGACACCCCAGAGGCCTGGGGGAGGCTGGGAGAGCGCTTCGCAGTGGGCGGCGGGGAGGAAAAGCCAGAGGGGGGCCTGGTTAAACTGGGAGGAGGAGAGGAGATGGAGGGACACTGACTGGAGGTGGGGGAGTTGGCAGCAGAGGACAAGGGGGTGGTGGACAGGTCCAAGGCTCCTGCTTTTGTACTGACTGGGGAACTGAGGGAGAGCTTGCGGCAGTGGACGGGGGAGGAGGTGCGAGAGGGTATAGAGAGTGGAGGAGGGGAGGAAAACTTGCGAATCAGCCTTGGCGATTTATTGTTTAAGGGGTCAGTACCCCATGCACCCTGGTTGGTTGCAAAGAACAGCTCCAGGGACCTGAGAAACAAAATGAGATTTGTCCTGTAGTTCTGTCGCTGAAAAATGTGAGTGCAAAGTGAATCACCAGTCCTAGTGATGGTATTTACTTGGACTGGTCCAGTGCAAGCTGTGTGATCTTCAGACTGTAGTCAGGACAGAGGGACATGATGGACAGACGATCACATGAATGTTGCTCGATCCTGGGACAGTGACAGGAGCAAGAAAAGACAGAGTGGAGAGGAAGAGATGGATGAGGAGGCAGTGAGTTGAATTATGAGATGAGTGGAAGAAAACTTGGAAATGAAAAGGTGGAAAGAAGTCTGTCATGGATGAGTGTGTTACATAAGCAGAAGGAAGAAAAGTGAGGGATGATGAATGAATGAATTTAATATAATAATAGAGTTTTTTTACACACAAAGTTGGGAATAGGAGTCCACCTAGGTTCAACTAAGAAAAAAGAGCTGCATATAAATCTGTACTGTCAATTCACACTATCTGAACTTTTGGGATCAATAACTCATAAGCTAAGTGTTGTTAAATCACAAACAAGCCGGGTGGATTAGTATAATGGTCTCTATCTCTATCTCTCTGTCACTCTTTCAGCTTGGATTACAAAAACATGACGATGGATTATAAACCAAAACCATTTTCCAGTATTAAGTCGCAGAACTTGCTTCTGTTGATGCAGCTGAAATACTGCAATGAATGAATGTGAGTAAAATTCAGGAATAAGGTGGGGTGTTTAGCTGATTTACTTCCTGATAAGAAGGGATAAACTTCTTGTTGTTGTTCTGTGAGGCTTCTGAAAGCCAGTAAATGAAACACAGGGAAATAATGTTGTGCAGATGATGACTTCACACAATGTCACACATGAGACAGTCTCCCCTTATGATGTGATCTTAACAAGAAAGAAATTTAGAAAAGGACTGACTTGTACCTGCTGTAAGTGAAAACTATCAGCAGTAATGACGCATACCTGACTGGTATGGACGTAAACGGCTTCTTGTAGATGTCAGCCAGCTTGTCAATGACCACTGCCGCTGTGGTGAAGATCCTGTATGTGTGGAGGAAGGTGTTGAGAAAGTCTATTGAAAGGAAGCGCAGGTCTGTCAGCCGCTCCAGCAGCCGCTCCACACTGGCATATCGGATCTGTGGGACTTTGCAGGAGTTGAGTGTCTTGCTGAAACAAATGTCAACGTCGTCTTTATGCAGTCGGGCATCAGATCTTAAGGTAAAACAACAAGATACAGATACTGTGAATGAAAAAAAGCACATCTAAAATATTTTCTGTTGCTGTTTTTATGTGCCTCTAAAGTTAATCAAACCATCTTTTCTTACTTGATCATATGTGGCACAGAAACTTTGGAGTTCTCCTCAAACACACTAGTCATTAGGCCATTGCACCGGATATTATCAATGCACTGTCGGAGTAATCAGAGTAAAAGATTTTAAAAAATGTATTTTTATTATTTTTGGATCAAATCTTCATCATACTGTAGTTGTATCACCACTTTTCACAGGCTAACCTGGCTGATATCGCTGGTCCATGCGGCTTTCTCCTGGCGGGAAGGAGCCAAAAGGACGACTGAGAAGGACTGACCATCAGGGGGCTCCACCACAATTTTAAACTCCAAATGGTTGAAGCCCTGACCTGCTGCGTTGTCTGCCATATGCAGGGAAAACAACACTTTTGTGAGTCCCTGACATTTAATAGTACAACAAATAGATGTCAGGATATATATGATTTGGTATGACTTGATACTCACAGTCCTCATCATTGGCATCAAGTTCTTCAATTAGGGTACATTCTATGAGAGACAACGTGCCTCCTTGCTGTTGGAGAAGAAAAAAATGCGGCTAAGTACAGCGTGCCTGGCTTTGAGTAAGTAGAAATAACCACAGTTTAGAGATATTAGTCCTCTAATTTATGTGGAAAACATTTACATTTAATTTGTACTGGAATGATAATTTATTGTGGAAGTAGAAAAAAATTAGTAAAACATATTTCATTGAAATGTGTAGCTACATAAACATCTGTGGACATGTGAGGATGACCTTGAGTAAATGAAGCTTTCCTCCAGATGTTCGCGTACAGATGAGGAAATGCTTGGTAAACAGAAAGCACTGCCTCTCTCCTTCTTTCCGAAGTGACAGGGAGCCCAGACGGACCTTACTGAGCATGCCCCGCTCGCTGCTGGACGGCAACTGGATGAGAGAGCCTAGCAACGGGATACGGTAGTGTGTAAAAGGTACCTTCAACTGAATACTGCATTTACATTTTGGAAGTGAGACATTTCATTTCGCAAGCTGGCCTCACCTTGTCTAACAAAGGTCTGGCTTGTGTCTAAGAGAATGTCACATCCTTCTACAATCATCCTCTCTATGGCCAAGTTCTTCCTTATGTTTTCAGTGTCACTCACTTCATCATGCATCATCCTGGCAACACATTAAATCGTCAATATCATCAAAACAATTTCAACAAAACAAAAAATCTAAAATTTCAGACATCCTTACTTTGACAGCTCCTCCAGTTTGGATTTGGCAAACTCCAGGCTCTTACGCTCCACATGCTCGTGGGGTGTGTGTGCCAGCAGCTCATGGAGAGTGATAATGTAACGTGGAATCTAAAATATCATGTCAAAACAGATTTTTTCATGAGTAATCATCCCACAGGGAAAACAAAGAATACATTTAATGACATATATTCTAAAGTAAATGTAGTTAGGTGTGGAGTTCCACAAGGTAGGTGTTAAGGCCCACTTTGTTATGGATTTTTACAAATAATTGTCTATTTTAAATGCTGTCACTGACAATATGACAAGAACATACTGCTAATAGCAGTAAGAGTAAATATGGTGAGTACTACCTGGAACATTGGATATGTGAGGAATGTCTCCAACATCCGGCCCTCACAAGCAGCGTTGGACTCATACTGTTTCAGCAGTTTGTCAAAGTCTCTGTTTTGCTTACAGTTTGCCAACACTTGCAGACTGTACTGGTGGTTACGTACGAACTCTTGGTATATGTTAAGCATAGGCAGCAGGATATCAAAGAGGTCCGCTGGATTTGTGAAAAAAAAACAGACCAGACACAAATCTTGAGATAAAAAAGAAACATGATCAGTTTAGAGCACAGGCATTTACAGTTATTTCTACCTTTCTGGCAGTCATTCATTGGTTTTATTTGTGCCCATTCTCTGATATGGTCATACACATAATGCATGAAGGTGATATTTTTAAACTATCTATTATTGTAATCATTTGTTAAAATACATGTTATAAACTATTTCATAGGCAAATATAACACAGAAGAAAAGTCATTTATTATCTAACTGTAAGATCTTTCATACATACCTAGAACAAGAGTAGGCCAGTTGGCGATTCGAGCCTTCAGACCCTGGTGGAAGATTTCATGCAGAAACATGATGGTCTCACTAGAGAAGAAGGAGAACTGATCTCAGATCGCTTTGACACTGGAAAGTAGTAAAATACTTTCAAGAAATTAAGATCCATTCAAAAGTTAATCAAACTGCACCTGTTGAGGAATATACTGCTGACATCGTCATGACTGATGGGAGGTTTCTTAGAGCTGGCAGCCATTCGGAGTGGCCTGAGGAAACAGTTAACTAGAATGGAAAGCTGGTGGACGTACTCCGTCTCTGCTTCCACCATGTTGAAGACAATCTGATTCCTCTTCCTCATGCTCTCTGCATGAGGGGAACAGATGTAGTCCTGGACAATGATCTTCCACTTCCTCCGGCAAAGCCAGCCACGCATGAAACTTTGCACCTGCACATCCATAGTAAACTAGGTATCTGTCTTTGTTTATTTATGTGCATAATCATGTGAAACCATCCTTTTACCTTTTTGATCTTTTTAATATCAGGGTCTTCCTCCTCTTGGTTGTTCTGGTAAGGCTGCATTCTCTCCTTGGTTTTATTCAATACTACAATCTGGCACAACAACAGTCTCTATGTGAATACATTGGCACAGAGGATAAAAAATTCAAGAGGTTCAAAACAACAAACATTGTGTTGCATGATAAGGAAGTAATGGACTTGGTTTCACTGCAGCACTGCTGTGCTTTTATTTAAAAGGAACATGTGCCCTAAACTTCAGTATTTCACAGTCATGCCAGATGCATATGCATGCTTTGATGTGCATGTGCTTCATCTAAGAGTAAGCTGAGTATTTGTGCGCGTGCATGTGTGCACGTCAGTTATGCGAATTTATGTATGCATGCATGTGCACGCAGATGTGGATGCAGTCATGCATACCTCAGCTTTAAGCCTCTCAATCTCAGTGTCCTGGTCCTCCAGCTGAGTGCGAAGCTGATTGGCTGCGATCTTCTCAGTCTCCATGATCTGCACCAGGTGGATGTACTTCTGCATCAGAATCTCACGCTCAATGATGATGTCGGAGTAACTAAAAGCAGCGAGGGAAAAGGATACGCACAGTGTTGGAAAACTGAATTTAAAACATTTATCATGTACACAGAGCTTCATCAGACACAACACTGGACCTCATTTTAAAAAACGTCACAAGATATAAAACTGTATGTGTAATAGCATAACATATTAACATAAGACAACACAATTCCAACAAGATAAAAAAAATAGGAAAGACAGCAACAGAAAGAGATGAGAGAAATAGAGGTCGAGTGGCAAGATCAAGTCTGTGATGTAATCAGTGTAGCAATACAGCACCAGAGTGACCTAAATGTGAACCGCTGCGAGCAGAACACGTCTATGTACACGCACACAAACACACACACATACATTCTCAGATATTAAGCAAATATGAACTAACATGGTAGTTACATCAAATCAGCACAAAAAGAAATCAAGAGCAAGTGTCCTCACAAGTATTTCAACAACAACCTTAATTAGTGAAAAGTATGTTAAAGTTCATCTCATCTCTTCTCATCAAAAATTTAGGACATGTAATTGCATTAATAAATATAGGAGGGACACGTAGCACAGCAGTTAAATCTGAATTTATACCTCGCCTGCTGGATGCACTCCACCCACTCATTGCAGTCGGACTCTTCCTCAGCCCGTAGCTCCAAAGGTTTTTGTCCATCGTGGCCAAAAATAACCAGGAAGTAATGCTGTGTTAAAAATAACAGAAACAAAATCATGAGAGGTGAAGTTCAAGTTCATCTTGAAAGACACTTGAGTGCTCAGAGGTGAAGGGGGTTAAAAGTTGCAATTTGCACTCTTCTCTGCTCTTTTGTCTTTGTCTTTCTCTTTTCTGGTATCCACACAACAAATCATGAGATCAGAATGGGCTGACGTGATTTATAGTCCACAAGTCACCATTTGTGATTGGCCTGCTGGCACTGGAATGTATAGATTATTAAACTTTGAGTAATGTTGTTGTTTAAGCAAACCTTTATCTGACTTCGCCTCAGTTACCCGTTATGTAACAGTTTTGGCAAAAGAAAAGGGAGCTAATAGGTTTAATCAGGTTGCCAAAATCCAGTGGACGATGTATAAATGAATGTTGTCCTCCTGCTGTTGAGAAAATCAGGTTGAATTTGATGACATGCACCAAAAAAGCACTAGGAAACCAGGAATTCAGGTATTTTACATCAGTCATTATTAGCAGCAGTGGATTAATCTGCTCAGAGCTCCGTAAATGTGTCAGCACATTCATAATCTATTGAAATTAACACACAACAAAGGCTTTGAGAATTGATATTCAACACAACATGGGATATATGATATAAAAAAATAAGAAACAAAAAAAACAATTAAAAAAAACCTTTTTAGATACTTTAGGGATATCAATGCAGTAAATGACCACAAAATAACATCTGATCCAAGCATTCTTTGTTTTTTTTGTTTTTTTACTACAAAATATCTTTTATTTTTAAAATGTCATATAAGAGTGACATTGTTTTTCCTGCAGACTATGAAATACAAATAAGTATTTAAAAAGAATACAATACATAGTAATAACAAAAATCCTTTTAGAATACATTTGAGTGGCTGGATTTTTGTTTGAGGGTCATTTTGTCCATGAGGGCCCTCGTATCTCTGGGATATAACCTAGATAACCAGCCTGTCTACATAATGCCATGTCCTCTCACCCTGTCGAAACACATTAAGAGCAACAAGTGACTGTGTCATAGTATGATAGACCGCCTCCAACAGCGCCTTACCAATCCCAATGATCTAATTAAGTGACTTTCATTAGTTGCCCTGTCAAGTCTTGAGCCAGGAAATTTCACAAAACATAGGTGATTTTTTTTCTTTCTGAAATGCTGAAATGTTGAAACACAGATTTTTCACGCTATTGTCAAATTCAGATGACACCTAAAAAAATCAGCGTGGGCTGATGTTGCCAACCCTGGCACACCTCTTACAAGGACTTCCTACCTGAGACTAGATGTTGCCCTCAGCATTTCCTTAACAGCCAAACTTTCACTAGCTTTCTGTTTTTTTCTTCAAACCAGTGGAGCCACATTCGTCTCATTCATCCATACATAACTGTCAGCTTTGATAAACCTCACAGCACAATTATAAACTGGACACTGACAATGCGTTTTATACATATTTTCTATGTTTTCATATATCCTGTTTCATATGCAAAAGCATTCTCTCACCAAATACACTGCTAGACTTGAATAATAGCCCTAAATTTACCCCTAAGCTCATGTCTGCTGTATTATATAGGTTAAACAGGGACTTAATTTAGTCATTTTAATCATCCATCCATCTGTGAATATCTATACACGTATATAACCTTGTCAGGGTCAGAGGAACATTTCCATCAGAATATCCATAATTTATAGTGTGTGCACACATACAGCATGTAAATCCTCAAATTCCTTGGTTTTATGCATGAATACATTTCAAAGGGGAGTGTATCACATGGACAGTATACAAGTCCTTTTTTGTTGTGATACTTGACATAAAAATGAGTTCCACAGTATGTTTTTGTTTCCCACAATCTGTTCTATCTATGTACACATCATGTCAACAACAGCTGGTGCATTTGAACATTATTTTTAATGTAAGTTTCTTAGTGATGGACTTAACTGTGTCCAGAATAGTTCTTTCATAATCCTGAACGATAATATCATATTTATCATATCTCACACACTTTCACTCGACAGATCCTGTCTAATGCTAATGGAAATAAACACAGAGAAGAGCAACATCATTATTATTCTTCACTTCTTTTGTGAGCACAGTCGAAAGAGACAAGTCAACAACGCAGACACTGGAGTATAACAAAAGGCAACCACAAACATGTTATGTAATAACAATAAAAACAGAGCTGGCCACTGCAGACTGACAAAAGAATGAAAGACCTTAACAACAGTTAGTCATTAAATATGAACTGGGCCAGAACAGGAGACTCAAAAATATATCAGCCGCATATTAGACTGATATTGAGTACAAGCTGTTTAATTGTGAGTATAGTTTTGACTACATACAGTATATTTGGTTCTTTGCCCATTTTAAGATATTTTCCTCACATCCATCAGTTCATCTAGAGCAAAGTTATTCCTGTATATTTTATTTTCCAGAAGTCTAAAATCAGTTCTGACATTTGCATTAATCTGCTGTATTTTGTTTTCAAGTACACAGATGTCACACTCATTTTAGTTCAGGGGCCACATACAGCCCAACTTGACCTCAAAACAGGCCAAACCAGTAAAATAATAGCATAATAACTTATAAAAAATAGCTCCAACTTTTTCTCTTTCTTTTAGAGCAAAAAAATTATGAAAATGTTTACATTTACAAACTATCTTTTCACAAAAATTGTAAATGATCCGAACATCCATGAACAACCAGCAATTTCTTAAGAAAAATAAGTGCAACATTTTAATAGTCATTTACATGTGTGCATTACAACTTACGGATCACAGTGCATCTACAAATGCACAAAACATTTAGCAACTAAGCATCTGGAACTGAAAAATATGGCATTTTACTTTTATGATCAAAACAACTTGTCAAGACTAAATCAGACCCTTTTTAATGTCTTCTGTGTAATTTTTACACTTTATAAATTCATCCTGTGGGCCAGATTGAACCCTTTGGAGGGCTGTATGTTTGACACCCCTGCACTACCAAGTACAATCTGATTTACCAGAGACAGTTCATTATTTTAGAATGAATGAGCCCTATATTTGTGTTCATTGTAGGTTTTTGATTTTGGCTTATCCTGTTCCATTCAAACACATGAAATGAAACATTAGGATCTTATTCCATGTTATTGAGAGCACAGAAACATGATGATATTTAAGAGGTCACATGAAATTTATACTTAAAACAAATATACACTGATGTTCAGTGCAATTTAGAAAATTACAGTTTTTGTTTCATTTGTATGAACAAATATTCCAAGTTATCCATTTGTGTTTTGCAGAAACAGCCAAACTTGAATACGAGTAAGGTTAACATTACTACTTTTGAATGCATATTTATTTTCATTGTGCTATAGTATCTGACATTTTCCTGTGAAGCTGTCAACGAGAGAAAGTAGGCTTGTATAGTAATGATGTAACGATAAGCGGGTGAGAGACACTTGCTAGCGTGTGCCGACTACGGACCAGAGAGAGGCTTAAGGGCTTGTTTGTGTGTGTGTGCGTGTGTGTGTGTGTGCTTGTTGGGGGGAGGGAGGGTTTACATAACCATCAAGGCTTGTACAGCTCCTTGCATTGCTAATGCGGCTTCCCCGGCCACAAGCCTGCTTTAAGCTACAGGATAACAATGAGTGAGAGACAGACAGACAGACAGACAGACAGTTTCTCTCATAGAGACAGCCGGCGAGACTCAGCATCAGTTACACCACAACGTGATCTGAAGGACAATGTCAGTGTGTTTGAATTATTTGCCTCACCTCTTTTTCACTCACTAAGAGCACAAACTAAAGTCCTGAGATTGAAGTCTGACTCTGGATCTCTGTTATTTATTTGAAGTTTTCAATCTCAAGCAGAAATTACCCCCGATGACATCAATAGGGATGTTAACATAGATACTTCTAACACTTCTAAAATGAAAAAAAACCCACATCACTCTTTCTGACAAAGCGTAAAATGTAAAAAGAGCCTTTTTTTTTTTAGTTGCAATAACTTTAACATATTCTTTTTCCATTTGTCTCTTCCCAGTTAAAATTTTAATTCAATAGCTTTTATATTTTTTAACTTAATGCAATTTATTTTGCTCTTAAGGATATTTACATGCACATATTACTATTCCTGTTAAATAACCTGATCAGAGATATTTAATCTTGGGGTATGAACAGTGTTGCTGCCATAGTAAAATGTTGCCATTGATCAGATTTAGAAAATCAGGAATATATGTAATACCAACATAATTAGTAGGGAGGCAATCACTTCTCTTTGCCTTTCCTTAATAGGCAGGAAGTGGATGGGATGGAATAGGTTCGATTTAAAAGCACTTAGTGCAAGACCAGCTGCACAGAAACTATGGCCAACACACAAAAATAGCAGCAAATGGCTTCATTCAAAAGCAGAGAACAACTACTATAGGGTGGATGGGTGGATGGATGGATGGATGGATGGATGGATGGATGGATGGATGGATGGATGGATGGATGGATGGATGGATGG
>JAPTMW010000005.1:37587192-37599890 GCA_029822955.1 Ostorhinchus angustatus
TTCCTGGTACCAAACAAAGCAGGTCCACTCACTGTTCATGCAGAGGTGGACCTTACAGACCCTGGAGACCACATTGGGCCTGAGATTGGTGACATACTGTCCTCATTGTAACTTACTGTCGCTGTTTTGGAATGTATGTGGAAATGACCAAAAATAGTCACTTCCCTGATAAAGGGTTAATTATGATACAAATGTTTGAGCTGTTTTGTTAAACTGGACCTGAAATTAGAATTTTAATGTTTTATTTTATTCTGTGCCTTATGTAATATGTGGCACTAGAATTAAACTTGTTATTCACTTGGATTTATTATAAAACTAGTTTGTATTTCAGTGTTTTTCTCTGTTGGTTGTTTCATCTCTGCTGTTAACTTGTTCACCAGTAGGAGTTACTGAGGTAAACAGATGATTACTGTGCTTGTTGTTGGTCATAACTCACATTATATATCATCATAACATAATCATAATAATGTCACAGTGATGCATTAATTAAGGTCATAGTTAATGTGACAGGTCTGAGTACAGGGAGAACTGAAGAACATGTTAAACACATAATTAAATCACAGGTTATATTCACAGATATCCTGAGAATTATATGAGCTCCAAACGTCTAACAATGAATCATAGCATAGGAGTGATTTTCAGAGTAAATCTAGTTTTGAGAAGGTGTATTTGACCCAGTTGCAAGGTATGACACATTATTTAAAACGGTGTGAAGAGGAGAGTGGACAGTGAAAGCAGTGGGACTCATCACAGAATGTAGTTTCTATGAAAACATGGAGTATTATATCATGTAAGGTAGAATACTACTTGCGTTTGTGAGATTTTTAGGTATTATGATGTAAGGTCTGAGTTGTAGAAATCAACAAGTGTTGAATAAAAGAATGCATGACATTGACAATGACTCATAAAACCACAGTCAGTGGTCCCATACTGTACACAGATAAACACTGGGGGATAAACAATATAAGGCTGACTTCACCTGCATGTCCGTTGTTCTCAGTCAGACTTTTTTCTGAATTATGTGCTTGTGATGAACTGGAATTACCTATTTTCTCCTCTTAAATTCTTCAAGTTCCTCCTCCCTGTGCCTTCTGGGTTTCCACCTTTTTTTAAAGGCTAAATATGCTTTGTGATTGTGAATAATCTTTATTTTAACCGGGAACTTTAAGGGGAAATTCTTTATTCTAGGAATTTTATTTCAACTAGGAAATAGCAAACTTTTTCTCCTAACTACATCCTGGTATTAAATAGCATGAAAATGTTTTATGTAGCAGAGTAAGACTAATGACCTGTGTGATGATTATAAATGCAGTGGCTTGTAAAAACTAAACTAAACACACACACACGCACACACACACAAACTTGGCCACTATATGACTTTTTTGGTGTGAGGAAATTGACCAATTTGGATGCTGGCTCTGCAGAAGTCCATTTTGAACTCAGTTTATGCCTTTCTACATCAATATTAAACACGTGATTGGTGTCGTCCTACATTTCCTCTGTACTGTACTTACTGTTTTACATTTTCACATGTGAGTGGAGAGGATCACTGAGAAAGGCAGGGAGTTTTTGGAAACAACTGACATGAGGAGCATGTGTGTTAAATAGCTGGAAGTGAGACACCACCCTTATCAATTTTGTGTTGTTTAATAAGGCCAACCACGAGGCTGATTATGGTGAAGTGTCAGAACAGGTTTAGATCAGAGAATAATGTTCATCACTAAATACATGAAACATGACGACTGTTGTTGCTTGGGGGCATTCAAGAAGGTAATGAAGTTCACTACAGCTCCATGCCAGCTTTTACTCTTATAACTGTGGTTTTTATACACCATAGTTTATTTCTGTTCAAATGTAATACCATCTACTTTGTTACATGTATCTGTGTCACTTAAGTCAGAATTACTTTGTAATATGTCTTGGTCTGATCCATTTGGTTTGTACAACTGTGGTTTTCTTTGAAACATATTCAAATGAACTAAAAGATAAAGAAAGAAAAAGGAAGTGCAGCTCCCTCAGGAACATTCATCCGACATGATGATCCACACACAGGAGAGAGTGATGTAAGTGTTTTTGCCGTTCAACTCTGAAAAACAAGTTACCTTTTATACATGAATGACTTGTTTTTGAGACATAAAGCCTCACTATTATCCTTACTGTATTGTACAGTTGTCACACATTAGCGGGTGTGTCTTAAAATAATTCACATTCTTCTGGTTTGACTGGTAGAGAAGTCACTGCATCACAAGGTAGTATGAAATCATGCTGGTCGTGTTCAGTAGCACTGCTCTGTAACATGCTGGCGTTTTACACCCCATTGTGTGAGAATCAGTCGTTTAAGCCTGACAGAAAAGGAGGAACTATCAGTTACACCCAGAGGAGGTCAGTTCAGCTGCTTAAAAATGCCACATACATACAGTACAAACACAATGAACAACTCAGTCAATGATTAATTTGCTTTATGGGGAATTTTGCTGTACCTTCTGGTGAAGCTGGGAGGGAAAAACAGTGAAGGCATTGTGTGATCAGAGCTGGATATTAATTTTGGCAATGGTGCACTGTCATTTCTGGTAAAACAATTTAACTTGTTTGCGTCAGCCTCTTTACTTAAGAACAAAAGAAGCATGTGAAAGACAGAATTAGGGCTTTATCTTCTGTTTTCACATGCACAGACCTGAAGGGGCTACCTGCATGCCAAGCATTTTACAGGTCTTCAACTCTTTCATGAGGTTTTCTGCACAAAAATGACAACTTGTGTGAATTTCTGGTGAGCATTGCTGGTGAGCACTGTGAACACTGGCTGCAAGCATATGCACACACACCCAAAACTGAAGGAACAGTTACTTTCTTAAAGTTGTCCTCTTTTTGTGGGGAATTCTTCACACAGGAGGGAAACGTATACTGAAGTACGAGCTCACACTCAGCTGCACAACCTGAAAACTAGGACGAGAAGAACAAAGTTTGAGAGAAAAAGAAGAAAAAGGTTGCTTACCCTTTATGTGTCTCAGCTCTTTGTCAAGTGAAAAGAAGCATAGATTATTCCATACTTGGCAGGAGTGCAGGAAACAGAGAATAAGCTCACTGTGCGAGCAGCTCAGATGTAACTCAGGAAGAGGCGTCCTTTCACTCTATCTTACCTCCAAATCCTGTTCTCAGTCATCTACTGGCTCCTCCTCTTATTTTCTCAGGCTTTTATTCAGTTACTGCAGTGTTTTTTCAAATGCTTTTGCACATTCCACAACACTAGGTTTATTTAACAGCCAAAATCCACCATGAAGATGTTAATTTTATTTTTTTTGCAAATATACAACACTACTGCTAAGCAATGCAACTCTTTAAATAGTAGGTTTTCTTATTTTTTTGTTTGAGATCTCACCCATCTGTATTTATCTCTACAGAAACAAATATATAGTTGCTATTGCTGTATCCTTTAATCCTCATTAAACTCTTCTTGTAAGTCCTAGAATCTTCTAAAAAATAATGTGCAGTATAGGCCATTCAGAAAAAAAACAGAACTAAAGGGAAAATGTAAAAAGTGACAACATAACCTGTTATTGCTCAGACTTTAGACGCTGTCCTTGAGTCATAAGTAGAAAACCAGATGGTATGGAATGTTCGCATGTTATATCATACACTGAATTGACATGAGCCCCTTCGGCTAAAGCAGGATTTGTTAGATTTGCTCATTCCTGACCCTGTGATCGCCAAAACCAGTGACTCTTCCTCCAGTGACAGAGAATTGGCTCTGACAGTCATAAGGAAAACACTAATCTGTATTTTCACTATGCTTTCTCTTAAAGAGAAAAAAAGAAAAAGCTGCAGCTGAAACCAAAGCTCCATCTGTACACAGTTTACTTAGACCAAGCTGCTGGAAGTAAATTGTTAATTTAGTCGTAGGATGAGAGGAGGTTAGGCATACATGACAGCATCCTCAGGGCAGATGTGGTCATGTGTGTCCAAGCTACACGGACGCTACAGAGGGGCCAATGTATTTTCAGTGTGATCGAAAGGGTGTTAGTGTAGTTTTCACACAGTGCTTGTGTCATTTAAAGCATGTTTTTTCCCCCTTATCAGTTCTCACAACACTGTGAAGAGCTTTCAAATACTATTTATTGAACGCTAGAACAAGATTTCAGATCCAACAATGAGATCAAACAGAGATAAATGCATCTTTACTATTATGTTGGAAAGTGTGCTTTGTTGACATTTGATAACAGCGTTCTGAAAACACAGTATGAGATATAAAGTGACTGTAGCTCTCTGGCAGATTCTGTACAGTACTAGTCAGTGCTGCTTCCTGTGGACTTCTCTTTGTTAAAGGTTTCTCAGGTAGGACAAAAGAATCTCTTGCATAGAAATTTCCTTCTTTCTACCTTGTTTAGAGTGTATGGTTTCAAGTCTGTAAAACAGTTCTGAATTAAGGCCATTTGGATACATCTAAAGCTTTCACATGAATATTGTCTAACTTAAATGTACAACTCAAGTACAAAAAATATTTCATAGGAGTGACTACAGCGGCCTCAGCATGATTTCTCGCTTGATCTGCAGACTTAAGTCTTGTTTTGGTTGGTTTCTCCAGAGGGGTCATAGGTCACTCCAGTGTTTTGTAAAAACACTCGGTGCTCAGTGTTTTGTATATATGGCACATGTATAGGCCTGATCAGAAAACATGACCTGCTGCAGATGGTCTAGTGGAAAATATACTTTCTGGTCATCTCAAAAGGCTTCCTGTCAGTGGTAGGCACTGGCTTCCGTCTCTGGGTGTTGCAATGGTGACCAAAATCGCAGAATCAGAGGGGGCCGTACATTTAACACCACTGAACAGAGGAAATGTGTCTGCTCGACCTCTTTGACAGTCTTTTTCAGCATTGTCTGGTTTTGAAGAAACAAACCTTTTTTAGGATTTTCCAGAAAAGTCAACCAAAAAAGTCTAGCCTAAAAATATTTAGGATACAAGGACAAAAACTTTAAAACCAAGTAAAACTCCACATTCACCCATCTTGCCCGGTTTTCATTTGCGAGACAAAAAGGGTGAGTGTAGACTCTGATAAGAACTGGGCACAACAGAACAGTAATACTGCAGCAAATGAATAATTTTGATCAAATAAATAGTATTTATGGCCAAAATAGATACTCCTTTCTATTTGGAAATAGCAGAACATATTTACATCACATATTTGGAAACCAGAGGGGATATTGTGTCTCCAAAGACACACTTCCCCTGCTTCAACACTTATCACACTGCAGAAGCTGTCTAACCTTCAAAAGGAAAGATGTACATTAAATACCACCATTATTTACTGTCTTGTTTTTGTATCATTCTTCATCTCTGAGTGCTTTGTGGAAACTCATGATGATTCAGACACATGTTTAACAAACAGACAGAGCTTGGTCATTTACATGTGTCCCAACTGAGAGGCAGCGATAAGATTTTCTGGCGTGTTCCAGTAAACTTGAACAAGCGTCTACTTCCTCTTCCTGACCCGGCCTCTTCTGCCTCTGCTGGAGGATGGGCCGGCCCCCGCTGAGCCCAGGGCGTCGTCTGACGGACTGGCAGCGATGTTGATCTGTCCCTCTTGAATTTCACTGCGAGCCTCGGGGGGAAGGTGCTCGATCTGCTGCTGCGTCTCCAGATAAAACATCACGTCTCTCAGCTGCTCCTGCAGTTCAGCTATGGTCACGTCTTTACGGTCTCCTGACAGAAACAGGAGAGTTACAGTTAACAACTCTCACTTAAACCAACTAGACCTGTTTACTTTAAACATGTACATTTTCTAATTAGTATTTAGTGCATACACAACTGTCAGAAGTGTCTTCACAGCTGGGTGAACTTCCTGTCTTAACATTTGACTAAAATATTTAGACATAAAACAAGAAAAACAAAAATGATATAGGAGGAATTATGGCCCTATCAAAAATGATGAATCATAGTCTCTCAAGACCCAGTAAAGCATTTCCAGCAATGTCCTCTGAAGGAGATAAGACTTTCACAGCTTTACTTCCTGGTCTTAGAAGTGTATTTTAATTCGCATATTCACAGTTGTGTTTTTGTCAAATTAGAATTAGCTGTGCACTACAGATGGAGCCTATCATCGAGAGCGCCATCTTTTCAGCAGCTCATAATGGACTTCCTCTTGTTCTTTTCACTGTTTTTCTAAAGGGATGCAACGTCTGAGAGTGAATCAACATTAATATCTTTTTAACCAAACACTGATAACAGACAAAAAAAAACAGTGGCTCTAATGAGGGACTTTTCTGCACTCGCTCAGATGACGGCAGAGCAGTGCAATCAGAAATTTCTAGGTGTTGCTAAATATTACACACTGAACCTTTAAAACATAACATACAAATAAGCGACATGATAACACCCATACAGACTTTTACACAGTAACTGACAGAATCTGACTTCAGAAACTGTAATATGTCAAAGTAAATATAGAAAAATGTGAGTGACATAATTCAGTGATGTCTGATGATCTGATCACACTTAACCAGGTACAAGTCAGAAAGTTTAAAGGATCCACGTTGTCAGAAAAAGATGTGAAATCACTTGTATCATCAGTATAGTATTGTGTGAATGTCTTAGGCCCCCTTTGGCTTTGTTGTACTTAGAGGGTTGAAATGAGCATACATATTCTGTGATTTACTATGCAAATGAACAGAAAAAAAGAGATTTATTTGCACTTGGAGTCATGTGACTGCGTGATCTGTGGAACATCTAACATGTGATGGTGCGAGCTAGACATCACTTGAGTAAACTATGACTTCAGAGAAAACACTTGTAAACACATGAAACGGAAACTCGTGGTAAATAGAGAAGGGTGACAAATTAAAGGAAAAAGTTGATGATCTCTTCCAGAATCCCAAAGCCTTCATCTATAGGACACAAAGAATCCTGTGGGAGGTTTTGGACCAACAGTTTAGACAGGACCTCACCACCATGATACAAACACCAAATGAGGGAATATCTTTTGTTAGATTAGTGTTCGTGACTCCAGTATTGTTCAGATATAAATCATTGCCAAGGATTGAAGCTGTACTGGAGGCAGGTGGTGGAACACCTTACTAAGACAATTAAGTAGATTTTTCCTGTAATTTGTCACCCGCCTGTGCATCGACTCCAACAGAATGGCTGCTAAAGCTTGTAATGACTTCATAGGATGTGTAGCAAAATAAGTCCCTCTCATCAACAATATAAATAATAGAAATGGCACAATGTGTGTGAGTGGCTTCAGGGTAAACAGACAGCACATGCACCGAGGAGCATTTGTTTAAACAATCCTCATCAGCGAGAGCCCAACGGAGAAGGAAAAATACAGGTATGTCTAAACCACACAAGTAAAATTTCCATTTCAACCTCTAACCTGACATTACACTGGCCTCAGGCAAAGCGGTGAAGAAAACCTTCCACAGCTCAAATGTCAGTGACAGAGGGTCATGTAGTTTATTTAAATTGAACTACAGCTGACTTAAAGACAAACTACAACCACTTAGTAACAACTAGATACTGACACACTAGTAAATTTGTTCTCTGTGTTCACATCATCATCATCATCATCATCATCATCATCATCATCAGTACTTTTATACCTGCAGGATGACACTACATACAGCCCGTTGTGTAGCTCCTATTTGTTTGTAATTTGCAAATACTCCTGAATACATGAGGAAGTACTCCATGTGTCCAGGCCCCAGGACAAATATAACACTACCAGTTTAAAGTTCTTATACTTCCTTTATGGTTCTGGAAATAAAAGGAGAGTCATGATAATAAGCAACAGTTTCACAAAAACTAGTATATTACTGTATTACTTACACAAAAAACAATGAAAAAAAAGGTCACTTTCTGTTCTTGCTGTGTAATGTACAAAGCTGTGCCAATATGTTAAAACATTTAAAAAGTGAAACTAAACATTTAAATGTGCTGTAAGCTGACTTAAATGACTTAACTATGGTGCTGATGACACGCATAAGAATCTGCATTCTGGAGATAAAAATCATTTAATATGACACTTTCTGTGTTAAAGACCTGAACCATTTCTCTGATGTTGACAGTCAGCCATTTCTTTTGATTACCATGAAATTTGCATAAAAAAGTGAACGTTAGCTTCGTCTGATCTGAGGTGAGAGGTCAAACCATTGTTCAATGAGAATCTGCCAAATAGTGTTCTCCAACAGGTCAAACTGAAACCATTACCTCTACAAAGTGAATATATTGAATATTCTTCATTATTTCAACTCCACAGGTCCATCTTCAACCCTATTTCTGAGTAATGACACCAGAAAGGCCATTTTGAGCGCTGGCCCTTTAAATGCACATGAGCCACTTCAGGCCCCGCCCCCTCCAGGTTGTTACCTCTGCTGCTCTGTCCCGTTCAGCCAGCAACTGAACATTTGAGGTATTCAGCTCAACGTTTGAACAAATTTTCAGTATGGACTACAACTGCTGCCGCTGATAAACAATTATGTCGTATTCGGAGAAATGTTCGTCTGAAGTCTTGACCTTTTATGTGCAAATGTCATGACGTAACGAGGTATAGACATAAAAAATTAAGCAGGAATTAAAACGGTTGTAGAAATCCACTTGATTTTTGCCAAAATGAATACAAAGATAGCTTTGCAGCACCTGGAGGGTTCAAATTCAAACTTTATGAACTATTAGGGTCCAAATACACAAAGAAATGAACCACAGACTAATAAAAGTAGGTTTAGTAAAATATGACCCTTTAAAGCAAGAATTAAACAAATCTTTCCAGACCTTCATACGGTGTCTGGGACAGCTACTCTTGTCTCATAGATCCACATCTGTACATTCAGCCCCTCCTCAACCCCTGGACCACTTATCGCACTGTTCAGAATCAGGCAATGATGGAGTTACGCTCAGAGTGGGGTAAATTTATACATTAAATCTGCTGTTTGTTTCCATTAAAAATAAATAAATAAAAAAATCCACAATTACCTTTCAGCATATTATGATTCAATTGGTCTAAGAGGAATCAGGAAGTCTATCATGTTCTTTCAAATCTTTTTTGAGGTGCAGAATATTTACTCTATCAAGATCTACATGTATTAAGCTCATCTGTGTCTGGATCAACTTTTAATTATGTTAAACAATGACCTGATATGACAGGTATTCTTCTGTTTGAACTAATGAAATAATGTTCTGACGCATGTTCATAATTGTGCTACGGTGACTATATGTGAATGTACTTGGAAAGTCAGTAAAACGTGTAGGATTATTAATATCACAGCTCCATGACCTAACGCTTGTCGTCTCATCCCCACTCACCAGTTTCCTTGCTTTTCCGTTCGTCATCGGCCAGCTGTGTTTGGAGTTGTGCCTGGTTGGCCCTCAGACAACGGTTCATCTCCTGCTCCTCCTTCAGCTCCTGGCTCAACTTTACCACTCGACTATTCAGCTGTGTACACCTGAACATAGCAGCACAGTGAAGCTTCATATTTTAGTGGATTTTCAAAGTATAGTTATGGTTTGGACAGCTGTTTTCCTTTTTTTTTTACAACAGATATTATAACTTGTCGTAGCAGGCACAACTGGTGGAGGGAAATAATGTTAAAGCAAACTTTAAGAAAGAACAACAAGTACTGACAGACATAATTATTATTTATTATACTAGTGTGTCTCTTGTTATGACAGATCTGCTGTAGAGGTCTGTCATTGTACCAGCTATTACATGTCACACAAGTCAGAAGGTGACATGAGGTTACAAAATCTGAAGTCAACACTGAGAACACAACTAAAAACAGTCAGAACCTACTTCTTCTCTATGCCCTGCTTCTCTTTGGTTATTTCTCCTAACCGCCGCTCCAGGTTATCACAGCGCTCCAGAGTCTCCTTAAATTTAGACTTCATGTTGTTTATCTGAGAAGAGAGTAACGATGATTAATACTTCTGTTGAACAGAATAAAAAGGATTCAAAGTCTGTCCTGTACCTCCTCAGCTGTTTCTTTCTCCAGATGAACAATCTTATTTTCCCAGTAAATCCTTTGAGACTCCAGCTGACTTGTCAGCAGGTACGAGTACTGAAAACAGACCGTATTTGTCAGAACATTCAGTCCTGGTCAAGTCAAAAAAGCACCAAAAAAGAAGCAGATACTTACTTCTAGTTGAAGTGCATCAATTTTCTCAGCATGGCAGGTGTCTCCCTCACATTCATACTGCACCATCTTTCCATCAGTCTTACTGGCCACCAGACGATGCACATAGTTATCTACAACAGTGCAGGACAACATGAGCATGAACATGTTTACACTTCCACTATTATACATACATGCATCACCTAGGCTGCAGATGATTGTTATTGGAAATCAGACTTTAAAAACTCGGGAGCATATTTTGTGAAATTGGAACAGTGCATTGAATTAATCTTTAAATCTTCAAAAGATTTTAACAATATTTTAATACTCAACTTTTTGCAAAAAATACATAGCTTTACTCAAACAACAACAAAGATATCATGGCACATAAGCCCTGCACAAATATAGGACATACCCTGCATTTTATCTTAAAGTTAACAAAAAATATACTCAATGAAATAAAAATGCATCTGCTCAACCCCACTTTGTCCAAGACGATGGCATTTAAAAAGGACACCAAAAAGCTGTACCTATAACTAAGTTGTTTTTTTTTTTTTTATTTACCTTTTCCTTTTTTTTTTTTTAATTTCCTTTTAATATTGATCACATATGATTTGGTTCTCAACAAATGTGTTATTGCTGAGAAATTGGCTATGCTTTTCAAAGTCAATAAAATACCAGTGATGAATGCATATTGTTATTGTGTGTTTGCCCTTTAATGGACACAAATGGATTAATAGGTATACATTCCTGGTACCAACTCAATCAAAGTGGTGTAACAAGGCTCAGTCAGTAAAACAGAACTTTTCACACACATAGTACCTCCTGCGTAGTCCCAGACACGGTGGTTGGTGAGCTGCATAGCGTAGGTATGCTGTGTTTCTTCAAAGTGCTTGTAGGCATGCCGGCTAACGTAGCGGCCACAACCGATATGCCCGCAGATCAAACAAATCCACAGGTTCTACAGAGAAAAACAAGTACAATGAAGCTGAGATAAGACCAGCGTTCAATTAAAAACAGAAGTGGAGCTGACATAACCAAAGACCTGGTTAAGAAGCCCCACACACTGATAAGAGTTACCTCCTGTACTCCACACTCAAAGCACTTGTTCTCTTCCACGGGTTCTGGTGTTTGACAGTACCTGCACACAGGGCACCTGAAAGCAGAGCACATATTTATCTATTGTCACAAAGGTGTGCAATGGGCTTTTGTGACAAAGAAGAATGCATGTAAAAGAAGGCCAGAATACAAACAACACATGACATGAAGCCTGGAGAAAAAACCAGAGGAGTGTGAGAATCAGGTGAGGGAGCATGTGACTGTGTTAGTGAGAATGTTCTTTTATTTATACTGTTGCAGAACAGTCCTGTATTTAAACTGCCCCCTTAAATCAGTTAGATGTAGTAAGCGCACTGCTGTTGAAGGCAAACTCCCAGCTGACATTTTTATCTTACAACATATGCAGTGTGTACCTGAAATGACAAGTAAGACTGTAAGAGTACTGTGTGTACTTACGAGGCATCTTCCCACCGCTGGAGACACTGACTGTGAAAGCTGTGGTTGCAGAGAGTGGTGAGGATGCCATTAACCGACTCATCCATTCTCTCCAGACACACGGTGCACTTTGGCAGCTCGGTCAACTCCATCACTGGCAGACTGGCTCCCTGAGGAGGGAGGAGGAGGAGAAGCAAGCAAAGGAAACATGTATAAGCATAAGCATATGGCAGATATAGGAAGAAACCAAGAGAGTGGAACAAATGTAACAAATTTAAGAATTGGTAAACGTACCTCCTCAGACTTTATAACCTCAGCTCTCTCCACATAGACCAGCTGACACACTGCATCCTCTATGGAGTTGAACTGACGGCCATTACAAGCAGTGTAAAAACTGTCTGCATCTGCCTGAACAAATACGGAGAAGACATTCAACTAATGTAAACTAACAGAGCAGCTTTCAGAGGAAACAGATCATAAATGTGAGGGTATCTGCCTGTCAAACTGGGAAGTCCTGAATGTCCGAACTTCCCTCCAGCAAAGTGATTATTAACACTTACTACTGAGGACTAAGGGTGCAAATAAAGAGTCTGAAAGTTTTACGTTTTTTTTTTTATAAATAACTTAAATATTGGGTAGGAAATACTAGAAAATGTTATGTTTTATCAATAACTAGAAAAGCACACGAGAGTGAACTTTTTGAGTTATCTTCCTAACAGACAGACAAACCCTGATGAAAACATAACCTCCTTGGCAGAGGTAATTATGTACATAAGATTTGCAAGTGTACAAATGTCCAGTTTGTATTGGTGTGTGTGTTGTTCTGGTTTAAGTTTTTATGTGACCACAAATATGTACATTAAAAAGGTCCATTTCCCTTGATAAGCAAGTATACAAACACAAATTACAACACACAAGATTTTCTACAATAATTACAACATGACTATTTCACCACATCATGTTCCCCTATTGCAAACCAAATCATAAAAATACAACAACATGAACAACATTTAAAACTGGACTTTTCAGAGGTTAAGTACTTAAGCCCTAGAGTAGAGAGTAATTTTTTTCTTGTGTTCCATCTTAATTTACTGTGATTGTGTTTGGTG
>JAPTMW010000005.1:37604089-37623298 GCA_029822955.1 Ostorhinchus angustatus
GAGAGGCATAAACAGCTGAAAAAGTAGCACAATAGAAAGATATGTCCTCTTCAGAGTGAAAAAAACCCCAGTGTGTGAGTGTTTTACTGTGCTGAGATGGACTTTGATTGTTCTTGGAGTCACCGGAGAAAAAAAAAAGTGAAAAAATAAAGGAAATGTAACTAACCAACAAACAATAGTGGTTTATTGTGTTTATATTCTCATTTAGTTAAGGAGTTGTGGTAGTTGCTCTTCACTATGTACAATAATTTATTAGATTAGTTAAATCTAAAATGATTCATTTTCCTAATTTATTCTATTTTTAAAAGGAGCATGTATTTGTCCTCATTTTCACTTATAACTGCTTTATAAATTCATGAGTTTACTTACAAGCTTATGTGCTATAGGAGTTGCAAATGTTCCAGAGGTGTGTATGTTGACCAAAAAATAAAAAAGTACTAATAGTAATCCACAAGAGCTCACAGACCCACAGAGGGAAATATTCAGAGAGAGAAGGAGGCCAGAAATCAATGTGTGCATGGGCAGGTTGGGCTGTGGTTTGTCTGACCCGCGAGGAAATTAAATTAAGAGTGGTGTAGTTTAGCTGGTGGGCTGACAGCAGACAGTGGTGTGGGGCGTCGGGGGGGGCTGATGCTGGGACAGTCATCTTAGTTTTGTTTTTTTTTGGGGGGTGGTGGTGTTGTGATGGTGTTCAGATCTTGAGGTTCTTTAGAGTTTCTGCTCTTTTCTTGAGAAGATCCCCCACCTCCTGTAGAGAGCGCAGGTAACTGCTCTGCACCTTGTCCATAGCAGCCTTGATAAATGTCACTTCCTCCTAAGACAGTAAAAAATACAGGGTCAATCTCAAAGCCACGCAGTTAAACTTCCACATAAACAGCAGTTGGAATATGTATCCAGTCAATGCAGCATAGTTAAATAAGTTTGCCTGATTTCTGCAAATACTCAAGCCCAAAAAATTAACTGTCCAGCTTGCCCTTGCTTATTATACTGACTGTTCACAAATAACAGATGCACACATATTCTTATTAGGATCAGTGAAATGCAGACTGAATTTCCTTATAGAATAATAAAGTGAGCTACCCTTTAATCCATCGTGTTCATACCAAAACCCTGTACAAAATGTATCTGGTATCATTCCTGACTCCCTTTTATTCAGATTTTCCACTTAAGTCACTTGCGTATGTCTCTTAAAATGAGTTCATGTCAGTTGCAGTATTAAAAAAGAAGCTTGAAAGTGACAGAAACAGTGTGTTAGTCCATTGTTTTGACAAAGCTGTGTTTCCATAAATATATTTTCATTCATCTATGACACATCCTATTAAAAAAAGCATAAAAGTATGTTATGGTGGCTTTTGCCTTTTTTTTTTTTTTTGCCAAAGAGTTACTTAACTTAATGGGAAATAGAAACGTTCTAGCATTTACCTCACATGACTCAGCCATTTTCACTTCTAGTAAAGAAGTTTTTTTCCAGTACCAGATACACCCATAAAACACAAAAATATCTGGTTACAGATGCACATGTCTCCTGTAGATGTCAAAAGGCAACTGACACTCTTTTGCTAATTTTCTTTCAACTTTTTTGTCCATTTGGCTAATGACTGGTGTTGTTTTCAGCTTACGTCTCCTTCAACTTCTTTAGTACAATCATGCGTAGCCTGTATGGCCACCCTCTGCCACAACACAATGCACTACATTAGTTTACTTACTACCAAATTATGGAGAGGGGTCTAATTTTTAGCCCATTTAATACCAAATTGTTCTGTCCAAAATAATTCCATGCATTTCAATATTTAGACCTCCCCAACATATAATATGTATGAATTTTTTTTTCCATTTTATGTTGGTTATGTTTGTGAAATCGTAGGCTAAATTCTTCAGTTTGACCTATTTACACATCTGAAAAATTATGAGTAACATGCAATTACTATATGTGTAACATAACTAGGTATGTTCACAAGTGTGTTTGAACTTTGTTGGATATATTGCATAAAGACAACATGGCAATGCATACTGAAGGGAACAAACAGTGACAAGACTGCAATTATCTTATTTCATAGACTCATAAAACAGTGAAATAACCATAGAGCAATTGCTTCCATTTGAATTAAATGGGTCAGTATTAAACTTGTTTTTAACTTAATGTGATATTTCACTGTTTACTACAGATGTCCTGAAAGACACTTCCTCACCTGTGTGTATCCTTCCAAGGATAAACTGGCCAATTTAAGGGCAGTCATGCTCATCTCTTGCCCCTTTATGTGCTCCAAAGCCTGGGTAAGCAAGTCCTGCAAGCTCCCTGTCAATTCTTGGAACCCACACACCACCTCTGGCTACAACAGAAACAAAAACATGAGTGGACAGTTAGTTTAAATCAGACAGCTCACGTTAGCTGACAAACTCCAGATCACCGAGTTTACAAGTGTATACATGGACTAGTTATTGCCAAAGGTACCAGAGCTGTGTTTGCATCCTTTTTTTTCTTTTTCTTCTTCTGTAGACTTGTCTTCAGTGGTCGCAAGATCTTGGCACAGTAACTAGCCATCCACAACACTACACACATCGTCTGTGAAGAGTGACATCGATGTGTTAGCATGAAATTAAATCAAATGAGGGCATGAGCATCAAATGCCAAAGCAAACATCTCACCTCAACAAAGAAGACTAGGTTTTCTAATAAGGAGGACTGAGTTTTTAATCTGCCCTCTTTCATTTCCAATAAATCCCCTTTGCTTTTATTCAGTATTTCTGTGGACAGAAAAGGGAGAATAGTAAGACCAAACAGAGAAAAACAAAACAAAACACTTATTTCAACCATGTCATAAAGCATATTCAGAAATCCTGCTCAATCACCTTGAAGCTGAACTACTAATGATTTGAAACCGTTACAGATCTGGGTTTGGAGCTCTGTGGACTCATCTAGAAGAAACAAAGGCAAAGTTCAGGATGAAAAAGTAAATCCTATGGATGGGGGGCTTCCTGTTGGTGCCATCTCTGCTCACCAAGTCCAACAGTGTCCAGCTCCTGAAGGTTGACAGACATCTGCAAGGCCGCTGCCTGACATTGACAACTCCCACTAGACAGAGCTGGGCCCAACCGGGTGGAGGGAGGTCCCAGGAACGGATACTGCAACGCAACACAAACATTAGATAAGTACAATGGTTGCCTATGATATAAGAGCATGGCTTCTTGAGAACAAATCTCGATTAAAAATAAAACTAAAAATTTACCTGTATGCGTTTTTCTGCTAACTGAGCTGCTGTCTGTAGAGTTTGGTTGAGCTGTGAGAGCAAGCTACTGACGGTTGAGGTTTTATCTCCTACTCCATTCTCATTGGTCACCTCAGAGTTTTGTGTGGAAGGTGTGTGTCCGACTACAGCTATAGAGGCTAAAAGGCGGAGTGTTAGGGAACGTATCCTCAGCCACACTGACTCTTCCTCTAAAGACTGTCGCCGGTGCTCATCAGTTAACTGTCTGTGAAATAAACCAGAACACATTTTGATGTGGCACTGCCATTTATACATTTATAACATTACATTTATTAAAGCTTTATACATTTACATTATATTTTTGTTTTACCTGCAATGAAAAAAAGCTTTCCCAGATGAAATATGCAAGTTTTGTAAACACAAATTAAATGTTATAGTGTAATAGCGCATAGTACCGATCCTTAGGATCCCAACTGGTAAAAACAGTAAGGTCTCTGTTGTCCCTCATATTATCCCAGGGGATATCATCCTCCTCTGCAGATAAAGACATGGCCTTCACACTCTCCTCCAGGTTCAGCACACTTCAAAATACAAATGTACACAAAAAGAAAGAAAAGCATTAACTTAATTCCATCCCATAACATGGCTCTGTGAACATTCAATGTGGTTCAGGGTAGATTCTCACATGTCGGCCTCTAAGAACAGATCCAGCAGCATCCTCTCTGTGCGGACCTGGGCAAAGTGCAGCGATTGGTTCAACCTGTTCCTGAGAGCAATGAACTCTGGGATTTTCTCAAATGCTCCATACTTATATGCTTGGATGATATACTCTGAGGTCTGGTGGGGGGATAAGGAAGAGTATACAGGTTGGGCAAGGAAAAAGAAGAAAGAGAGAAGAAATGAGTCGAGGGATGCAGATGAATGGCCAAGGTAATATAAAGAGCGTGGGAACTCTATCTTTAAAAGCCTTGAATGCTGTGAACATTAAATCAGACTAAAAGGTGATATAGACTTACATCTTTCTGGTTAGAGTGGAAAAACCTGAGGGAGAAGTTACAGGCCTGGGAGGCTGCAGCGAACTGACCCAGTGACTCAGCAAATCGTGTTAAGAGAAACCTGAAAGTAAGAAATTAATTATTACACTTGTGAATATTATCCAGTATGGTCACATACAGGTCAGAGTTTTCCGAGTGTGTGCTCTTACCCTATGGTGTCGTGCTGTACATGCTTGGCATCCAGGCTGGAGTAAAGGTCCACTACAGGCTCAAAAGCTCCCAAGTGACAGTAAAGGAGCAGCAGAAGGAGCTTGAACTGGGCGTTGGAGGGACTGTGAGACAGACCCTCTAGGAGGAGACCCAAACACTGCCATACCATGTCCTCCTCACCTACAACACACAGCACAATGCATTTAGAGACACTACAGTTACAGACATGACCAGAGCTAGAATACAAGAAAAACACCCACCTGTTTCTTTCCATAGGTCAATGTATACATGAGCTGCCATGAGACAATACATATCAGAAAACTGCAGCTCCGTCTTCAGAGCATTCTTTCCTGTTGAAAGACAGAAACAAATCAGAACAAACTAAACTAGAAGTCACTACAAGACAACTAATAAGATAAACCATCAGAGCACTGACCCCACAACTTAACTCTGATTTGACATAATCACAAATGCTGTGAATATATTTTTTTATTCATTAACATTATTCCTACTACCTAAATGGATTAAATATAACAGCATGTCATATTTACAAGTATCTCACCACTTAAAGGGAGATGTATTGATTTCTAATCTGGATTCAAGAATGCTGGGGGCATATGTTCATCTCAACTACACATATGCCAAACACAAACTGTATAGCAAACAGGAAAGCTACAATAAATGGTTAACTTAGCAAACAGCACAAGCACTTGAATTAAAGTTTGTTATTCCTGTTTCAGGTGAAACCATAAAAAAAAGGATTTAAAAGCTGTAACACTGCTATAGCTGCCCTGAGGCAAATATGTGTTTAAGTCAACCGCAATCACATTTCCCTCCATGTTTTGTTTGTATTAGTGAGGATGCACTTAAAGCCTTAGTTAGTTAAAGGTTGGACAACGAGTTAAAGGTACAGAAATGCAGCAGTCAGGAAGAGATCAAACCATCAAATTCAAGACTGAGAAACTGTTTGTTGAAGGTTGGGGTTAAGTGTTAACATTTTCACACTGGAAAAGGTGACAGCATCAAAAACTCAAGTAAATACACAATATTTCCAGTTGCTATATTCATATATTCAGTTTTGGAGGATTTGTGAAGTAGTTTCAGTGATATTATGACAATGTTTTGGCTCTGTGTCTAAGAGTACAACACCATGTAGAATTACTAGTGCCTAGTCAGTTGTGTACAGCTTTGGTTACAGTTAAAACTGCTTAAGCACATGTGGGAACCTTTAGCTGACATATACCCAGGTTTCTTTTAAACTTGTAGATCAATACTTTAATGCAAGAGCGCATCTTTATGTCATAACAAATCAGCTTTACCCCTGTATAGACAGTTATGTTACACAACAAAATGTTCTCCCTTTGAGTCCAATGATTTTTTTAAGGTATTCCCACAGTCTCTTTATATCTATCCCAGCTACAAATTGTTGTAGAGTTAAAAGCCACAGTAAGTCAGGAAATAAAATACTTCCAGGAGAAAGCAGTTGTACATGTTTGGGATTTTGCTGCTTTTACTACAGTCAGTTTATTAAACACGCATTAGATTTTTAGTACATTGCCTAGGGTTACTGGTTCTAAATCGATACATTTTGGTAAATGTGCAATAGAATTGCCTTACCAAACTTCAGCCCGTGATGATAGTGAGCTTTAAGCTCTGTGATGAGCCGGAGTTTTCCATCCATGTCGAGACAGTGATGCAGTCCGAGTGCACGACTCAGCTGACACACACACAAATGCCTCTGCAGAGCTTTGGTATCGTCTGGAAAAGCAAATCCTTCCTCTCCCTGCTCCCCCAGTGGAACTGCTTCACTCAGACGATTAATAAACTATGAACGGTAGGAAAGAAATGCATTTACAGCCAAACTTTTCAGCAAACAAGCAGATATTCAACAACACTGCAATAAATATGTATTACCTGAACATGCTGTTCAGGAGAGAGCAGATGAAGGTATATTTTGAGGTCAGTGATGCAGCAGGGTTTGTCTCCAAACTTTCCAAAGAACTGCACCATTAGCTCTAAAGGCTCACCTGTTTACAGGCAAACCAACGTGTCACATACAAAATATGTAGCCATATATAGAAAACAAAACAGCAACTGTTCAGACACTCCAACTGTCTTACCTAGCATACTTTCTTCAGGACAGCCCCTCTCTCTTAGTCTGTGAATTAATTCAAGCCGAGCTAAATAGGGGCCTCTGAGTGCATGAGAGTCTTTGCTGTCCTCTCCCTTAATTCTGTCTTCTACAAACCTCACAACTTCAGTCACAGTGTGATGAACTGAGCCCTCAGAACAACTGGAAATGGGCAGAAACACAAACAGTTAAAAATAAATAAAAAACACTAGATCAGGCATAAGAAAAACATGTGGTCCTCTGGTTCTCTTACAGCCAATATGCACCAACACAATCATTTCAGCTGTGACTGACCTAGACCCCTCTACCCAGCAACAGGATTTCAGCACGCATCAGATATATTTGTTTTCACACTCCAACATGAATCCTTTAAAATAAAAAACACCCACTGTTGTCCCTCTTCGGGCGGGCTCCACGACTGATCCATTAGGTGGAAGAGAGAATCAAAGTACGCAGGGTAGAATTGCCAGTCATCGGGACTAAAAACAGAGAGACAAAATTTATTAACATTTCCTTAAAGTTCAAGTAATTGTTCATAAAGTACACATGCAGGAAGATAACATGAGCAATACAGGTGTAAACTTATACTCACTTTTTGAGGAGCAGCTTGTGGGCCAGGGCGTTGCACTCTGCCCAACGTTGTAGTCGCTGGTAGAGCATCATACATTTGTTTTCTCTGCTCTGCAGCTCACTGGTCAATTTCTCTGTGGGAACAAACATAAACAAAAAAAAGAGGTGGTGGTGGGGGGTGATGGTGGAGGAATTTAGATTTGCCTGATAAGAACCAGAAAACACATCCTGCTTCTAAAAACACACACATACCTCCAAGAGGGCCCCTGATAACTTCGAGAGCCTCCACACACTTTCCCAACCGCTCCAGGATCATAAAGTATAGCTGCACCTACAATTATAAACAAGACAAAATGTTCATGCCTTTTTTTCCCCAACTTAATATTTCTGTTTAAAATAGGGAAAATGTATCCACATATGGACATGGAATAAAACTGTGCAGCAACAGACTGAGAAATGCTTACTTTTGGCCTCTTAATTAAATTATATCTTCAACAGATCTACAGACACCAGCATACTCACCTCTGCTTCTGCTTCGATCTTCTCCTCCTTGACCATTTTTTCCACCATGCGTTCAGCCAGGGGCAGGAACATAGTTTGGGACAGCTTTTCATCCTGTGCCGAGATGGCCTAATTGACATAGCAAATGTCTGACTTTCAAGATAATACAAATATCTGAGGAATGTAACCATATTTTTCTGTACATGATCATACCTGCATCACTAGACTCATGACAGACCAGAAGTAGTAAGGATTTTTGGGGACGATTTTATACAAGGCCATTCCTGCCTGCAAAGTAGTAAAATGTAGAATTGTACTCTTTACATGAACAAATGTGTACTTATGCCACTGCTGATGTTTTAGTGTGTTTTCATGTTAATTTGCAAGTGTGGACATGAGTTTTCTCACCTGCTGCATCTTTTTGTATTCCCCTACACGAGCATATGCCATGAAGAGGTGAGAGTGATACTCCTCACTTAAGGGGACTTTCTTTACTGCAGCCTCATACAGCTTGGTAACCAACTCAGCTGTTAACAACAGGTACAACATTCATCATAAAAACTTTGTACTATAGATTATAACACTGTTTTAAGGTGTGCGTGCACATGTGTACTCACGACGATGCATCTCTCTGTACAGAATAGTCAGGGCCTGAAGTGAGTTGTCATCAGTGGGCTCTAGAGTGGCCACCTCCTGAGCCAAACTAAAAGCTTCATCCTGCTTTCCAGTCCTCTGAAGGCCAATAGCCTTTAACACCTGAAAGAGGAAGATGAATGAAAACCAAAGGTTACAGTCAGTTAAAGCCAAAGAGAAACACCAGAGAAAAAGTCACAACATACCAAACACAGATTCACATAGAAATGTAGAAAAAGTGGTTTAATAGGGTATGAAACCTTGCACCCCACTGTAGAAAAAGTAATTTAACAAACCTCAATTTCATGAACTACACATTTGACCGATGAAATCCAACTGTTTGTTCCAATTGATGTTTATAGTTATAGTATATCAGCCTTTCCACAGCTGGGTATTCACCATGGCCACACCAAAAGGCTCTGTACACTATTATGCACACCGTAGGTATGGACTGGAATCAACCATCTTGCAGCCATAGCCTTACTTGACCACCACAAAGACAACAATGCCATTAGCAAAATGTAGTTTAAACAAACCTCAAACTATTCCACAGTGGTCTGTCTCTGTTTGTCTGTCTGTCAATAAATCATTAAATAAATAAGGTTGCATGGAGCTTCTGGATCAACTTGCACTCCCTATTTTCTGTGGTGATCTCCAAGAATGGACTCACCCACTACTAATACTGATTGATGACAAATTTTCTTCTCAAAGACAGGTTGTTTTTTTTTTTAAATATATGTGTTATGTGGAGAAAACTGCCAGGCAGATTTACCACTTTTCCGCACTGGTGTGAGACAAATTTAAAGACTGCGTGGCACTTCTTTCTGCAAGTCAATAAGCATGTAGATATGTTTATGGTGTTGGTGGCAAAATGGTGAACTTGTAGTAACAGTTTGGGAACCACTGGCTCACAACTTTCAACAACCAAATGCATCTTTTTATATGCTGCGTTAAAGTGTGGCATGTCTGTGTAATTACTTCTAGGAAACATACTGTAAGTAAAATTGTACTGTGAAAATGTAGAAGCATGCAGTGATACTGTGAGGGTACATGCTGTAGGGAAGAAAATGAATTTACTGTAAGATATCCACACTTATCTTACAGTAAAATCTCCATATGATGCAGACTTATGCCGACAGAAAAACTTGCCATAGAAAGCAAATAAAACCCGATCGTTACAGTGGAGAACAGTTCATTAGTCACCCACCTTAGCACAATGCAGGTCCTTATGTTTCTTGAGCAGTTTATCTGCTTGCTGTATTGCCATTTTATTGTTGCCATTGTCAAGGTAATCTGTCATAAAGGGACAAAAAAAATATGTTAAATTGATTAGAATCAATAGTGTTACTCAAAATCAAAGCACCCAGCATCCTCTATGATTTGAAAGCAGCAAGCAACGGAGGCTTCTATTAAATCAACATGTGTTAAATGCTTAGTGAAGGTGAAGTATGTGTATACACACGCTAGCATGTACAAACAGAGACACCTCAGTTCAGCCTCTTCATGACAGCTGGGAACCAAAATTAACTGTGCCAGACAGCACACTGTGATTATGTCATGCGTCTATTCTCCTCCCTGTCTAAACTGTCAGAGAAAAAACTTAACAAAAGCCAGCAACCTGTGATTCCTTCATATTCGTTAGATCTGGAGTTGAAATGGAGCCAAAAGATGCCAAAAAGTACCAATGAAGCTAAGGTATTTGGGAAAAATACTAATAATGAGGGAGATCTTTCTCTTGTTAATCTACGTTTCTGAATAAAGCCAATGTACCAGGACACATATATAGTAAAGTAAATGCCACAAGTTTAAAATAAACGTCAAAATGATGAAACATTCTGGACAGCAACCAGGACAATATTAGCAAAGCTACCAGAATAACAGACCGTTAATCAAAATATTGAAATAAAACGTTGCTAATGTCTATGAAAATGTAATCGCCTATCATTTATTCCACGAAATAGCACAGTGATCAGTTTTTACTTGGAGAAACAAGTGGTCTGTGCACTGACAGCTGCATGCTAGTTGGTTAGCAAGCTAATCCTCGTACACTGAAGCTAGCTCAAAAGCATTGTCCTTATACTATTATGAATCTGTTAGCTGGAAGCTAGTCGTGTAACATTTAGCTAACTAACCCAACTATAAATTCAGGCTAGACCCGGTCAGGAAACCTCGATAACATTACACGCCAACCGGAGCTACTAAAACTCGCACACATAAGTAACTTTTATTTTTAACATGTACACAGCTGCAGTGTGCCCAGGGACTGGCTGGCTAGCTGACACATTAGCCGGCTAACTGTCAAATAGCGAACGTTAGCAAAGGAGAAGGCATTTCGACTTTGATAATAAGCCAAGCCGGACGACACAAATTCTCAAACTACATAACGTTTGACAGCCGTCGAGGATATGTAGGGGCTCAACAATGGAATGTACAGTGTCATTCAAAGAACCGTGACAGTCGTGTCCTGTCCCGTCTCTGTGGCAGACCGGGTAAGGTGCACTGTCATTGGGCGCTGCAGGCAGCACAGTCCGCGGCTGGAGCTGGAGGGGCCGCACCGCTGCCCTCTGACTCCACAACCTTTTACTTTCAACACATGCACCAGAACACACCACGACAATGTTCATTAAACCCTCAATCGCGCATTAATATGTGGCTGTCCATTGAGTGCTTACCATAAATGGGTCTGAGCCTCCTGTCGTTGGGATCTTGCACATGGCCTCTCGCCGCCATGGTGGAGTTTACCTGCTGGGGTAAATACTCACGCATGCGTACTCAGATCTGCCTCTGGGAGCGATTAAAGGATTTTTTTTTCAAACTCAAAGCTCTGTACGCGTATACGTACTGTTGTAGCCTACAGCAATTCAGCACTTTCACATTTGAGTTATTTATTTACGGAGAAAAATACGCACGCCGCACCTTATAACTGTAAACACTGTTCATGCCATTAGAAATAACACTATTTATGTGATACTTGTTAGTACTAACCCTGTGTACATGTTTTCATATCGATGAGACAAAAAGTACTTTTACTAGACAGTGCACAGGATGGTCATAACTGCATCAGATAAAACTGAAAATAGTTGTGAGTCAAGTGGGCCAGATAACTCAATATAAGACAAACTAAAACTGAGAACATGCATTATTTTCTATTTTTACCAAATGATGTTTTTCTTGGTGTAAATAAAGCAGCTGATAACCAGAAGCACACACCTTGGTACCATAGTTCTGTGTACCCTATAGACTATAACCACATCACAAAAAGAAATTATATTAACAACACACACGACAGGAGACAGCTCACAGAATTTATTTGTTCAAATTTATTAGATATTCTGTTATGTTCCATTGTCTAGACCTTCTGTCACAGCTTGAAAGCTGTGAAAAAGAAAAGATGAACTAATTGTATTACATTCACTACTAATTCCCCTGAATTTTGCCATATCAGAAAAGAGAAAAGTGAATACATTGTGAATCTTTGTCTTTCAAAAAATAAAACATAATAGTATAACAGTAGATTTTGCAAGTGTGTATTCATGACTAGAATAAAGAAAACAGTATTTTGGATTCCATCTGTTCCCTAAGCGTCCATCCCTCCCCTCACAGTCATACCCTGGCTGGCATCACTGGTAATGCTACAAAACTGTACATCACACAGCTAATTCTAGTCTACAGGGACACTTCAGGCATCATCGAACGCAGTCAGACTGTTCACTCCTCAGGAGTAATCTGAGGTCAAGCTGAAACTGGTCTGATGTTGACAAGAAGCCTCCCTGTAAAGGTTTCCCTTATTGTCTGATGCAGTTTGAGAGCTTCTCCAAAGCACTGATGTGCTGATCAAACAGAAATAACAATATCCAGAATAAAAGATAAAAGGAAGGAGAACAAGGAATAAAGGGATGATTGAGTATGCAGATCCAAATTAATCTGTTAGTATGAAGAATATGTCTTTTGTTTAATCTTTGTGTATAAGTGGTAGAATGGGTCCATGTCATGCTTGTACAGGTGTTAAACAGGCCTGTGTTCCTGCAGTTCAGACACCTGGCACACAGTTTTACACCTCTATCTCCTAAACTGTACAGCTGTACATTCATTAGCATGGATGAGGTACAGTTAAACTATGGCATGATCAACAACAAATGGACAGTACAACTTGTCACACTGTCATCAGACAGCAAACTGTCCACAGAGCTGACATTACCCGCTCTGACAATAACAGAACTTCATAAAAGTTACTTTTACCAGTACAGTATTGAATAATAGACCTGACAGCGCATAGTATCAGTCATTATTTGTATATACAACTTGTCCATTTCTATAATAGGCCTACAGAAAAGTACACTTACAACTCTCTTTAAACCTGTCAAATGTAAACCACACAAATAGGTTACATCAAAATCTAAGAATTTTGGAGACACTTGTTCTCATACCTGATCGAATAAACATCTTATAAGCAGCCCTATTACTGCACTAAGCTACCTCATGTTTGTACAAAACATCACAAAATATTTTACCTGCAGCCCAACTGGATCTGCAATTAAGCTAAAAGCAAAATAGAGAAAGCTAATTTGAGCAACCTGAAGTGGATGCAGCCAGAAGGTAGTGACGCGGGATAAAAACGCCATCTGTTTTCAGATCATCCCAAAACAATCTAACCATAAAAATAAGATTTGATTAACCGTTGCCAAACTCATTTCATCCTTAACTAGATATAGTCAAGAAATGATCAGACAGACCTCATTCTTTCTTGTAGTTAAGGTACATGAAATGCTTAAAAAAATCACTATACATGGCAAAAATAAAAAGAAACCTATACACCCAAAATGCTTGCCAATCCACAACTGCAATAAACATCGCAGATCTGCCTGGACCCGTTTGCTCTGTCAGTTGAGAGGGGAAAAGGTAGTTAAATAAGGATAAAAAAAAAAAAAAAACTACCTTAAATTCATGCACGCAGCAACGCACAATCTCTCATCCTCATTTGTTTTAGTAAAAAAAAAAGCTTTTGTGGGGGCTGTGAGAGCCCTCCAGTTAAAGCCCTAGCCAAAGAGAAAGGACATGCAGCAACAGCATGAGGCAAGTTCAACTGGCTGTTTATGGGAGTGGCAACACTCCGAGATAGTGAAAGCTGAACATTTTCCATCTCAGTCCTCAGAGTGACAGTCATCAAAGAGTGAAGGCAGTTGAGAACAAAAACAAGCACACAAATGCACACACTAACACACAGGTGTATTGTACAGACTCTCCAAGAGGGGGCTAACCCCCTCTCTAATCAACACAAACAATCCACTTGAGCAAAGCTGCATTGCAGCGACTACACACATGCAATGACAGTTAGTGAGGAGTTGCTGTTGTCCACATGCACTTGTGACAGAAGAACGGGCCAGTCTGCATGTCTAGAAGTGTGTGCATGTGTGAGGAAAAAGAATTATCTATCATGCATGAGCATTATATTTGCTTGGAACCTTTGTCAGGCATGATTTAGCCTCATTAAAACTATAAAGAAAAAAAAAAGACATCAGTATTTGCAACCAACTGCCAGACAGAGGGGAATGTGAGACAAGGGGGAGGAGATCTAGACAAAAATTTATCAGAACTAGAATACAGACTGAGGGGAGAGACGAGGATTAAAGTAGAGACAGTCAGTTATAATACATGAGAAGGTCAGGACACAATGGTCCCATATCTGCTAGTTATCTTATACCAATTTCTGTGGGAATCTGTATAACTAAAAACAACATTCTAATGAATAAAAGGCTTGACTTTCTGAGTCATGGTTTATACACCTGAATAAAAACAAAGCCCATTGTAATAATCAACTAACAATTACATATCAGGCAATTTACGTTCTGTGCAAAGAGTTTTTTTTTCTTTTTTTATGTATGCAAAACCATTTATTTTTTTAAATTTTTTTTTCTGAGTGAACGGGAGGCGTGTGATTGGGGTAGAATCTGTACAGTACTGGTAACCAATCTTTTCAAACCCCCCAATGAATCATGTGAGACAGGAAGAGAAGAGCAGGCGTCGGGGGCCACTTCCTCATCATTGGTGGACGTGTCTCTGATGACATCATCATGACAGGGTTTGGTTGATTTGCCTCATTGCTCGTGAGCAGCACTGGTGCCTCGAATCGGACCTTTTTTACGCAGCTAGGAAAGGGACAGAAAAGGAAGTGAGGTTTTAGGTTCAGTTTTAACATTTGCCTACAACAAAAGAACACAAATTTTATGAATTCCGGGACACCAAGATGAGCATGCTCATTCCAAAAGTCACAGAAGAGCAGAAGGAACAGAAACAACCAGGAAGAGCATGAGCAAGCTGTAAAGAATGTTAACATGCGAGTGTCAACAACCAATGAATTGATCAGAAGCAGGCAGGATGAGAATAACAGACAGCACAGAATATGGCCCTATTCTTTAAGATGTGGAGCCAACTTTTTACAGAACCTTACAGAAACCTATTGTTAGGATTTTTATAACCATAAAATGTAAAGTAAATGCAGTAAAATGCATTTCAATGACTTGTTTTGTTTAATTTCCAAATCATAAAGCAGAAAAATGCCACATTGGAATCAGTGTATTTTTTAAATGGTATATAGAAATTGTAAGGTTCTTTTATTATTTCAATTACATTTCTACAATAAAGAACATGCAAAATAATAGTCTGAAAAGTATATAAAATAATTCTTATCCATGTTGTTTGGGTACTTTAAGCAAAGACATCCAGCCCGTTATATACAGTGCCTATCATAAATTTTCATCCACTTGGATGTTTTACCCTTTTATTGCTTTCATAAATCAATCATGGTCAAGAAAATTTGGCCTTTTCACACAAAAAATATATTAGAAAAAACTCTTTAATGTCAAAGTGAAAACTGATTTCTACAAAGTAATTTCAATGAAACAAAAATATTATACAGAAAAATACTTGTTTGCATGATTATTCACCGCCTTCAAGTCAGTATTTAGTAGATGCACCTTTGGCTGCAGTCACAGCACTGAGTCTGTGTGGATAAGTCTCAGTCCGTCTTGCACATTCGCACACTGCAATTCTGCTCCATTCTTCTTTGCAGAACTGCTCAAGCTCTGTCAGATTGCGTGGGTATTGGGCATGAACAGTCCTTTTTAAGTTCAGCCACAAATTCTCTATAGGATTGAGGTCTGGCCCTTTGACTCGGTCACTCCAGAAACTTTACCTGGTTCTTTTTATACCATTCCTATGTAGTTTTTTGCAGTATGCTTCGGATCATTGTCTTATTGGAAAATAAATCTTCTCCCCCGTAGTAGCCGTAGTTCTCTTACAGACTGAATAAGATTGTCCCCCAGGATTTCGGTGTCTTTTGCAGCAATCATTTTGTCCTCTACCTTTACAAGCCTCCCAGGGACGGCTGCTGAGAAACATCTCCACAGCATGATGCTACCAGCACCAAGCTTCACAGTGGGGATGGTGTGTTTTTGGTGATGTGCATGTTGGTTTTCACCAAACATAATGTCTTGTCTGATGGCCAAAAAGCTAATTTTTGTCTCATCAGACCAAAGAACCTTCTACCACTTGACCATGGAGTCTTCCACATGCCTTTTAGCAAACTCTAGAGGAGATCTAATATGAATTTTCTTCTACAGTGGCTTTCTCATTGCCACTTGATGGCTGGTGAAGAACCCAGGTAGCAGTTGCTATATGCACAGTCTCTCCCATCTCAGCAGCTGAAGCTTGTAGACATAGAGGTCTTGGTGGCTTCTCTCACTAGTCTCCTACTTGCAAGGCCATTGAGTTTACAAGGACAGGCTCATCTAGGCAGATTCACACATGCCTTATTCCTTACATTTCTTGACTGATTTCACTGGACTCCTGGGGATGTTTAAGGCCTTGGAAACTTTTTTGCATCCATCCCCTGACTTGTACTTTTCAATAACCCTTTCCCTGAGCGGCTAGGAGTGTTCTTCTGCCTTTATAGTGTAATGGTAGCCTGGAATACTGATCAACCAGTATCTGGACCCTCCAGACAAATGTGTTTTATACCACATTCACTTGAGACACCCACATCACTCAGGTGATCCTCATTTCACTAATTGTGACACTACTGGCACCAATTGGATGGAGCTCTATTGAATTAGACCATTAAACTTAAAAGGGGGTGAATAATTATGCAAACAATTATTTTTCTTTATATAGTTTTGTTTCATTGACATTACTTTGAAGAAATCTGTTTTCACTTTGACATTAAAGACTTTTTTCCAATACATTTTTGAGTGAAATAAGCCAAATTTTATTGGCCATGAGTGACTTATGAAAGCAATAAAAGGGTAAAACATCCAAGGGGGTGAATACTTATGATAGGCACTGTAAGTGATGATTGTTTTTGCCTAATATCATCAAACAAAAACTTATTATCAGTGGCTCTTGTCATGTTAGATCTGGATCAGATAATCCACACCAGAAGAACAGGACCAATGAGATGAAGAAGTGGAAAATTGTAATGATAAAGAAGGCACAGGGCTGGTGAGATGGAAAACAAAGGTTACAGTTTCAAACACTGCCAAACTGTTAGAAACTGACTTCAGAGGTGAAAAGAATGAGAAGAAAAGGGTGGAGAACGATCCATGCAGCGCCACCACCTTCCCATTGTTGAGACTTACTCAGCCTGCCTCTAGTGTATGACCTACAGCAGCGGACCTCTACTCGTCTGTTGCAGAGGTGCCTCGCACATCTCCCTTCTGACGCATCTGATGTGAAATTCAGGAGTCAAAGAATTAAATGAAGCAGTTCAAGTTTGTTGAACGGTCTCCACTTGTCGAGTCAAAACAGTGACAACCATCACCGAAATCTGCTGTACTCTTGTGTCTCAGTGTGTAGTTGTGTATTTAGTGAGACAGTTACCTCCTCAAGCTCTTTCTGGGTCTCTTCTTCCATCCGCCTGATGTCCTCCATGGTCAAACCACACCATTTGTCAATCCAGCAAAACAGCTGACGGTGGAAGTTGGTGAAAATGCGCTTTTCTTGCTGTAGAAGGAAGGAAAACCTTTAACAACACTTAAAAGGAATCTATCTCTGAAAGAAAATGTTTTTCTTTTTAAATAGCTATATTCTTTTATTTTACTCCTGTCTGTCGCTTCTCCATTAATTAAACTAAGGCTTCCTCAACTTTTTTTTTTACATTCATGTGCAGGAATTTTCAGACCACTGAAATATTTCAACCCCAAGTCCATCCCATTGTGCAGATGCCGACCCACACATTACCCTGTGGATGAAGTTTTCCACTTTGGTCTGCAGACCCCACCATCTGAACTTGACAGTGACCAGTTTGTATGCACACATATATGGACAATCTGTCTTCAGCTCATTCTGCGAAAAAGGAAAAAATGTTCATTTTAAAAACAAAGGATAGACCATTGCAAATCAGAAGAACAACAGTAGAGTATCTGTGCTCTCTGTTAGTGTTACATACCTTCCAGTCAGGGCCTAGAGGTCCTCGGTCTGTCTTAGCGGAGTGGAAAAGAGCAGGATCTTCTTCTGGTTTATAATCCTGAAGAAGAACAGAGGGTAAGAATGCTACAAAACACACCAAATACACACATTTCTTTCTCTTTATTTTACATTTCTGAGTATTTCTGGACCTTTATCTAAGTGGATGGGAAAGAGAGTAAATGAGTCATATACAGTAACCAACCCAGGAACTTGCTACCTATATGCCCCCTAACCTTTTAGTTCTTAGGTGACCTCAACGTACAGATTTCTCTTGTTGAGTAAACAACACAATAAAAAGTTTTCTGCATGGTCATGTATTGAGGTTTTAAAGGTGGTATGCTGTCACTGAATCCACTTTCTCATAGAGCAGATTATTCTAGTCAGTGCTGAATCTCTCATACTGAAGATGCTTAGTCACACTCCAACATCCCAGCAATGTTCACACCCTTGTACTGGATCGCTGAAGAATTAGCAACAGCACCTCCAACCCAGGGTGGTGCTCACTATGCTGCTTCAATCCATCAGATCTGCTGGAAAACAGTGGTGCATACCTACAGCAGATGGACGTTCAGATTAGGCCTTAGCTTCAACGCTGATCCACTTAAGTAATTATTGTAGGAGAATAAGAAACACACCATGACCCCAAGGCAACTGTGACCCACCTGGATCAAAATGGCTTAATGCCTGCTTCTAGAGTTTAAACTAGTGTTAACATGATGGTTTAGGTCATGAGGTAAGAGGTGCCAATAACAGACTAATAAAAGGTTGTGAATACCAGGTTTTTGAATCAGTCCAATTTAAACAGACTTAATGGTCCCAACACCTTGGAAATACTTAACTGTCATTGGTGGAGAAGCTGTAGTTTTTCCTTGTGTTTTCTCAATAACATAGTGTTTCTTTCAACTTGACAGAAAAGGCATGTGGAAATGTCATATGTTACATGAAGAAATAGACAATGACTTAATGCTGCGTCAGTGACAGTAAAATAAGAGCAGCAGCTGCTGCCTTAGTGTCTCTGCAGCTGGTCCATTATTCACTACGATACAGGCAAGTTTTCAGTCACATTTGTAAAAAAAAAAAAAAAAAAAAAATTTATAATAATAATAAAGATCTGCACCAGCAGTGTTGATTTGTGCTCTATAAATAAAAATGTATTGTATTGGATTCACAGCAAATTTCAATGTAGTTATAGTTTCCTAACTAAAATGAGTTTTAGTCCTAGTTTAATCAGTAAAATTATGTTTTATATCTACGTTTAATTATTTTTCTTGTCTAGGACTGATAAGTGGTGGACAAAGGATGTATATGTGGACCTTAAGTGACCTTTACACCTTCAGTGTTGATGTGTAATTTGAATTAGTATGCTGATTATTGATTTCACAATTTTTAACAGATTAATTTACTGAGAAAAAAATGGAAAACATTTCAATTTCAGAGCGCGACCATTCTAGGATTACAGACGTTACATCGAGTATGTGAGAAAAAGAGCATCCCCATTACAA
>JAPTMW010000005.1:37623398-37635043 GCA_029822955.1 Ostorhinchus angustatus
CTCATGCTAAGTAAGTTAGTAGCTCTGTTCTGTGAGTTTACCTCCATGAAATTTGAGATGACTCATCAAAAAATATCGCTTCAAGGACAGACGTGGTTTACAAAGTGCTACATTAACACTGTACAGTTAATGAGATACGTAATGAGTGAAATCCTGTTTAATGTCCGGCCAGCAGATTCAGTTGTGTGCATCTACCCTCTGTTAGGCACAGATGAAATGATATCACCTGTCTAACGGTATGTATTAATTGTCAAGCGAAAGCAGGAAATTGGAAGGAAGTTCAATTCCATTGTATTATTTCAGTCAAATCTCCTTGTTTTTGGATCAGACTGAGGTTGAATCATGTTCTTACCACAAGCTGACCACTCCGTAGATTCAGAACTACGAAGATGCCACTTCCTCTAAACCAGACATGGTGTAGTAACTGTATTTATTTTGACTACTGTCTTCACAGCTACCAAAAGCAACTGTACCAAGACAAGTCTGAACTTTACAACCGTCTGTGTAGACATGGAATGGGGCAGTGGTGTGTATGGCCATTTATTTAAAGTGTTTATAGAGATCGACTCAGACCTTCTGTATAATGTCTCTTTTCATTGCTTCTTCCATGTGAGTGCTTGACTACCCAGTCTTCTGCTACAGCATGAAAGCACCAGTAACTCACCATACATCCTTAGACGCTGAATTGAAGGGATTTAGGAATGGCTATGATTAGGGATGCACGATACCGATACTAGTATCGGGTATCGGTCTGATACTGAGCACGTGTATGTCTACTCGTACTCGTAAAAGTGTTCCAATATAACTTGATGGCAGTGTGACGTTCACCTCATTGAGCAGCAGGTACACGGCTGAGGAGTACTGTCAGCTGGGTGGAGATTTTTCAAAATAAACGATGGTGACAAAAGTAACAATGACTGCAAGTTACCTTAAAGACACAGACGGATACGAGTGGAGTGAATGGTCCGTCCTCTGCGTACACTTCGTACATAAATTCTGTCTGTTTTCTGGGTGCTAGCGGACACATAGCCAGAGCGATATAAAGCTCAACATATTATCCGATAAGGCTCTGTGCGAACCCAGAAGAAAAAGCAGTCCCACTAGGAACCATGGAGGTAGCTGATCTTTTCAAAGAGCAACTATGTGAGTTAGTGAAAAACTTCTGACATATTTATGACAAATACCCTTATCAATATCAACATTAGCATCCACATTAGTATTACCTCCTCTGTTGTCACCATGTATGTTATTATTGACTTTCCTCTTCTTCTTCTCCAAAAACTTTACTCTCCATTGTATTTGGCAAGTATGGTTAATTAAGAGTGGTGCCCTCTGGTGGATTGATTGAGAAACGCTCATTCCAATGCATTAAATATCATTAGCAGCACTTTGTTACTGTCAGAATAATGACAATGACAATAAAGCACATTTTCAAAAGTAACTAAGAACTGTAATGGTATTATTGAGTACTCATATCAGTACACAGTATCTGCAAGTAACAAAATGTAAGTACTAGTACTCAGTCTGGAAAAAAGTGGTATTGGTGCATCCCTAGCAATGATATGAATTCATTCTAGGCATTACATGAATTCATTTTTGCCATGTCATTGGCACCTAACATATCTTTCTGGCTATATGTCAAATTGTTGAAAATTTTTTTTCAAGAATAACCCCTGGCTTTTTCTTGGGCCAGTACAACAATGGAACTGAAATAGTGCCATTAAAAACTCTCACCCCACCAGCCACTTCTTCTTTGCTTGCAATATCTATGGGAACCACCTCTACAGTACTCCACGTCTGCTCATCCAGGTCATGGACCTGGATCAATGAGAAAAGGAAAGATATTGGACGGCAGGACAGAGTGATTAGAGAGGAGATCATATGTGGCTGAAATTATAAAGCTGGGCACAAATCTTACATTTTCTATTGTTCCCATGTCGGGTTTGTGCCACGTCTCAATCTTTATCATGAAGTCATCCTTCATGTACTCATTCTGAAAAGCAGGAGAAAACACATTGGTTTCATAATGGGCATTAAATTTGTATTTCAGTTTATAAAGAAGCTCACTCTATTTCAAGCCATTACTCTGAATTATTACTAAACAGAATGAAGGCAGGTAATCTCAGCCAACAGAAACAGTTCAGAGAATGCCATGAATGGAGGGTTCTCGGGGATGTACTTAAATCCTACGGCTAAATCCAATAAACCAATCAGACATTTAAACTAAAACAACGCTGGTGAAGCTGCTCTACTTGGCTCTGGTATATTTTTAACATGAGCAGCAAAGTTAGCTGTGCAATATCAAGCACTGATTACGTATACTGACCCAGACCAGATATTTTATCATTCTTATCATTAATAGGTGACCAGTACACATAATGTATGTGCAATGTGTGTGTTGATATCGATAAATTGAAAACTTACCGTAACAACTGCAGAGGAAGGACAAAGAGAAAAACAGGAGATAAATATGTTAGGACAGTATAGTAACTTTAAAAATTTTTTTTAAATAAATTTGCAGACAACTGTTAAAAAGCTTTATGTGTAGAAAGTCCACTTAATGTCAACTAACACTGCGTAAAGCTAAAAAAAAGAATAATTCTAATCACAAAAATTCTACTCTTAGTAGCAGGTTATTAAATGTGGATTGCATTGTGTAAGAAAACTACAGTGAGTATTTATTTCTTGGTTATTTTGGCTCCTTAGCTGGAACTTACTGGTACGACAGTATGGGTAGGCGTTCCAAGCCTTTTCGTGAAAAACTAATGCTCCTTCTGGTGCAATCATCTTCACATACCCAGGGACTTTACTACAATGACAGAAAAAGAAAGTCAAATTTTTGGCAAAAATACAGGCATAAAAACATTTTGAAGTCTACAGTTCACCAACATTTAAACAAAAAGTGTTTTGTGATGTCTTGAATGTCAAGCACTGCAGCAAAGCAGCTTTTATCATCTGAGGGTTTTTACACCAAACTAATAGTCCTTTCTATTGTTATTACTAGAGTACTAAACTAAAACACATTTTGTTCATGTGCAGTTTAGATATCTAAAATAGTTAGGAAGCCTTTAATATGTTTGACAGAGTAAAAACAAACAAGTTTGAAGCAAAAAAAACCAAACAAACATAATGTGCTGTGCACTTTTAACACTCATTGGCCAAATATAGTGTAAGATTCTCTTGAAAGTTAATGCCCTATAATTTAGATTAGATAGTCTTTGTGTAAAACTTATTACATACATATTTACATGTGAAAGGACTCAAATAATGTAAATGCACAAGGTCATTTGACCTTGAAAAAGTAGGTCATGGTTACCTATTTTCAATAGGCTTCTGCTCTATGCCAAGATGCATCCACAGCATAAATTTGGTGCAGATATCTCAATGCATTCTTCAGATAATACGATTATGTTGTTGAATGGACAAATGACAAAATAATGACAATATCCCTCGGCCTTGGGGTAAAAAACATCTAATGAAGGAAAATATATATGATTATCTTCCTATTGTCCATTGAAAACACCCCAGGTATTACATGCTTGCTTACTTGGCTTACCTGTCTGGGGACTTTACTAGAGATAATGACAAAGCCATGCCAGCTTTGTGAAGTTGGACACTTTTCCATAGTGTCCACTTACTTCATCATTATACTTTGAGGCAGCAGATGTTCATCTTTCTCTCCATCAACATCTGCAAGCTTTTAATTACAAGCCCTCTGTGATTATTTCCTTTTAAGCTTTACCTCTCCATCAATTTGTCAGACCTGGGCCTTTTAATGTTTTTCTGGACGTTAGGCCTGATATAAATACATCTTCTGCTAGACAATAACTTGTCCGAGTGCTCCTTTGAAAACTGCAAACCTACCTCTTTAGATGGTAAATTTTATGTGTGTATTGTCCCTTCTCCCCATCCTTCTCATAGGGTTCATTCTTCAGCACCTCGATGCCTTCTCCTCCTCCTGTCTCATTCTTGCTGGCCTCAGCTACAGAGTACAGCTGCCCAACTTGATACTGGTACAAATGAGAAGAAAAGAAGATAGACTGTATATACAGCTATGGCAGTATAACCACTAATTCCACCCTTTAAGTAACTTGCTAGAAAGACTGAATGTAAGGGTAATGCAGAAGCAGTGCCATTAACAGCCACTAGATGTTGTAGACTGTTAAACATAATGCCAGTACATTTTAGACAAAGGGAAACTGTGTTATTAAAGTATTAAAATGAGGAATTCTGGGTGAATGTATGCCTCAGAGTATCAGATGCTAAAATTTGGTGTCTGACAATTAATCCTTTTCCTGGTCATTTGAAAACCAAGATGCTGTTGAGGTGTGAATGTCTTTTAACAGCCTGTGTTTGATGTCAAAAAAAGACACACCCATGTTTTCCACAATCTGGTAAAAACAACTCACAATAAACTCAATAGGTTTCCATGGTTTAGTGTTTCACAAGAGCAGAGACTTATGCCAACCCAAAGTTATGAGTTTCAGACTCCAGGAATATAGAGTACAATGTTTGACTTGATGAGGTTTTGCTGAGGAAGATGGGACATATGGGATGATAGCTTGAGCTTTTAATTATCTGCCATTGAAAGGCTTTCGTTGGCATATTACTGCAGATGTATATTATTAATTTAGTGCTGAAAAATAAAATATGTCTCCTAAATTCTCTCTGCTTTGTTTGGACTACACTGGGTTTTTTATCATGTGAAAAAGGCTTTGAACTAGGGCCAAAACATGATGTCAGTGGATGTCACAGCAGGGTGGAGAATGAAGTGAAGTCTCAATAAAAAGAATTTTCAGGGATAAATACATCATAATAAGCTAAGTCTGCACAAAATATATGACAGCTATTAAGAAATGGCACAAAGGCTTTAGTCTTAAAGGTTGTGTCCACAGACCTCTCTACAAACTACCGCTACCAGTCTGTCACACCAATAACAAGCCTTTCCAACAAAGGCTATTCTGTCTTAGCATGCGACCAAACCTAAAGCACGAGTGGATGAGCAAAATGGCTTCAATTTGCCAAGAAAAGGAGATAAATACAGACCTACAACTATGACAGTCCCCATAAAACATGATTCTCATTTACTGTGTATGCAAAAGAGGTTAAGGAAGCAACAATACCCACCTCTTCCACAGAGACCGGCAACACTACACGGCTGAAAGAAGGGAAAACAAGGGAAAGGTGGGGCAGGAAATGGAGAGAGAGAAACAAATAAGTTATTTGAAAGTGAAACATATCAGCATCTCATTACCATACGAACATTGCGACAGCTCCAAAACACTTTGGCCTGCCAGTTGTTAATGACATGACTTTTACATTAATTCATTAAAATGTTATTATTTAGTATTCATTGAAACTCCTTACTGCAAGTGTGCACAAATTATACTTGTATTAATATTACAACGAATGCTTAACATCACAATCTGTGAATGCAATATGGATCGAATGAATCAACAAATGCTCAGATAAAAGAGACACCAAAATGTGAGAAATCTCTTCATTCACTTGTAAGTAGTAAGCGCTAAGTAAGTGGCAAAAAAATCTCCCAGTCTGAATGATAATATGTAGTTAATCTGTAAAAAAAAAATCATTTTGGAGAAGCATCCCAACAAAAGGGCAGTATGGATGAAAAAACAAACAAACAAATGGTGAATATTGAGAACAATGAACAAAATAGACAGAGATTTGATTTAGCAGCATACAACATTACAAGTCGAATACTTAAGGAATAACAACAGATCATCCGAGGTAATGGCCACAGTGTAATTAGGGTATCTGCAAAATTTGGGGAGAAATGTTAACCAAGAATTACGTCTCAGATTATTGAATATTTGATTTGATTTTCTGTCTAATGAGACACTGACAGTGATTAATTGTTCTTTTTTAAGGCATTAACATGCTTTAACCAATCAAACCAAGTAAATAAATGATATTAATGCCAAAATATGCAATGAAATTAGTGTTAATAGTACAGCACACTGCCGTCAACCATACACAAACCCCACTGTAACCAGCACGTAAATACACATAGTCTATATAAAGGATATTACAGATTAATTAAGGAATGAGGGAATTCTCTAAACAGACACAATGTAAAAGGGACTTCCTTGCCTCAAGCTTCCTGCCCTCTTCTCAGAATTCATCTGAATCCATTGCTAAGATTGGCCAAAGCAACACCCCACCCTTAACCTAAACATAAAGTGATCGATGCAGTCTACTGTGGACAGTCCACAGTCTATGCACTTACACACTCAATCCAGTCTACAAAATCACAAAACCAAACAAAATAAAGACCACTTAAAAGCTGTAATTAACAACACACAGCTCCCATAGTATAATATGCTGTTTTTGTTTAAACACAGCAGTCTAACTTTTTAAAGAATGAAAGCAATGATATTTATATATGCTAGTAGTATAGATGTCATGCCAAAAGAAAAAAGGATGAAAGGCTGCACTTCCACCTAAATGACATACATAACCTTAAATTTTTATTAATAACAAAAGATGTGCACTATAAATGGAACACACAGCTATAGTTTTTGTATGAGACAAATCGTAAAATATAGCTTATGATTAATTATACTGTCAAAGACAAAGCCAGATGTTGGCACGCATGAACCCAGAAAAGCAATGTTATACAAACTAAGTGTAATGTTTCTACTTTTGGCTCAACATCGCTGTGGATCCATTGTAACAGAGAATTTAATATGTTTGCTCTGGCAAGATGTACTTGAGCATCATCTCCTGCTTTAGATTTTGTCAGGTACAATGTCTTTGTTGCTGTAAAAGGCAGAGAGTTTACACTCAAAGTCTCCACAGCTGATAGTTTCCTTGACTGCTATCAGATGGGTATTTCAACTGTTCAGTTATTTTGCAAAGATGCTGTAATCCCAAAGTATTGAAGCATCATCAAATTGACAGTTCCAACAAAAAGTAAAGAATTATCAATCTAAACCATGTGTTTTTCTTCGGTAGGTAAATTAAACTATGTCCATGATACATTTTATAGAAACAATGGCAACAATATAAATCCAGTCAAAAGTGAGGAAGTTAATGATTAGTCAGTGATTGATTTATTACCAGTGAGAAACTGCTATGTCAATTTCAGGGAAAATAAACATTTTAAGTTCCTACAGCTTTTTTTTAAGTAAAAAAATAGTCAATGACATGAAATTACTAACAATCTGAATCCTTAGTGTTTAGTATCACATTTTCATTTTGTTTAAATTAGACATGTTCAGTTTGTGACACAGTTCCTATGAGATCAGAGACAGAGGATTTATGTCAGAAAAATATTAGACTAAACAGTACCGTGTCAGGTATTAATGACAAACTGAAGTTAACCTATGCAACTTGACCTGCAGTTATGCAAGCCTTGTTATATGTGCCCAGGCAAACATCTGCAGCACAGGTACAATGATGCCCGATCACTGAGGAGCACATCAGCATTTACAAGTTTCAATAATGAGCAGATAAACACAGGTAGAAAAAAAGACAGATTGTTATTTGGTGAATCAGATGTTAATCAGGCTTGCATGCATTAGCCAAGCAGATTAAGAGTGAGACATAACTATTTACAATTTATTTTATGTCCAGAAATGGTTTAAGATTATATTTAAATGGTCACAGGTACACCTCTCTTACCAAAGTTTTACAAACTAACAAGGATAAAATTCACTATCAAGATTCATGTAGAGCTGATATAAGAATCCTCATCTTCCAAACAGCATTGTTTGTTGCAGGTTTGTTACTGAATTTTGTGTTAGCCAGCAAAAGAAAGAAATTTTTGAAAACACAAGTGAATACAACACCATGGTGATATAATAGAATTAATTTAGTTATCAACTCATATACTGTTGCCACAATGCAAATAATATTAGGCTGTAAGACAGCTGAGACTTCTGTAGATAATGCTCCAAATTGAACAGATACATTAAATGTGTGCTTTTTTTATTTACCAGGTTATCATTTGTGTATAACAATTATAGCCATCTATAATTACAGCTGTGTTATTGATGGATAACTTTAAATAATCCAATCATGTTGTGAATTTGTAGAACCTGAAAATAAGAAAAAACTGATTGGAGAGTCGGTAGATTATAGATTACACTTTGAATAAGATATAAGAGATATATTGTTACAGTTACCTGACACATTAAACGTGGCTTTGAAATGTGTGCTCCTGTCAATTACAGTACATCTGGTCTCAATAAGAAGACGTACTACTTTTATTTCTTTAATTATAGTTCGCTTCAGGCAAAATAAGTTTGAAAGTGGGGTAAAGGTTTTTGCTTAGCAGGAATTTCCAGCTGTGATTTGAGGTAGCTGAGCAGTGAGGGGAGTTAACCCAAGCTAACAACAGGTACCGTTAGTATGAAGCTGACACGGGTTGGTTTTATCAGAAAAGATAGCTCGGCTCATGAAAACATAAGAAAGGAAAACCCCAAAGATTCAGTTTTATTCTATTACTCTGTTATTACCGGCAACGCTAGCATTAACCGCCCAGTTCAAGGGCTACAGTAAGTATTCATCATGCTAGCGCCAACAAAGTAAAAGCAAAGTAGTTGGTCCTTCCATAACCTCAAGCTAGCTTGAAGGGTAGAGCTGATTGGTTATACAGGCCACTATTACAGAATAATTCATCAACTTTGTTGTAGCTATTATGAATGTTAACGTGACGTTGCGCAAATACTGAAGATCAAGTGTCAGTGAATGTTAAATGTGTAGATTAGGGGTGTACTCCCGTTGCTACAAACTGCAATGCTAGCAGTTAGCCGGCTGCTACCGCTAACTTAGCCAGCTAGCGTTAATGGTAAATCCGTAGAAGGAACCTTAATCTGTCACTCACGGGACTAAAGCTTAACATTACGGCACTTTAGACAAATAACAGGCTGCTGGATGGCTAGCTGTAATTCTGTTAATAATATATCCAAACATCAGACCCGATTTAACCCACTGAATGTGCAGATGGTGTGTGTAAACAGTGCATCGCCTTTCTCTAACTCGTTTTCATTAAGAAGCTAATTACCGTTAGCTTGAACTAGCAACGCCTAAAAAAGACCGGTGTGTCCCGTTATCCACGTCCTGATCCACCCTGGTCAAAGCTATCTTTTTACGAGCTATCGGACATCAAGACCCAGTGAACGGCAGCAAGAAACAAAACACACACGTTTATTCTTCAGTAATAAGCCCCTTGACAGATTAAAATACACATATAACTGCGCAAAATACATTTTAAAATAACACTTCAGACTCACTATTCCTTGATGAGCACCATCTTCGTCACCCGGGCTGCGGCTGCGCACTGGAGTCGTCACCACAGAATTATCAACAAGTTTGTTCCGCCCTCCGGAAAAAATGTGATTGGCTGCAAACACCACACCATTCCTATGTACAGTATTTTATATACCTCACATGCGTTAACCCTTGCGTCTTAACCGTTGTAGGATACAAACTATCTACGGTAAAATGGTCACTGTCTGATAGAACAGAACAGAATTGAATATATAAATTACAAGTAAAATACAGTACTGTCTTTTGAGTTTGAACAAAGTCAGTATCATGAGGCACCAAAATAATACTAAAAAACGAATAAATAATTAAAATACAAAAATACAAAAGTATTAACTTAAAAAATGTATAAATATACATTACTAAATTCTGCTCAAATTATGAAATGTAAGGTAACATTTTATTAACTTTCTGAGAGTTTAGATACATCTCTAAACAGTCTGGCATGCCTGCAGAGTTGAATAGCAGAAATTTACTGAAACATCAACATAAAAGCAGGAGGTTCAGCCATATTAAAGAAGAAATATCTGAGGATTTTTTCATTGGTCTTTCTTGGTTTAATTGTTTTTATAAAATGTGTAACAATGACTGGAAAACACAGTATACTTTACAAAATAAATGACAACAATAAGCCTTGATAATGACATTTAACAATAATTATTACTCAATAAATCAAAATCCATTTAAGGTCAGCTTACACAAATATAGCGAGCGTTTTAGTTCGACATAAAAATGTTCTCCTCCTCATTGTACTGGTAACAGGCATTCAGTCTGCAAGTCAAAATTTATTTTCAGTGTACATGGAGCCATTGAGACACATGCTCTCTTGTCAGTCAGGGAAACACAATTAAAGCTAGAAATAAACATTATTCTTACTGTACAGCAGAGTCATTTTGTCCTTCCAGCTCTCTCCATAAGAAGGCACAATCATCACATTCATAACATGAATGCTTTGTCCCTTCACTAAAAAGTAATGACATAAAATCTCTCAGTGTCACACTTTACTTTTTTCCTTTTCTTCAGCAGGTATTGCTAGAATCTGGTTGTATTTTGTCAACAAACAGACAACTTTTCTCATACACCAAAAACAAAACATAAATTTGGCCAACTGACTCTGCGAACAGTATGGCAAATAGTAAATCAAACTTAACATTTAGAAGATGGAAAGAAATGACCTGGTGAAACAAACTTGTAACCATTCCCAGAAGGAAGTTTGAGGCCTCCTTTATTGTTTGTAGGGAGATTAGAGGATGGGGGTGGAGGTGGTTTAGCCTCCAGTTTTTGGTGACCATTAGGTCTGCCATCAGGGTTGTGATCCTCAGGTCTCTCTCCATGTTTGTGGACAGACTCATGTCTAGGTGAGAGATTGAGCAAACCCAAAACGTCCTTCTGAACTGTACTCATTTTCTTATTCCCACCTTGGAGCAAACTGGCTGGACAGCGCACCTCGTGTTTCTGGGCTGCACTGGCCCAAAAGGTTTTCAAGTTGTGGATTGCCTGGACTTTATTATCCTGTTTGGACTGGTTCAGTTCGGGGGTGTTTGCAGGGCTAGAAGAGGCCGAAACAGAGCCTGTGGATGAGTAAGAAAGAGCTGGAGAGGGGGCACTTCCAGCAGGAGAGGGGTTTCTGCAGACAGGAGAGATGGAGAGGTTACTAGAGGAGCGGGAAGGTGAGATGTGGGGCGTATATGCTGAGGTAGGGTATTTTAGTTTGACTTGAGCCTGTGCATGCACATCTGGGGAAACTGTCTTCTCTTTTCCAGAGAGAGTTTGGGAAGGAGATGAATGAGCTGGACTGCCTGAACTGATTTTCTGCAGTGATGAGGAGCGAGATGGCGGTCTGGGTCGAGTTGGAGGAGGTGTTGAAACAGAAGTGGAGTGGGGCGAGAGATGACTAGAGAGGGAAAGAGGAGAGGAGCAGGCCTTTAAACTAGCTCTGCTTGGGGGTCTGCTAAATGCACTGGTCTCAGAGGGCTGAAACCCTCGTGGTCCTCCAGTGGGACTCAGAGTTGGGGTGGTGGGCGTAGAGAGAGACGGCTGTCTGCTACCTGAATCTTCTTTTCCCTCAGACCCCCTCACTGTCTTCCCTCTGGTGTTTGCTTTTTGAAGATTCTCCACAGCTTGCATGTGGCTTTGGGTCTCCTCCAGAATCTTCTGGGCCAGTTCCTGGGGGTCAAGGTGTCCTGCAGGGCCTGGCCTCTCCTCCTGGGACTTCACTGTGCTGTCTGTCTCTGTACTGGACTGGTCTGACTCAGAACTGCTCACCTTCCCTTTCCCAGTTCTCTGAGGAGATGGACTGCAAAATATAAATACAAACAAAAGTCTTATTAAAATGTGTCAAATAATAAAGA
>JAPTMW010000005.1:37690734-37701536 GCA_029822955.1 Ostorhinchus angustatus
TCCTCTCCATGATATTCATTGATATAGAAAATATGGAATTTCTAAACCCAATATTTTTCAAGTTATCGCGTTAACACGAAGGATATCCAGCAGTGGTGGATCCAGTGGCAGCGGTCGGACCAAAAACACAATATCCCCGAAACTCCATTCGGGGATATACTTACCCTGTTTTACATCAATAACGTATTACAAACATGATTTGAACACAAGTCAGCATCATGAAATCTACATAAAAAGTTGTGAATTACCTTTAGGAAAACTGAACTGGATATGAAATGTCAGTTTGGCTGAAGTCGCATTCATTAACAGAGTCACCAAGGGTAGATGGGAGTGTTTTGGCTTCACATTTGGAGAGCCTATCACAGTGTTCATCTTTACTGTCTATGGTACTCAACATATAGACCAGTTTATGGTTTTGCTGTTCTGATGCTGTTGTTACCACTCATAAGGTACTGTTGCTCTGTAACATCCAGTGAATTAAATATCAGCTCTTTGCTCTAAATCTCAATGGTCCCATGCAACAGATGTTTCTTTCAGCCTTTGTGAATGTCTAATTACTCTCTAATTTTCAAATCTATTCAGTAATTAGAGGACAAGGTTTTGGAAATGACAAAAAGGAAAGATATATTTATTGTCATGATGCGTCAGTCTCACACTCCAGACAGACAGTGAGTTAACGCGTCTGCAGATGGGAGTCTTGCCTCAGTAGCTGCAGCTACAGGTGCTACTGGGATTTAACTGGAAGAACATAGCCTTACTTCCGAAAATGAATACTGATGAGTCTAATCAAAGTCTGATCTACCTAACGCACCATCAGCCACTTCCTATTTTCAATTTCTACTTCTCTTTCTGTTTCATTTGACATACATGTTTTATTTATTTTCTATATTTCACTTTCAATCATGTTTCTCTTTAGTCATATTTCGCCCTTTTTCACATCAAACATGTATCCTTTGCTTTGTGGAGTCTGAATCAGACGAGGCATCTTTTTTTAACATTATTCATAGACAAATCCCAGAAGATGGTCACTAAATAAAAGAATAAAAGAAAAGTAGAAGCTTGACAGTTTCTCTTGGCCTTTCTCTCACTCTCCTCTGACAAGCCAAAGACAAGGTTTTAGTTTTGTAGCCCTTTGTTTGAAAGTATCTGTTTGCTCTTTTATGCCTCCATAATTTGTTGCTGTGTGAAGAATAAAGGACACAAAAACAGGTGAATGATGCAAACACGGACAGACAGGACTGGCATAGTCTAGTCTCTGATGAGCCTACCTCTGAGGGGTGATTTCATGGCAGCCTCCACCATGCCAACCAGCAGCTGGAGACTCTTGGGGTCCTGGGCGAGGCCAGAGGCGAATGCGGCCAGGGCGTCTGCATGGCGACCCAGGTACTGAAGGGCAACCCCCTGGCGAAAGTAGGCCTGGAGAGGGAAAACACAGAACAAGTCACGGACCTAATTGAAGACTGAGTTCAGGCACTTTTCTTTTTTGCAAAAACCACATTGTGATAAATGCTGTAACGTGCTGTGTATTTGTATTTGACAAAAACAGTGCTTCTTAACCCTTAGGAGTCCGTAATATAAATGTCAGTTTTTGCCACACCTGCTTATAATCACTTTTTTAAGAACTTCATGTAACCTAATACCCTATGTGTTGTATATCAAAAAGGGCAGAACATTCTCAGCTATCAGTAGAATACAGACTCATCTGTACTGGAGCACTGGAATAAAATGTTGGGCCCTGAAGCTGAAAAATTAGGATTCCAATTTTGGGGAAAAAAAAACGCAAAACAAAAAAGGAAATTACTTGTGAAAAGATAACTTTACTATGTGTAAAAGGAAGTTTGGAGATAACAGATGGATTTAGCCATTTGTTTTGCTCACAAAAGTAGTTTAACACGTGACAAATAGCCAAATAAATAGACAAATACTGAATAAAATATAAAAAATGTAAAAAAAAAAAAAAAAAAAAAAAAAACATGTTTTTTGAGTGAAATTGTGTTTTCCTTTGACTTTTTTTTTATTTTATTTTTTTTACTTTTTTTACCCAATGGAGAAACAAAGAAGGGGGAGCATGCTGCATTCAGGGACTTCTGTAAATCTCAAAACTCACTGCAGATAAAACACACATCTTCTACACAACAATGTGATCAGTGGATATACACATTTTATTTCTATGCATGTTGTTTTTGGTGGAGATATGTGTATAGAAATGCAGTTCCTGATTTCTTGGGGTTAATCAATAGAAACACAAGACACTAGAAACATAGGAAGGTACAGTCTCCTCTTATGGCTCCTCTTGTTATTCCAGAGCTGGATCTTTGTGAAACAAAGGCCTGAAGACAAAGATTCACTACCTACTATATTTGTTAACACACCAGCACTGAACATAAAATTAGGCCGAGGCAGATACTTCAACTAAAAGGTTTTTCAGCCTCAACCAAAGGAGCCTGACCCACAGAAATGAATCTATTGGAATAAAACTACCATTGGCCAGCAACTTCAGTGAGCATTATCTTTCCAGTTTCACACTTCTCTGAGCCAACAACTACATAGAAAAATCTCACACTTTGAAGTTCTGGGTCATGCAGCTGTGTTTTTTTTTTTTGGTGTTGTTCATTTTTTCATCTTCAATGTGTGCAAATGTCCCATCAAAACCAGTCCTCCCACCTCCAAAAACACTTAGCAAAGGCACAGTCACTGTGTCCTGGTTCACAGAAACAAAAAATAAAAAAAATTCCAGAATAACAATGTATTCAGCCAGCCATTTCCTGACACCAAGTATGGAGATATTATGTCTACAAAAACGAGTGATAGATCAACCATTTTGATAGCACTTTGCTCAACATTATCTAATTTAACTGGCACAAATCTGTAATCATGGGAAAAACACAAGGTGTCATTATCATCTGTATTAAACATTCTCAAAAACTTCTGCGTTAAAGTATCTTGTTAAGGTGCATTAGTGTCCCAGAGGCGTTCACTGATATGAGCATGACTGAAATAATTAAAAGTCTATTGTGCTTGAATGGAAGCCCAAATCTGCAGAGCACTGATACAGCATGTACATGTCATTTATACACACTTCTCTTCCTCATACTCACACAAATACACTTCATTAGGAGCCCTTGTGCATTTCACAGCAAGATTAGAGACAATGAATCATGACATGAAATTCATGAGGAGGATCGAGCAGAAGACACACATGCATACCACAAACACAACCCACTTCTTCTCTCACCACTGACCGGACTGTAACTTAATTGTCTTGTCTACCTCTCTCTTTGCCGTCATTCTTCTCCTTTTTCTATCTCATTTATCATCCTGCCCTCCCTCCTCCCATTTAAGCATAATCTGTCATGACAGTGAATGAATGGAGACGAAGAGAAGAGGAATTAGATTACATGGCAGCTCCTGTCCTGCCTGCCACTTTCTGCTCCAGCACTATCTTTGTCCTGTCCTCGTCTTCAGACAGCTTCATTGAAATAAATGGAACCAGGGGTCATGTTTAATTTAATGCATTAAGCCTTTGGTTCTCATGTGTTGATGTTGGTGCACGCCGCGAACAGGGCATAGTGTCAAGGCGCTTTCGATTAACGCAAAGTGGGATAAATGGTTCGTAATCATGGTCTGGAGCCGTATTCTTTAAACACAGACAGTCGCTACAAACAAATCCTAAAATAAGTCAAAGCTGCGAGCCAAAAGCGGCTCAAATTCATGACAGCGGCTCTGTTTAAGGTCTCGACACTGATGCCAAGCGTCCATGCTGAGGAGAGAGAGACAGTAGCCTGGCCTTTGACCCTTATCCAGGCTGGAGAGGAGATGAGCAGACCTGGACTAGGATGCAGAGCTGGGGTGACATATGGGCACCCCACCTGTCCCCCTACTTCTACTTAGCACTCTCCTCAAATCTGCCATTATCACGCTGACTTGGCATGAATGGAATGGCAGTTATCGCCGCAACATTCACTTTTTATTTTCCTTTTCAACAGTACATAGTTATGAAAAAAAAAAAATCGAATTACGCATAATGAAAGAGCATTAACAAAGGTAAGATTTTAATACAAAAACACTACAGGATCTGAGGGGTAAATCTGATAATAAACCGGATGATATGTTTTTCCATTGTAAAAAATATGACAGACATATTTTGAAGGGTTTCTTAATGAACATCACAACTCTTTTCCTGTTTCTGCAGTTGTAATCTCCTTAGAAACGGAATTATGTGGCAACTACATGTCAGTTTTTTAGATGCAGAGATAAAATGCTGTAAACATCACAGATATTCACGCCCAATTAAGTCCAAATGATTATAAAGCTACAGTTTTATTGTAGTGCATTCTGACATCAATCCAATAATGTTTTTTTTTTTTTTTTTATCAGCTGTTAGAAAGGCTGATAAGACTTCAAGGTTGTCTAAGAGAAGACAAATTAAATCATTTATGTTTCTTCAGATGAAAGAAAAAATGTAAGAATGACACTCGCAATTAAACCAGTTTTGAAATTTAGCTGATTTTATACTAACTGTGGTTTTGTAGGTTAAATCACTGTCAGAACAAAAGAAATTCAGATATTAGTTTCTTAGCATATGAATGAACTCTGGAGCTTGACTGGTGAAATGTAATAGTTATGGATAAGTTCATAATAACTGTGTTCTGGATAAGAGGCAAAGACTTCAGCCCAAAATAAAGCAACTTCAACTTGGGATTGGCTCCAAAAACCCCTGGCGCAAATAGACATTATTAAAATACTAGTCACAGTTTTGATTTATTTAATAAAACACACTTATCCCTGACAGACAGCTCCACTGTAGCTGCTGTTAATAGTACTGTAAAATGTATTTGTTATGTAATACTTATGGAGTTTACTGAGCCATTAAGCTAGTAGCGTTTAGCATTAGCTCACCTCTGACCTGGTTGGCTTTTGTAACGCCACCTCCTTTTCCCCCAAATATGGTCATTTCTCAGAAAACACTAACTTGACGACAGCTTAATCCCAAACTACTGGCTTCAAAACAGCAGTTCAAAAACCAAAGGGTAACACCGCTAATATCTACTAAAGATTAAAGGTGACAGAGTCTTTCCTGTAGCAGGTCTGAGGTTCTGGAACACTCTACTCCAACAGCTTCCATCTGCAGGGTCCACTGAGCACTTAAATGTCTTTTAAAGGCACGCTTTTTCGCGCTGGCTTTTAATACAAGTGTGGGACTTTTATTCATTTGATCTACCAGCTCTAGATGTTTTTATCCTACTCTTCCAATTATTTTGTCTGTTTTCATCAGTTTTATTACCCCACCCCCCAAAGGGAGAGGCAAGGGTACTGTTTTTGGTCGATTTGTATGTTTGTCAGCAACTTTATGCAAAAACCACATGACCAATTTCCATGACATTTTCAGGAAAGGTGTGAGGTGGTCTAGAATAGATTCCATTAAATTTTGGTGAATGTAGGTCAAAGGTCAAGGTCACCAAAAATGTGTTTTCGCAATGATAAGAGATAGGGCAAATCAGGTAAAATGTTTGAAAGGGGCAGGGTTTGTTGTGCCTGGCACCACTTGTTATATTTTTATTCATATTTTTTACTATTTTACCATATTTCGTCACCTTAAACCTACTTCTTGACCTTCTACTATTTATATAAAGTCTGGGGTTTGGGATTTTTGAGGGGACGGGTCAGAAAACATGGCTCAGTGACACACAAAATTAGCATGACCCCATCAAAACACTACATTTGTAGATGAAAAAGCAATCGGTTCCCCTTTTTAGGTATGTTAGTCTGCTTTAAAGATTACATTTTCAACTGAGAGGAACTAGTCTGATTCTCTCGTAGGTTGGTGTCTTCTGTTTTGGATTTGCATTCCGTCTCTGGTGGCTCATAAATGCCTGTCTGTACAAGTTCAATAAACCTGCAACACAAAGTCGCTAGCAGCTAGACAACTGTTCAGGTCGCAGTGGTATTTGACACTGGAGAGACGCTGCACCTGTCCTCATGACTGGGTGTTGTTTCAGCTCCTGGTGTTTCAGCGCAGACAAAACTGCATATTTTTTCACTATTTTGAATTCTAAGTTTATCATTCTTTTAGTCTGTGAAGCAGCTGAGCAACAACACACATTTATTACTCTTTTACGCAGACCTTAAATATCAGAATTTCTGAGAAACCAGAATGGAACAACAGAGTGAAAAAGTAATGATTACAAGGGAAACTAATAGGCCTTTAGAAAAGAGATGCCCTATTGTCTGCTAAAACAGACACATTTTTCATTTACTTCAGGTCTGCTGATTGGAGAAACATGATTTCAGTCTGTGATTATATTGGGGAAAAAGTCATAAGGGGGTCATTATCTCTGCGTGACTGCCAGTGAGTAAGCGAATAGCACAATAGGTAAGCCCCTCTCAATCTGAACGTAGATGTGTGCAGGTGTGCAGGGTGTGTGTTTGTGCGTTGTGTATTATAGCTTTTACCCCATCTAGGGTGTAAACATGCCAGAGCGAGACAGAAAGTGACAGCAGGAAGAGTCTGCCTCCACCACCACCTCCAGCCTCCAGCTCACACACATCCTGTCTATTAGCTCAGTCTGGCTACGCTGCCTGCGAAGCACATACAGGGGGTACAGTCCAGACAGTCTGACAGACACACACACACACACACACACACACACATGCACCCCATCCCTACCTCTCAAACACACATAAACACACACGCTGTCTCGTTTTTTGTCTGTCTCTCAGCAGTGTTCTGGAGCATCTCAGAAAAATCTTGTCAGATTAGAGAGCCTCTTCACAAAATGCTGCAGTTGTGTCTGGCTTGTCTGGTTTGCAGGTATTTCACACTGATTCCCAACTGAGCACTTAGACAGGCTCTTCAACGCTCGCTGACAGGTCTGTCAGTTTAAGTGAAGTGATCAATAAGAGGGACAAAGCTTATCTTGGCTCTATGTGCATGTGTGTTTGCACCTTCGCTACATATATTTGAGTACATTCATTTTGTGTCTCCTTCCTACATTCATATATGTGAGCTCTGAGGCTACACTTAAAGAGAAAAAAAATTACATCTGGAACACTTGAAGGAGTCTGTGTTTGAGTAACACAGAATAGTGAACAAAATGAAACAGAATGAGAGTGATAGCAGGAGAGGTGTTATATGTATGTGTGTCAGAGCAGAGGATGCACACCGGATGAACAGATGCTTCAATTACTGCTCGTAACTCACATTAATCGAGAGCAGATGGTAACACAAGTGGCAGGAGAGAGAGAGAGAGCGAGTGGGAGTGAGAGAGGATCACATAAACCAGACATGATCGAGATTGATGCCTTTGAAAATCAGACAGACCTGCCTGAACCCTTAAAAACACACAGACTAAACAATCATTACTATTTCATCTGGATACAAAGTGGATTGAAGTGTATTTTTGTCATTGGAAAAATGTGCACATTTTTACACAATCGATAAATCAGAAACACTGAAACATGATAGTCAGACATTAGATATAAGGCAGACTGGCGACCTTTGTGGCAAATGCTAATGGGGATTAAATAAAACTAAATGTATTAATTACACGGTGTATTATACAGCTTTGTGCTTCCACAGAGGTGCAAACTTCAAATATAAGCTTTAGCTTAGATCTATACCCTGCCCACACTAACATGAGTATTTTGCCAATTAGATATTTCTTCCTCCTTTTTAAAAAAAATAATTCTGTCTTCTGATCTTCATTTTGCAAAATATCTCTGTCCACACAGCAACATAAACATTACTACAAACTGGTCATGTTTGGATGAACATTGTTTCTGTTAGACTGTGAACATCGTGGATAATACTGTACGTATTGAAAGCAGAGGTTTTAATCTGTAATTTCCTGTCACAAACTGGAGTTTTCTCACATTTTCCAACCTAAAACACTGTTTACATGTGGATGAAAAACACAAACATAGAGAAAATATGGATGAGCATTAGCCATTAAAGTACAAGTTTATAACATGTGGTTTTATTCTTGCTGTTTTGAAACTGTTTTACTTCCGTTACACGTGGATATGGACTGTCAGTATTTTTTTTTGTTTGTTTACGTTGACGTACATTTATCTAACTTTTTCAAAAAGAAATGAGCAGTGTTCCATTTTAACTGTTACAGAATACATCATAACTCAGATGGCTTATTGACACAGCTCTCAAAGTAAAACTGGGGAAGAAATATTGACTTTATTAAACAATGGAAGTGAAGAGGTGTCGGTGTCACTCGGCCATTGGTGAAAAACGACAGGTTCGTTTTGCTAAGTCAATAGCCCACTTATCCCACAGTGGGTGATGTAACGCCACGCTGTGTGAGTTGTGAGCTGTGTGCTGTAAACCTTGGAGAGTGAGATCATTATTTAAGAGCCCAAGAGGGTCTGAAGCACTCATTAAAAACAGCAATCTGTATTGTGAGGATGCCTCTGTAGCTTATTACCAGCGTAAAGTATTATCACAGCCAGTGAATTTAAACTTGGAAGCGTCTGCAGTGTACGTACAGTTACTCAGCCTGAGAATTAACAGCGCTCTTGTCTTGTAGGGCCAGATGATTCAAACAGGTTCTTCTAATAGACCAGTCAGCCGCCAAAGAAAAAACACTGCTGAGCAAGCATTCCCACGGAAAACTACAAACGCATAATCTAACATAAATTAGAAACAAACTGCCTCTCAAGCCATTTGGTAAAAACCTCATTTGAACCTTAAGACAGAGTCATTATGAAACAAAAGAAATTAAACACAACAGAGAAAAGAACCAGCGCTGTTGTTAAAAACTGAGCATTGAACTGATTCTGGATATTCAAGAACACAGACAGGCATGAAAGCACCCACTGGTGTTCCGCAACATACTATATGCACGAACACACACATATACACACTCACCAACTGTTCCCCTATTCATCTGCATGAATATTTATCATTGTTTCACTGGGACACTAGCTAAGATGCAATAATTGAGTTGGAGTGGCCATAACCACTGTTTCCACTGGGACCAATAAAGATGTTACGCGACCAGCTGTGGACTCTCTCGCACAGGCCTGCAGAGCCAGCCCGATGGATTCACAAGTCTGTTGTGTGTTAAACCCAGAGCCTGAAGAGCTGTAGAGGCAGGAGGTGGGCACAAAATATTAAATGATATTTAAAAAAAAACAACATTAAGCTCCTATTCATCAAGGACAGAATGTGTCATGTGTGGAGCGTCACGTCTCCTCTGTGGGTGCTTCTCTGACACTGAATTAAGATGAGTGTACACAGAGATGCACAGCACCATATGCAGGATCATCGGGGACGCCCATGGTATCATGTGTTGATGGACCGAAGAATTTATCTGGAGCCAACAGATTAGGCGTCTCCGTCTGTCTGATCTAACTCCACAACAGCAGCAGAACTCAGCCTGACTGCTTTAACATGTAACACAGGGCATTAACCGTGTTCAGTGGTGGACACACCTGAGCTGGGAGTTCATGTTAGGAATATTACTTTCACTTGGAATCTCAAATTCAGTAATTACTTAACAATTCTCATCATGTACTTTTAACTCCTTGTAGACAATTGTTACTAATTCACCTCAATATTCCATTGTTTTTGTAATGAAATGCTGCTCAGTACTCTTTGTAAATGTACATGCTTTACCTGGTTAACTATGTTCCCTTATGTTCATGGATCAATTTCAAAGCCCTGTTTCAGTATTAATAATTTCATGACATTCTACTGATTTTTGGATCAATTTTGTTTTGTTTGAATTGTTGACTGGAGGAAGCGATCAATAGCAGCATCAATAAAATAATCTACATCCCCAAGACTGAAAAATGTCTTTAATTACTATTGTGCCACTTATGCCTAATGTCATAGGTAATATACGTGTTACATCAAAATTAACAATCTCTACTTAATTTAGTACCTGTTTAACAGCAACAACACCTATTTATTTATTTATTTATTTATAAATAAACTTCATTGTTAACCAAAAAAGACAAAGAAGACTTCACACCTAATAATCTTTCTTATTGAAGAAAATGGATTTATGATAAGAAAAAACAATCACAAGGAAGGGTGTCTATCTAAAGTGTCTCCAAACTCTTAGTTTACTAGAGTAAAAAGGTTTATTTCCACTGACATGTAAAAAAAACCCCTCCAATTTGAAATAGGTTAGCGCTGATGTACGTGGCAGGAAAAATGACAGAAAATATCACAGATAACACCCAAATGTTACCTGGTTATGCAGGGTTAGGAATAATGTGAGTTTTACCATAAGAATATCAACATGGATACAAAAACAATCATACAGTTACAGTTTAAAACAAATATCTGTTTCATTTTAAAACAGTCCACAGGGTTTCTTGTGCTGCCAAACCCACCCTAACCTCCTCCCACTCTCCCACTCAGGTTTGTACCTATAAAACATCACCAGACTGCCTTGTCACCCACAGTTTGAGTTTGAGGTATGAACACCTATGTAAATATGGGTTGTTTTAGTCCCCTTAAAAAAATCAACTAGCATTGTCGACTATTTCAGCAAGAAAACTCACACTGTGTTTCACCCACCCAGTACCAATAAGAGAGCCAGATGAACATTTGCATGCAAATGGAGACCAGTTTTACATAATGTGAAGTAAAAGTGTAGTGAATATTGGATATTTGACAGACCTTATCACGTGGCTAAATAACACTGGACAAAAAAAAAAAAGAATCTGCTACTGGAGGAAAAACACTTGACCTGGACAAAATCAGACATGCCATTTCAAAAGCTTAAACCAGAATTTCTCCAGCACATGAGAATTTTGCGTTGAACAGTTATAACCCCCCC
>JAPTMW010000005.1:37887801-37897917 GCA_029822955.1 Ostorhinchus angustatus
TCCGTCTATCTATCCGTCTGTCTGTCTGTCTGTGTGTGTGTCATCATCTGTGTGCTTCTGATGTTTTAGAAATGCAATATGATGATTAGTTATTTCAGATTACATGGATGATAACAGGGCAGAAAACTCAGAAAATATTAAGGCAGGTTTTTATTTGCTAAAACAAAAAGCTTACTGCCTCAAAAGTGTCTAATTTATTTTTCTAAGATGACAGTGGACACCAAAAAATCTGACATTTTCTCGGTTTTAGAGGTTCGTTCGTATGTCTGTACAGTGAAAGGACATTTTTATTCATCTATGCTTGAATGCATGACAGGCTCTAATGGTAATCTGATATTACATAAGGAGTTATGAATGGCCTGTAAGGTTCAATATATTGTAAAATCTTATGTAATAATTGGGATTTAATTAATCTAATTCGGACAGAACTTTACATTTAATCAACACAACATTATAAAGTTTCATCTTAATATGAGACAAATCCTACTATGAATAAATGAAGGCAAAATACACACAATTAATAAACTAAATACGAAGGAATTTGTCAATTGAAGAGCAATAAATCAAAAATAATTCATCAGAATTATTTAGAAATACTAAGTTTGAGAGTTTTTTCAGTGCAGAGTTTTAATGGGGTTCTTTTTTTTAATTAACATTTCATTAATTTAAAGGAGGTAGCAACACAATTACTTCTCTACCTAAGGAAACAGGACATCGATGATCAACTTCGCTTCATTTCTCAAATTTCACATCAAGGAAAAAAAATTTAAATGAGTTTTTCAAGTATGGACAATGACATTTACATGTTCAAATCATTCACGAGACGCAGCAAGAGGGGTTTTGGTATGAAGTTGCAGCACCGAAATACAGCAAACTGATGATAATAAACAACAGCAAATAGAAAACATGTTATGTTCTGTCTCTTGTCTATGACACTAATCTTCTGTTATTTCCTCCTGCTTTAATGAAGCCGACCATCTGCAGCAGCTGGAGTCAGTCATCACACAAAGAGGTGAATGTAGGCGACAGAGAGGGGGCAGTAGAGAGCCACAGACCGACTGAATGGCTGCAGGTGGAGGACTTCTAAAGGAACAGCTCTGACAGAGCATAAAAACTAAAAATAATAGGCTACAGACGGCTGTGGAAGGTGGAGACAGTGAGAAAGGGAACACAGAGAGACAGAGAGAGAGAGAGAGAGAGAGAGAGAGAGAGAGAGAGAGAGAGAGAGAGAGAGAGAGAGGGGAGTGTAGCTGACTTAATTTGATGACTAGGACTCGAAGCGGCACATACAGTCACTGTGGGATGTGAATATGCAGTAAAACCTCTCCAGGTTGTAAAATGTAATCCTCATCCAAATCTTGTCATGGAACATACACAAATGAAGACATATGCATGCATTCATACTGTGTGTTGTTTAAAAACATTTGCATTAATATGTGTTAACCATTAAGCCAGAGGCTGACAGGATTCACATGAGAGGACTTCAGTGATATTACTGAATCTTCTGCTTACCTGTGTCTCCAGTTCTTTATTCTCATTGGTCAGCTGCTCAAGAGACAGAGCTGTCCTCTGTGACTTTTCAGTAGCCTAAAGACACAAAAGGCCAAATTAAATACTTTTACCTTCATATGGTTCAGTTCTGTGACACCTGATCATAAAGTAAATGCAGATAAATATAAAATTACAATTTGCAAAGATATATAACATCAAAATCACTAACGGAGTCCAAGTGAACAACATTAGCATCAAATAACAATGTTCTATTAATAAACTGAAAAGGTCAGAGGTCACAATAAATCTGAGCTAAAAAAAGGAAAAGCAGCTGAACCAGCCTCAGGATTCTTCAGCTATTTCACTTTTACAACCTTTTGTAATGAGTTCCATGAAGCGAGAGCAGCAGTATGAAAGGTCTGGCTTTAGGGGAGGGAACAAAACATGACCCAGGTCCTTTAAGAAAAGCAGCAGAGAGGGGGGACTGCACTGGAAGCTTTGCACTTTAACAGCTGAACTTTCAGACTATGTCAAACAGCAGGGAATACATTAAGTCTGCTTTTCCAGTTTTTTAATGTGCCTGCCAAACAGGGATGGTAAAATGTAATAAGAGTGTTTGGTAAATGAGCAGACACAACATAGTCTTGTGGTTTATCTTGCATATCTTTCAGTACTACTTATAAGAAGGGATGATTTCCCAAAATGTTTGGTAGAAACAGCTACAGATGAGAGGCTGTAAAGCTTGTTAAAAAAAAAAAAAAAAAAAAAAAGGAAGACTGGTTGTCCACATGGGCTTCTTAAATCCAAATGGGAGTGAGTAATGCGTGCATGTGTGTGTTAGTAATGTTTTAACAACACTGTATTAGCCTAAGGCAAGTGTTAGCTTTAGAGTGGGACAGCTTCAGTAAGTCTGCACGAAAACCACTGGAAAGGGAATGAACGGCTACATGATGGTTTGGTTGTGGCATTTTTTTGTTTACATATTTTATCAGAATAAAAATAATAAGGCCTTACATTGGATTCATTCAGACTGAGCTATGACACTGAATCATGCAAATGTTTTACACACAGAGACTTTTCCATTCGATCCAAAGACAGCACAATGGGAGAACATTAGCTCCAAGGCTCTGTTGTGTGCAGCATGAGCACAATAAACGGACAGTTATGTAATTTTATGATGTGTTACAGAATAATCATCTCTTATGGATGAGTTTATTACAGTGAAAACTGTTGACTGACACCACATGTAAACCCACCTGTGTCAGCTGGGCCCTCAGCTCAGTCTCTCTGCTATCGCTCCCCTCTTTCAGGGTTTGGTAGTCTTTCATCGACTGCTCTGCACTGTGCTCTAGTTCTGACAGAAAACATGAAGACAACAAAATTTAAGAAAGAAAAAATAAAACATCACGTACTGTAACCAAGATAAACCAGCAGAGATACAACTGATGTTTACCTTGCATTGTCCTTGCTGTTTTCTTGCTGTCCTCCTCTGCTATCTCCAGCTTTTCTCTCTGAAATGGACAAACATCAGCTTTACTATGAGCTAATCACTTACACAGCAACATTCTTTTACCTTGAGCTAACAGCGGATTAATGACTGGATCCAGAAAACATGTGAGGCTTGAGTATTATATACTCTTCTTCTTAATGAGGCCATTTTTACAGTGCCCATAAGCAAAACATTACCAATTTAAATACAGGTAAGGCCATGTCAGTACACACTTTATTCCAAAAAAAAGTGCTGGTAATGTCATGTCTCTGGTCATGTCTCAGTTTGTGCATCCTCCATTCCTATCCTCAACTCTTTTTGTTGTATCTTTGTCACTCCCACTCAGGATGTGAGTGGAAAAGGTGAGGGAGAAGGAGCTTGAAGGACTTGCTTGTGACCCATCATTTTAAAGAGATGACTATTACATTAGATGTGCAGCTGCATCTTCTATCCACTAGCATAGGCTACTGCTGTAGTTTATGATCTTATGATGTAGTTTAATTCAACACTGTGGGACAGTGTCACAAGAATGTAGATGTTAATGTTAGTTTTAACTTTTTTAAACCTGTTTGATTTCGCATTCGATCATTTTAACTAACTGATGCTACTCTTGCTTCTGTCATGGTTTGTATTACATTAACTGCAAATGAAAAAAAAAACATTCACAGCACCTCCTCCTATATTTTAGGAAGTGAAACTTCACCACCATCTTTCAAGATTGAGCACTGAGATCAATTTCCAGGTCACAGGCAGTAGAATGAATAACAAACAAGACAAGGTGGCACGAAATAGTGAAATGAGAAGAGCCTGTACAGACAAATACTGTGATTCCAAACTGAGGCAGGACTCAGGGAATATCAGAGGGGCAAAGTGGAAGTCTGACAGCGTTGAAGAAAGCAAGTGAATGCTTATAGTGAGTGCTGACAGAGTGGAAGTGTTAACAGGGTTTGTGCCTGTAATTGGCCAGTTACAATTCCACAGACAATAAAGGATGAAGGAAATGGATTATTAGAATTATCTTCTGCCAAGTGCTTTATATTCAGTCAAAGTACTGCCTCGGGGGCTCACGGGTTCACATAAACCCACATCTGTCCATCAATAAAGAACATGGAATCAAATCACCAGGCACAAAGAGGGATGGTTCTGTTTTGGATCTATTACCAGTTAGGAAAATACCTCCTCTCCTGCTGGTAAAATTAGCAAAGATCAGTAGAGAAAACATTTGGATGACAGCCTCTCATTTGTAGGAGTGCTCTGTTTACACATTGTTTTTGTTAAAATGCCAAATATCACTGGTAGCAAATTGCAGAGGACTATGGCTGAAATTAAACAGTTTTTGTACATGAAGCATCATTATGTAGCATCACATTTTATCTTTTCCAGTAATAATTGCAACACTATATATATATATATATATATAGTGAAATATAATGAAATCAAAAGGCACCAGAGTCTTATTTTCTATGAACTGACAGCCTCTGTGGAAAGTCTGTGGAAATTAATAACATCATCAAAAATAAGACGCATTTTTATTTACAAAACAGAATTGTATACAATAATGTGAAACAAGAAGAATCTCAAATTCAGCCTCAAGTGATACTAATCACATAGTCTAATGTCTTAAACTGCCAAACCTGAACTAATGTCCCGATATTTGACTTGTTGCAGAAATGTTTCACATAAAACTGACCAAAACTTATATACGCACGAGTCAACATTAAAATGCACCCTATGCAAGATTTTAAGGCTATTACTTCAAGCCAATGTGTCAAAACAGCAGCATTATCATGTTTCTTAAGGTCAATTTACTGTCTCTCCCTTTCTCCCATGTTTACTTGAGATTTCTCTGCACTCATTTTGGCCTTAATTATATGTTTGTGTGCATTTAAGCTCACCACACTAGTTAACTGTTGTTCCAGAGTGCTCTTATCTTGCTGTACAGACTGAAGCTCCTTCTGTTTGCTCTCCAGGTCAACACTCAGCTCACTGATCTGATAGAGACACACAATATAGAATATGTACATTGAAGCAGAACCATAAATCATGCATCATTACAGTAGCTTAAACAAACCACACAGAACATAGGCTTCCATATTTACATTACACATTACAAGGAACAAAAGGAGGGCAGGAAATAAATGTAAATTTTTCCAGTTTTATGACATGCAATAAATCATCCGATGGTAACGCTGATGCATAACATTTACAAGTGCATAGTATTATGTAGCTATGGTTCAGGCCTGACTCGACAAAACAATAGTGCTGGGTATACACTCCCAGTTCCCACAAACCTTTTTCTCTTGAGACTGTGCCTGCGCCTTGAGGCTGCTGATCTGTTGCTGGGACAGAGACACAGCATCCTCCTTCTGCTGAAACGCTCTGAGCCTGAGTTGGAGATCCGCCACCTCCCTCTCCAGCTCCATGATCCTGGAGCGCTCAGACACGGTAGCCACCTGCACCAAAAATATGTAGAAAAGAAGGCGTAAAGAAAGGACATACGTGCTGGTAGAGGAGAAGTTCGGCAGAAACAGTAGACCCTGGTAGCACATGGGGGAGTCAGAACTGTAGCAGGTTTCCATCACAGAGATATTTTGTGATTTACAGAATAAATCACAAAACATCAATCCCATAAAGTGCATTTTATATTTCTTGTCTTTCTGTGTCGTCATCATACTGTTGCATGTTTCTACTGGTGTAACTGAGGATAAATATTTCTGCCTATATATTCCTCTACAGCCATAATCCCTTCTCCACTATAGTTGTATAGTGATACCTCCTAATGCATTTCTAGTGCAAGAGTCCAGACTACATTAAGCCAAAGCTAATAGCTTGTGTCAGAAATGGAGGGAATTTTATAATACTGTGACAGGGACCTTCGACAGACACCCACTTATAGATCTAACTAGACTCTTTCACTGTGTACAGGAGCAAGTGATAATACCAGTGTGAGTCTACACCTTTAACATTTCAGTATGAGGACAGTATACAGTTGTATAGAACCTTCTTCTTTCTCAAATTGAGTGGTACAACAAGAACACTGAGTACTACTGAGTGAAAGCTCAATGACGTCCTCAGTTTCTTGGCAAGCATTTTCTGATGCAATCCAGTGCAAACTAATATCACAATAGAAATCTTTAAAACATGAACCACTTTCTGGGGTTATCTAAACATTGTGCATATTTACTACTATCTAGTACCTACATAGGATAAAACAAAACACTACATTTGATATTCCACATGGAATTTTTCCAAATTGACAGGAGCAGCAGCAAAGGAACCGATTCGAGGAGGGATAATAATTACTCATGCAAACATGCATAATACAAACCTGGTTGATTAAGAAAAGTTTATGACTTCATTTAAATGTATCATCAGTCTGATAAATGGTGTAATATATGTCCACTGTGATTCTTCTATGTATGATTACTAAAACTATGGGAGATGGGGAAGTGCATGATCTCTCATTCCTACTGTGGAACTGGGACTGCCAGTATTACCCTAGTGTCCTCTAAATCCCTCTGGAGTTTTTCAGCTTTGGTCTTTTCAAAGAGCAGGCTCTGCTCAAGCTCCTTTATGTGGGCATGCTCCAGCCTGGTCTGCGTCTGTTAGTAAGAGAGAGCGGGAAGAGAAGGAGAACAAACACCAATGCAACACTTACATGCCAGGTTTGCACCACAGACAGAAAGAGGACAAGACTTTAAAGAGAAAGGCCAGAAAGTCAAAAAGCGTCAGATGTTGACAGAATTTCAGTTTTAGAAGTTAATTTGTAAACTACACAAAATTCATGAAAATCCGGTCAAATAGCAAACCTAAGCTAGTTAATACCCTGTCTGCACTGAGGAATTCAGGAGCTAATTACTTTAATACTCCTATTCTGGTTCCTAGATTCCTCAGATACTTTGTCTCACAGAAACTTCCAAACAACACTGTGTGTTTGCTTGCATGCCAGAAACCAAATAAGGCACTAATTTTACTTCAAGAATGAAGAAAATGCAGAAAAAAATGAAGGCATGTAAGAAGACTGAAGTCTTCAAGGCAAACATAAAGCACTTTCAAGGACAACAGACAGTGGATGAAAAGATGAACAAAGGATGGTAGTGGGGAGGAAACTCTGAGAGGGATGCTCAAGTGGATTAAACACACATGAATAAATAAATGAACTGGGAGGAAACACTTGTCTCAACAAGAAAATAAATAAATAAATGAGTAATTCAAAGAGCGTAGAAAGAAGAAAAACCTCTGACAGAATGACTGATTAAGGAAGAAAAATGTGAAAATGTGAAAATGCAATGCAGTAATGAAAACGTGGCTACTTTATTTAGTAGCCTATTTTAAAGTCACATCACAGGGGACTGTAAAAATAACTGAAGAGAATTAATTAAAGACATTAAACTAATGCAATGAAATGTGTTTTGACTGATTTAAGCTTCAATAATACAAACTAAGTGGGTCTGGTAATGCACTATAAGTTCACGATACTTTGACCTGTAAATAATTCACAGTATTTCACTAAAAAGCATAAGTAAGTGACAGATAGAGTGAGTGAGGACATATATTTAATTAAATGTCAGATTACATAACCACAAGTTACCTCCAGGTCTCCTTTGGTGATACATGCTTCTTCTACACGAAACTGCAGATCCTCAACTTTTCTGTCAAAAACATGAAAAAACAAACTTTGTTCTCCTGAACAAATGTGAACATCCTGAAGATCTTGTTTTTGGTGGACGCCACCTGGAGTCGGGTTGCCCCACGTACACCCACTCTAACCACACGAAAACCAAATAATTAACATGATCCGATAATTGAATACTACAGTGCAAATACAACAAGACTTCCTTTGACACTTTTAAATCTCTAACACAAATGTATAAAATTCTTCATGATGAAACATAAAGAGTCTCTGTAATGTAATGTAAAACAATATATCAGCAGTGACCTGCTTCTGAATCTGTACCTAAGGGCCACAATGCCTTGGGAAGGTCTTAAAAAACTCATATCTACGGTAACATCACAATCACAATTAACAGTGAATAGTGCATATTTCTCCAATGCATATAGCATGTCAGTGAAATATATTTGACTCAGCTAATTATTGTTCTACTTTGCTTGTTTCAAATATTGGGGAAGATTCACAAGTTTGATCAATTTAAGTTTAGTGAAAAGACATCCATAAGTGTAAACTGGTACGCTGTAAATATTTAGCTAATCATTTCTAAAGAACTGAAACTGAAAACTGGACTACAAAAACACATAGAAACACACACAACAAAAACACACAGTACTTTAGAGTGTCAACAACACCTAAAGGTTGAGATGTAAATATATGTTCAATCTGGGGTGAAATGGGGCTGACTGTTCTCTAAATGAGAAGCTGATATCCAAATGTTTTCCCCGTTGATCTTTGTGAACAAAGCTAGAGACAGTGGAGATATCGAAGGATTTTGCAGACAGGAAACCAGAACCAAAACACAACTTCTAGACATGCTTCTTTGTACCTGGTGATTTTTTTCAAATGTCTTTATGGATGAACAGATGCAGGTTATCGTGAACCCGAGGCTGTACTTTTCTATAAACTATTTGGCAAAAGATAATCTGCAGTATTCCATTTGCTTGTCCATAACTTTCTCAGGCACAGTATCTGAGCATTCACAGTCACAAACCCACTTAACACACAAAGTCCATCATGAGCACCTTAAACCTCCTCTCAATGTTGCCAGATTTGCACTGCCCCCCTTGACGTACCCCAAACGCCCCCTGGGGGCCAGTACCACCTCAGTTGAGAATCACTATATTAAACAATGCCCTGCCATTTCTCTCCCGATCTGATGTTTTTGTGTTGTGTTGTTGATTTGACGGATCAGTAGTGAGTGCAGTACATTCAAATCCCCCACCTCTTCTCCTCCTCCAGCTGGTTGAGCAGCTCCACTTTGTCCCGATCTGCTGCTTCCACCAGAGAACGTAACTGATCCAGCTTTGCCTCCATCTCCACGGCATACTAACCACAAAAGTGCAAAACAAAGGTAATTCATGATGTTACTCAACACTTCTGGTCTCATGACAAACGCAAATCAAATATTTACATATCTCATGGTTGAGTTGTGCTGGAAAAACATACAATAGCAAAGGTAAAAAGGAAAAGTGACAACTAATGTATATCCAAATAGTTTTAATATGAAACACAACAAGTTTTAAATAAAAACTGGATCCTTTAGTCCTGTCTTGATTTAATAATCCATGATCTTGTCTAATCTGACTATGTAAATGTAACTGACCTGATCCCGGCCTTTCCTCAGCAGTACCAGCTCCTGTTGCACCTCTCCTGCGTGACTCGTAGCCTTTGCGACCTCGCATCGCTCCAGATCTCTTTCTGCTAGCAGTTGCTCAATGTGCTGCTGTTTCTCCTTCAGAGCTTCTTGTAACGCTGTTGTGCCAGAAATCTTACGAGCGTACCGGGCTGATGTCTCTGTCAGCTGGAAAAAATACGCAGCGATATTGTGTTTTCAGCTTGTATACGTTTTGTCTGATACTCTTTTCCAAATGCACTAACGATGAATGGCTTGAACAGCGACAGAGCTGAGGGGGTCTTACCAGTCCTGCTCGGCTGGGTTTTCCACTGATTGAGGAGGTGGCAGAGCTGAGTGAGCTGATGGAAGAGGCACTGGGGCTCCTCTTGATAGTGGACCTCCTTCGTGAGCTCTTGGTCTTAGTAGGTGTGGTGCAGGGGAAGCCAATACGTGTCACCTTGTGGACCGGAGCAAACAGACCATACCTTGGCATGCACTGAAAGTACCTGAACAGTAAACAGTGTGAGTTACTACCATCAAGCAATGAACCACTGACAGTTGTTGAAAATTTTAGGGCAGAGTTAAAACAGATGGGACATTTTGGTCTTAGTGAGGTGAAAATCTATGTCAGACTTGGGTTTACCTGGTCCCTGCTACAGCTCCATCATTCTTGCCGAGCGGTTCATCTAGTTCCACTCCACACCATTCCCCTTTGGCAAAGTCTGTCTCCCCTAGAAACCGTACTACACCTGCCTTGGTCCCACCAACCTTGAAACCAAAAACACAAAAATCCATCCTTAGTTTGTTCTCAAAGCTCAAGTGGAATGTTTTTGCTCTTGAAAACATTTC